>JAMXBB010000001.1:117003435-117429766 GCA_024138015.1 Lumnitzera littorea
CCCCCTCCCCCCAATCCTCTCTCGCTAACTCTCCGCTCTCCCAATCTCTTGTCTGAGTTTTCGGCTTCCTAATTGTATTATTGTGTAGTTTTCTTTCATCTTTGTTTCTAAGCGTTTCGAGTCATTTCGATAAAATATTATTCATTAATTATTTAGGTATATTATTAAACAAAATGTAATTTCTATATATTTTTTTATTTTTAGTAGGTTCATATTTAGCATCGATTTATGTCCACCTAGTGTTTCAATCTTAGCTTTGTTTCACAAGCTAACTCTATTACCTTTTTGTTTTTCAGTATCATGTATATAATATATTATTTTGAAAAGTAATTATTTTGTTAGTAGTTAATTTCTATTATAAATTGATTTAATTGGCATAAATGTAGTATTATTTTATATGAAGTTGTTATTATAAATTGTGATACAAGTCGAATTATATGTATATGTATAAATATGAAGTTGGATTTTTATTTCCTATTATATTTAGCGTTGGCTCACTATTTCCTGATAGGGTATGGAGTTACCTTAATATTTGTATCATATATGAATGATTTTAGGTGTCGATTTGGTTTACGATAATACTATCTTACTATGATTATGCCTTAAAATTACTAGTGATGATACTATTATTCAATTATTTCTACTTCGATTGTTATTATGATTATATAATATATGATATTAATTGCAAAGTATGTCTATTTCGAATTCTAATTACTAATATGTCTCTTTTTACGTATTTCTATAAGCTCTAGTATTATTATATTAAATACGTATTCTTTTAGTATATCGATTAGCAAATTATCTATTTTAACACCTTCATTATATGTTTGCCTTATATTTTTCCTTTTTTATATATAATGTACCCTTACTATTTGAGTAATTAAATAATATTGTATATCAATATGTTAACTTTTTGCTCTATCTATTATGTATTTATATTATCTCCAAATTATATTGTTGATTTATGAATAGATTTAATTATTTTCATTCAGAACATTTGATTTCGATAAGTCCATAGGTTCATAAGCAACGTTTAAGTAGAACTTAGTTGCTGAGTATTTGAGGGCTAACTTATATGTTTGTTTTCAAATAGATTCGTAATGGTTATCAAATTCCTTCCTTATTGAGGTTTGACTTATTGATTCAGCATTTTTGAGTAGGAGTTCTTTTAGCTGTTGTGAAACAATTCTAAGTATGTGGTACTTGTTTGTATGGTTATACATGTTATGATAGAAAAGATCTAACGAGATTAATTTATATTCGGCTTAAATGATTGGTTTGCTGATTGTGCTTGACTTGCTCGCTCTAAAGACTCGTAGTGGTAGTTCCTTAGAAGAGCAATTGCTAATCATATGCGGAGATTCCTAGTGGACTTTCACATGGAGCAACATAGTTAGAATATTAGGTTTCTAGACTTTAGACTCTGAGCATAAAGAACTTAAAGGAAAACTTATATTATATTTACCTATGTATATGGATGAGGATCATAGTGTAGTGAGGTTATGAGATCTCATATGTTGTTTACTGGCCTAAATTAAAGATGAGTAAACTATTGCTTGTTTACATATTGTTATAGTTGCGTTATATATGTTAAATATCTCTAATGAATTTTGATGATAACAAAAAGAGAAAAATGTTAATGAATTAATAAGTATATAGGTATTCAAAGAGTTTAAAATTATAAATTGAGTTAGTTTTAGAAACCTTTTCAAAAAAAAATACAAAAAATAGAAGAATTATAAAAAAAAAAAATAGAAAAATAGAAGAAAAGATAAAATAAAATATTTAGGGAAGTAAGTCTTAGGTCATTTTTCTTCTATGCCAATAACAGTGAGTGTTTTTTGTAATCGAAGTATATAAGGGCAATTTAGCAATTTTGAGCTATGCTTGGAAGCATTAAATCTCTCTGAAGATTTAATTTTTGGAAATCACTTAGACTTAAATTAATTTTCAAATTGAGGCTTGTTAAACTATTAAATTGAGTTCTCATTTGAAGTTAAATCTCAACATGTGTATATGCGACCAAAATTGAGAGTCGGTCATTTAGACTTAAATTTTGGACTATGTTTAGTTATTTATTTATTTATTTATTAATATGTCTTATAAAAAAGGGGGGAAGGTTAAGGGTTCAGACTAGGTGCAATATTTGGTTCGCATAGTAGCCAACGGGGCTAAAGGCCCTTAGCATAGGACGAAGCCCATGTAAGCGCAACAAGTTCCTCTTATATTTTTAGCCACACACATACATCACACGTACAGGCTTGGCACATCAATCACTTGTGAGGTACGTAACAAACCTAAGTTTCTTGCCCTTTCGTTCTTATTCTCGCGATTTCCCTAATGTTTCTCCTTGTAAACCTAGTACGTTGGCCTCAGTTTGCGAGCATTTTTCATATGTTTTTCAAATGACTCTGTAGAAATTTTTAATAGAATTGTGTGTTAAGCATAACTTAGTTTTTAATTTGGCCATTTGTTTGGCCAAATTCATCCAATTGCATAGCCAAATTTGGATCAAAAATTGAGGAATAACATAATATCTAAGATATCCATTTCACCTCAATCTTTCGAATTTAAGCAAATTGGGAGAAAATTGAAGCTTCCAGAGTGTATTCTGAGTAAGAATGAAACTCCATTAACACATTTTAACTAATTTGTTGAACAAAATCAAATCAAATTCAATGATTTCAAATTAAAACCCACTCATTTGATTTTTTTGAATTTAATTTGATTTGGTACTTTCCATGCTTAGGCGAGCTTAGACTAATATAAATTGATATCTAGGGAGGCCATTAGATCATTGTATATGAATCGAAACACCTAAAATCGATTCAAATCTTCCCTTTCTCTCTCTGATGTTCAAAACCAGTGGCTACCTTTCTCTCTCTAGAAAATCACTCGAATTGGTGGTATTTCAAGCAATGCTACCTATACGGCTGAGTTCCCCAGCTCTCAAGCTTTCCATTCCACCCCCTTATGTAAGCAACCGCACCTCTTAGCTCCATTGCCTACTACCTAAGGGTTTGGCTTACGACCACCACACGACCCACAATGTGAAAAACTACCCACCACTACTCCTTAGCCAAATCTAATACAACTACCCCTTGTAGCATCAACTATTACCATCTCCAATGACCAAACATGAGCAACTACCAAACCACTACTATAGCCTGCAACATCACTTCTATACCCATATTCCTCAATCTAATACACATGAAAACTCAACTTCTCGCATGAAATAATCCTAGACAAGCACTATGCAAAACCCAGCATTGTTGCTTCTCTTTTCCTCCTTCAACCCATTTATGTTCAATTCGCTAGCGAGCCAAATCCACTCCAACTCAATTCGTATGTACAAATTTGGTCCTATCCTCTTTTTTTGTTTATGTTGTATTTTTTTCCTTTTTCTTTTTCTTTTCCTTTCTTTTATTGTTTTGTTTTTATTGTTTAGTCTTATCTTCCATTGTTAAAAAAAAAAAAAAGAATCCGAATAAAGAAAAAAAACAAGGAAAAAAAGGGAAGAAAAGGGGAAAAAAAAGAAAGAGGAAGGAAAGTTGTATTTTTTTGTTTAGACATAAATGATAAATAAATAAGAAAAAACAAATAAAAAAATGCTTATTTACTTAGAAAATTTTGATTTCAAAATAAAAATAAAAACGAAAACTAATAAATCCTTTCCAAAGTTGAGGCATCTTTAGAATTTTTTTACAAGAAATTAAAATAATTTAAATTAGGACCTTAGATTTTTTTTCTTAAATAAAATTAAACCAAATTAGAGTAAGAACTTGGTTGGTTTTCAAAGATTAAAAAGAAGCAGCACACTTAAATTTTTCAAATGAACTTTGAAAGTTTGATCTCAAATAGTAGGTATATAAATACTTATAGGAAATTACAAGGTGACTTAAATTACAGAAAAATTTATTTTTTCACTTTTTGTAAATAATGGTTCAATTATCCTTTTTGGTAGATTCAATTTTATTTACTTATTTACATGTGATTAGAAATATTTTTTAGAAGGGTATTATTAAAAGATATGCTTAATTTCCAAAAGTTAAAAGTGATATTCAATTAGTATTTAATAGATTAGTCTTCGAACTCAAAATATGTGCTTTTCAAAAACCATTTTTCAAAATTGATTTACACGTGATTTATGGTTTTAATCTAAACCTTTTCTTGATCTTAGTTGGGTAGCGACTTCAAATATTTTTCAAAAAATGTTTAAAAACCTAAATTTTTCTTAATTCTTAGTGAGAGTTAATATTAAACAGGTAGGATTGAATATTGATTAGATTAAGGAAAATGAATACAAACTAGAAAAAAATTAGACTCAACAAGCCCGCATTGTGTAAACTACATCTATGATAACGATTATAAGGTTGACTTCTATCCTAAAATGATATATATAATAGGTTTGTTGCGACTTTACTACTAGGGGTGTAATGGTAACACAAAACATAGAAAGAATATATGTTCACTTGCAAAAATAGGTAGACAAGTAGAATATGTACTAACAATATCCTTACTATATTTATTTTTTGTTTATATCACTTAAACAAATAAACACAATTTTCCCATGGAAGCAATATATGGGTCTTCTCTATTGCAAGAGAGGGAGGACCCATACATACACAATTTAAAAATGTGCTAGATGACAGTATGGTTTATGCAAAGTACTGGCTTGTATTAGCTACCTAAATTCATATCAGGATTGGGTCAATGTATAAAGACCGTATAACATCTTTGAGCATAACATGGCTATTGGTATATTTATCCTCGCCAGCTTTATATATAAAGTCTGCAACACGTGAAAGATTAACCACTCGCATGAGGATGCACATGGGGTAGATAGTTGGTCGGAGACACTCATTAATATCCTTCCATGCGTTTGAAAATTGCCTAGAAAGTGCTTCTTCAGCTTCTTCTTCAGTCACATTATACTCTTTAATGTAACATTCCACAACTGAAGGTATATGTTGCCTTTGTTGTTCAGACTGTATTGAGGTAACAACGAAGCAATAACAATGTTTAGTCGATACTTACTTATAACGGTGGCCACACAATAAATTTTCTTTTTCAAATGAAATGATGACGATCACTTTTTCATCATGGAAATGCACTTTTCCTTAATAAATATGACAATATATTAAAGGAAAAAGGAGATGGATTTGCACATATATATATATATATATATATATTGATATTTTGTGAAGTATTTTCTAATAACATACCTTATGAGTCGCAATATCATCAGAAAGCCTGAGTATTATTAGAGAGGCCTTTATTATTCTTGACCTAGGGTCACTTCTTGACCAATCCAAACAATATCTTCCATTCCGATGAAAGCTGCTGTTGCCATCATATCATATGCAGCTGTTACTAACGCCACAGACATGTACTGCTGGAAGGATGGAGCTTTTTGTTGTTGAAGCAATTTTGCTTCTTCCATATAGCCTCTCACTATCAAAGATTTCATCTACAACAGCCAATTATCAATATATAATTTCTTTTATATGTACACAAGATAATAATATAAGTTTGATTTTTGATCAGACGAATGAAATATAGCGTACGCTTTCTTTTGTATAGTGCAAACGATATGATTTCCCTTGTTCAGACAATATCTTCCCGATGTCGTCATAAAGATCGAAAAGCGCCTTATACAGCACTTGCAAGTAGTACGGTAGCCTATCGTCGACTCCATTCTCCCATCTATTGTAAGATTGCCATAATATTCAAATTGTTGGGGTCAAAATCCATGAACTAATAAGGGATATGATATTTTTCAATTCTCAAATCATAATCATTCGCAATAGTGAATTTTATGGTATGTTTGTTTCTTAGGAAACATTTTTTTCACCTTTTTGGATATTTATAACATCAAGGTCTTAGAATTGTCAAATATTATCATTTAATCTTAACAAGTTGTGTTTACTAGTAACTTTAATAGGTAGCTAACTTAGGTAAAGGTTGCGACCAATGTTCGATTATTAGTGGTCAAATATCACATGAAATGTTAATAGATAATGAGAAAAATGGTTTCCATATTTTGAAAAGAGAGGATCATTTTTCTCATTTCCATTATCATTTTATGTGGTTGCTAATCACCATAACTATTGGTTAATTGTTAGATACCGTTGTTGCCTTGCATTGTCACTTGTTGTCACAAGCGAATAGTACTACAACATTTTAAGACTACATTGATAATATTTTAATTGCAAAGCTTTAATTGTGAAACAAATAAAAAATAGTCCCAAAGATGTTTTCTTGTGGAACAAACTCGCATCTTGGTTACAAAATGAATGTATATGTCAAAAACAAGTACCTTTGTATCGCCTCCGTAAATAGTTTAAGTTCATCAAAAGTGGCATAGGCATCATAAACATCATCAATGACTGAAATCAACATCAGTACTTTAGCCAAAATCTTCCTCCCAAAACTATACTGTGGCTCAAAATAAGCTCCCCATATCCAAAAGTAACACTCCACGGGCCTATCTCTTGCAAAAGGAAGATGTGTCTTGAAGTCTAATTCTTTCCACCATCTAATTAGGCATATAGAGATTAAGTAGATTGAGATTCTCCAAATTTTCATTCATATATAGTGAATTAAATTCTCTAAAAATAAAAGTTGTATAGATAATACCTTGCAATTTCACCAAGCTCCATTTGGTGTAATTTTTGCACCAAGTTGAAATCTAATATTGCTAATGTTAATAGAATATGATTATGAGAAGGATCTTGTCGGTAGATTTGAAAATACCACAACGCCTCTACCCTTGGAAGTCCCGTGCGAATGGGTTGCTTCAATGCATGCATGACTTGAGCCTTAAGCAGAGGAGAAATTATCAAATTATTTTCCAATAATGCTTTCGTATGTGTAGAACTGAAGGCAAGTGCATCTTCTAAACTGTCTTCTCCATGTATCATCATATGGCTAGCTTCAAATAAGCTTAATAGTCCTTGAACATTGCTGACAAGAGATTTTGAAAAACTCCTTTTCTCATTCTTAAACTTGTTGAAGATCTCTGCCCAAAATATAGTCAAAGGTAATCAAATATCATGCGTTCAACATGGTTTTATGTAGAGCGAATTTCATCTGTAATCGTGTAGAATCATGATGTGTTGTATTTAATTTACATTATGTGATAAGTTCATTAAAGTACATGTGTACTCTTGTCTTATTTTAAAATAAATTAGCATAAATGCCAAAGGCCTTATGTTCAATGTGGCATGATTACTAGAAAATACAAGCACGTTTGATTTTTCTTTTCACAACCATGTAAAGTACGTAGTAGCTAGAGAGAAAATATGAAAAGATAGTTCTTTCTTGGGATTACTTTATTAGGTCTTTTTTTCCTAACATAATAATCTCACAATGGAAAGATATGAATAAAGTGAAAGATATATAAATGGAGAAAAACCATTAATCTAATACCTTAAGGATTTGGATTAGATGTGGTGTCAAGTTCTAGAAGCCCATTGCTTTGGTCTTATAGTTGATGGTTCAATTGAGAATATAATCGATAATTGCAACAATTGTGGTGATAACTTAGGTGAAACTCATGATGTAAGGAAAGGCAAACCTAGTGGAGTCAATTGTTGAGTTTTTAATGATACTATATGAGGTTTTTATTTGAAAGGGAGTAAGATTTAAGCCTAATGTAGAGCAAAGCTTAATTAGATGATATATAAGTAAAGATTAATCTAATACCTTAAGTTTATAAGTTTTATGTTGGTTTAATTATTAAGGCCATCAGGGTGTGTTATACCTTATGATTAAGTAAACTCTCATATAGACTATAAGACAGATTGATACTAATTTATTATGGCAGTAAATACTTTTACAAGGTTGCAACTTTTGGATAAAAAGTAATTAAAATAAGCTTATTAATGTTTGTTAGTTTGGTTATTCACTATTTTTAAATATTATTAGAGCTAACCTCCATACCATTAAATGAATTTTTTAGGTTTGGTTATAGTTTAGAGAAGAGGTTTGTGGAGGTAAGGAGTGTCATCATTATGGTGAATTCTACATGCTTCCAAAATTATTTATAAGTAGTGGGAGGCCCAAAATGTACACTGAAAGTGGAAAAGAATAAGGTTCAATTGTAAGATTTCATAACAAGGACATCATTTTTTTATGGGAGAGGAGGGGAGGGAGAGGGGGAGGGATTGTAATACTTCTTGGTTAAGTAGAGTCCTACATAAATTGTAGAGGAATTGGCATTAGTTTATAAGATTATATTGATGAATATCTTATCAATACAAGGTTGCACTTTTAGATCAAGTGGTTAAAATAAACCCATTAGTATTTATTTAGTTTAGTTATTCACTACTTTTAACTTGAAATATTACAAAGCGATCCTTTACAAGATCAATGTGAAGAGTTTCTCCTTGATGATGAAGGTCCTAGCTCCTAATAATAGAGTATGGTAGCAAGCAAAGCAATAACTAGTCTATTGAGAAAAAGTGGACATAGTATAAGGGTGTATAATGATATTTATATCTTAATGGGTTCTAGGTCTAAAACTTGCAAAGAGAGAAAGAACTTACCACTGGAAATTCTATAACCTTCTTGATGTAGCAAACGGAAAAGAAGAGCAACTTTGCATAGGTCATGGTCGATGTCTACATTAGCACACTCAAAATAGATCTTCTGAATATGTTCTAATGCCTTTCCAATTTCACTTTCGAATAGGTATTCAATTCCTAAGCATTGCAATTGATCAATCACATTGAGTGTTTGTAGAGGTTTATCTACATCAACGATTATCATCCCTCTTACTTCTTCTTTTAGTTCATTGATTTTGCTCTCACATTCGATGTCATGATCATCGTTCTGCAGAAGAAGACAAGAATGAAAATAAATACAATTTGAAGCAATTTCTTACTATTGCCCATACTTACAAGTGGAATTACTTAATGTACATTAGTTAGCTTAGTTGTCATCATAAATGAAACTTGATACAACCAAGATTTATTATTATTATTATATAAAAATACAACCAGGTTTGTTCATGCTTTTGAAATTTAAAAACCTGTGTGCATTGCTTTTTAAGGAAATACATTATCTGTACTATTTTTAGTTAAGTAATCATGTCAATTATTAGTTTAAAATGGCACATGTGACACGCATGTATCGCACTAGAAGCACTTCAAGTCATGTATATGTTATTCAATAACTATAAATTGAAGAAAAACACGCGCTTTTGTAATATAGTTTGAAGAGAGTATTTTTTTTTTTAAAAAAAAAAAAAGAAGAATTATATCTTAGTAAATTATATGTGATTTTGGGTCTTATAAGGGGAACATTTGCATATGGCTTAACGATAAACAATACATGTTATGCAATTGCAAAATAAATAAATAATAATAATAACATTAATAACAATAATAATAATAATACACGAGTCAATAAACAACAAAAATGTGAAAAAGCATGCAGATCACGCTTTTATGATTTACCTTTATTGTTATTATGTCTTTCGTATGCACAGTTATATTTGAAATGAAAATGCAGTAAGAATAAGCAACTTGATGAATAGGAAATCTTGTGTCATACCAGCGAATCATCATCAGCATACTTGCAAAAGTAATCCCCCCAGACGCTGGGTGGAAAATCAGCCACCCGCCTCTCGACGGCATCGATGCCGCCACTGTTGCCTTGAATTGAGCCACGGACGGCTGAAGAAACAACATGAGTAGACATATCTTTTTTCACACGGTGGTGAAGTTCTCTGCTTAATATGTATGTGATGAATGTTTGGTGATTGTCCTCTAGGTGTGTCCTGTCTTATATAGACCGCATGGGAACCTCTGTTATACACCATACGGTACTGTGTACCGATGCTTTGGCTATAGCTTGTCGACAAAGAAAAACACGTGAAACATGCAGTTTGATTTGCCGAGTCAAACAAATGGAGTGGCTAGTTACTCATTTATTACGCATTCATGTGCTTAATTGTTTTTTATTTTTAAATAGAGTGAAAATATATTTTTAGCATATATATACATATATCCATATATATTATATACATGTATATGTTTTAAACTAAGAAATCATATGAAGTTGATGTTTCACCTCCTATAAACTTCTCTTGTTTAAAATACAATTGTTTATGGGCCGATTAATCGAATCATTTCACTAAAATTACAGGTATTAAAAAGACTAATTCAGAAAATGTCAAGTATTTTTACTGAAAAATGTTAAGATTTTCTCTAAGTGGTCTAGATAAATAAAAGAAAACAAGGTAACATTTCTACGAGGAATATTTCCACTTAGACAAATCATACTATAATATTGTATATAAGAAATAGCGATATGTAGTGCAATATATCTTTTACGGTTACTATTTAAAGAGCTCCCTATCTAGTTCATTACACTTAGGATGGTTCTTATAACCGCCGTAAACAGTTGGGCTGAAACAACTTGAATTATTATTGTAATTATTAGGCTCGTTTATTTAAACAATCGAGCTCGAGCTTAAACTTTTATCTAAATAAATCGAGCTTAAATTTTAGATTTCTTAATAAACATGAGCTCAAGCTTATAATTTTTAGATTTAATAAAACTTTAGTTTAGTTAGAGTTCGATAATTTAAGTCGGAGTCTTTAAAGACTTAGTGTTATTTACAATTCTAATTATATTTTGTCTAGCTTTACCAAATTTTATTCACCGAATGTTATCGTTTTATAAAGCTGTTACAAGTTTGAATTCCTTCTTTATTAACAATCGAAAAAGATTTATTTTGAAAAATTAGCTCGTATTTACACGATATAATTCATCGTATGATTTTCTATTAGCATTTTTCATGAGTTTTGTTTAACTACCATCGTTTGTAGGCCATTACTTTACTATCGGTTTCCATCACCGCTTATAGTGTTACAAGTCACTTATTCCAACCTCTGTTATAATATTTAACCACTACCTAGCTTTAGTTTTAACAAATATGAAAAGATTTTGTTATTGTTGACATCAGTGAAGAGGTTGTGCTCATAAATAGTGGCATAGGCACATCATAAACATCGTCAATGACCTAAAATAAAAAAAGAAAAAAAGAAAGGTTACTATTTAAGATAACTTTTATGCTTCCAAAACAATATTGTGGTTCAAAATAAGCTCTCGTTGTCCACAAGTAACATTCTCGTACCTGTCTCTAGCAAAAGGAAGGTCTAATTTGTCTTCAATTATGACTCTTAAATCATCCAATCACACATTTAAATAATTAATGGAGTGAGATTTTTTAGCTGTATATTTCTATGTTATCTTTAATATTTAAGTGAGAGGAAGAAAATAGCTATCATCTAACTATTATTTAACTTCATAAATTTTAGTATAAAATTTTATCATATTTATCTCTTTCTTCTCACTCTCTTTCCATCTTCCTAGCTATCATTTTTATCTCTCTCATAAATATAATTTTCATTCATAATTTTAATAATTTTGTTCCAATCATATAGAGACTGTCCATATTTCTTTCATATTTATCTATCCACCTTCCATTAATAATTACATTATAAACCTTTTAAAAAACTTTACTCAATTAAAAATTTTCAAAGATATCTAGAAATAAATTGTTTCAATTGAAAGACTTATATTTTGACTACAAAAATTAAGTTTTAAAGCACTTTTAATATGCTATGTGTGTTTTTCTTTTTAATTTTTGACACATGTATTGTAAATGCATGGTCTGCATATAATGTCATTACTTGTTAATTACAATTAAGTTCCTATAATTTCATGTACTATTACCTTACATAATTAAGTTCATTCACTGTTAAAACTGAAGCATATTAGCTCTTACTTTCCCACATGCTCTATAATATAAAAAGTAGCCGGAAGAAGAAAAATGAAAAACAAAGCATGCGCAAACGTCACTAATTGCAATTCTCTATTATCAGGACATTTTATATAGGAAGAAATTCAATTATATTAGTACGTTATATAAATTGATTAATAGCATGTAAATATTAATAAAATTTTTATAAATTATAAATATTATATAATAAAACTACTTATCATCAATTTATTACTGTCATATACTACAACATCATTAATACTTATCCATTACTTTTTATAAATATAGATTACTAGTATTAATGAATTTTTTTCCTTGCCGACATTTAAAACCACGTCATCAAGCCATGCAGCTTAAAATTGCCGACTAAAAGAAACAAACATGGAGGGAAGTTTAGGTGATTCTATATATCTTTCTTTATTAAGTTCTTTTTGGAGCTTTCTATGAAGATGCGCATGCTATGTTATATATTAATAGCCATAGGTAGTTTTATATATCTTTTAGATGTACTTAACCGAGATACCGACAGCTATTATACTATTCTTAGAACGGTTCTTACGGAATCTCTTGGCTAATCACACTTGAATGAAGGTGAATTATTGATGCAATTGTTGGGTTTGAGATTTGAAATTTACCTGTCGGATACACTCGATGATGTGGTATCGTGGAAAGATTGGAGAAGTATTTGTCTTGTGGCAGATGATTTAGACGGGGTCCACAGCTGTAATATTTAGTATTCCTTGAGCAAACTTCATCTGTTAATATTACATTTTTCATAAGTAAAGAAATATAACAATTACACAGTAGGCCTGAGCAACAGAACTCTTTTACCATGGAAAAGGTATATTTAGCGTTAAAAATTGTTTATCATAGGTGTTGATGGTGAAAATTAGATTCTACATTTGGGCTAAACTTTTTTCTCTACAAGAAAGAAGAATGTTAGGCTTAGCGCGTGCAAGAATGACTTCGACGTTGCTTCAAAATGAGTTAGTTGTTCAGGAAAACTTAGGAAAAAAGAATGCAGGGAATAGAAACAATAAAGTGGCTAAGAAAGATTATCGAGTGATCGCTGAGCTATATTTATAATTGAGGGTACATAACCGTTCCAGGATGGTGGTTGGCACATTTATCACTTGCTAAATGTGATAAGCCACATTTAGATTTCCAGGAAGTGTGGTACTGGGTAGTTATTTTATCTAACCGCCACATTGTTTGCACCCTCCAGTGTTAATTTAAATGTTTAAGGCATTGACCTAGGAGCATTTGACTCGTGATTCAAGCTTTAGCCCCAAAAGTCTTAGCTCCGAGTTTTTCTAAGCTCTTCCATATAATTGGAGCTTTTACTTAAGGTTTAGGTCTATCCAATTTGCAACATACTCTATTTATTCCTTCTTTCTAACTTCGGTTGGCTAACTAATATAGACCGAACGGGGCCTAAATAGCTTGGTCCAAGTCCCTAGGAGGTCGCTCTTTGCCTAGTGTCTTAAGTGAAAATATTCTATCATTAATAGAATATATTCCGAAAGTAAATACTTACAACCTACACTTATAAAGTAAGTAAAGAATATTCATCTTGGAAACTGTTTACACTCTTATGGGTTTTATGTTAGAAGTATCCCACATAATCTACCAATAAAATATTGTTGATAGGAAAATTATACAGAAAATCGTTAATGTTTCAAAGTAAGTTTAAATAGGAGATTAATATTTTAAAAATTTTAAATAAAAGATTAATATTTCAATTTAAGGTTAAAATAAAGAATTGTTGTTGTAATACCATCGATTCTAACTAACGTAGTGATTATCTGCCATATAGCATTGACATGATACTGAATTAGCAAATATATGACACTTACATATATGATTAAATAGTAAATATAATATGTGTGTTATATGTACGTAATATAATATATATATTATATATATGTACATAATGTAATATAAAATGCATGTAATGATATATATTTAAATATAAAATAAAAAAGTAAGAAAATAAAAAATAGAAAACAAAACAAATAGAAAAAAAAATAAAAAGGGCCTCACAAGCACCTTTTTATAGCTCATTATATACATATTATTTTCTTAAATTTTCTATTTTTTAATGCTATGGTTGAATATATACATATTATGTTTAATTATATAATTTTTATACTTATTATATCTAATTATAATATATTTTATATTTAATTTTTATGATTTTTCTTTCTTTTTTTTTTTGCAATATTTCTTAATTTTTTGTTAATTTATATATATATTTTTTATTCTTTCTAGTTATTTGTTATTTAATTATATATGTAAGCACCAAGTAAGTGCCATATAGATGCCACTTGGTAGAGTTAATGATGTTATAACAGTTATCCTTTATTTTAACTATTGATCGAAATGTTAATTTTTTATTTGAATTTACTTCTAAATATTAATCATCTCTAGTGTAATTTTTCCTATTGCTAATTAGTATAACTAAATTTAGCAAAGTTGGTGCCAAGGATCTAGTTTAGAATAGGTCGAACTAGCTAATCCTTGCTTTAGATTGCATTTATGTCATCTGGAGTGGCTATGACTAAACCCAAAATTGCCTATCAACAAGAATGAATAGTCGTAATATATTAAGCAAAAGAAGTAAACCAAAATATTTAAGAGTATCCTAAAACCTATGGATTTTAAATAGTACATGTTTTATAGTGGTTAGGTAGTTCTACCTCCTATTTCTAAAACCTTTACTTATAAAATAGCGTATTGAACATGGATTCTTAATTGATCCATTGAGACACACTCCTTTCTAGTACATCTAGTGTAATTCATGTGGTTTTCGACCAATGGGACACATAAAATATAAGTTTGCAACATTGACATAGCAACAGGTGGCATGTAAATCTTAATTTGGCTTAATCTAGCCTTTAAATCTTTTCAATATATAATAGGGATTATAATTATAACAAATTTTCGAAATGAATTTTATAAAGGAAACTTTAGATTTATGGAGCTCTTTGTTTTTTATTTGTTTTTTTTTTTTTCTAGTAATAAGCATAACATTAATCTTAAGCACAATAAAGTACCTAATATTCAAAAGAACAACATATATAAGAACATTAGCCCGGTTAGGTGCTTCACTACCCATTCACTAGGTATCAACAACACTTTGATCTATGCTAGAGTTATAAACAACTAAGTTTGACAAAAATAACAGGAACATAAAGTCAAAACTAAAGTTCCCACCCATCTTGAGTCCTTCCTCCATTAAGGTTTCCACAACTTGATTGGCATCACAAGCAACCTTGCAACAAATGAATATAAGTAAATTTATTCATCAAATCAATACAATGCTTGATAATGGCCAAGCTTGAGATATTCCCTGTACATCCTTTTTTGACAACGTCAATGGCAGTCTACAATTAAATTTGATAATAATATTATCCTAACTATTCTTTTCTACCAACTGAATAGCGTATACAATGGCCCACATTTCCTCTTCAATCAGGATAACCCCAACTAATTTCCTATATCAGCCCCTTATAATTCAGCCCTACCAGTCCCTTCTAACTACTAGTGTCGAAGCCTTTGTACCTCACTCATCTACCATTACATCGCAATTTAATTTAGTACATCTTGTAGGTAGTTTCATCTAGTAACATGGGAATTCCAAATTAGTTCCCATTTGCTTTTGTCTTTTTTTAATTGCCCACCGTTCCTACAATTCCTTTTGAACTAGACCCCTCCAGTTGTGTTTATTTGATCCTGGATTGAAAATACAGGCATTCCTTTCTCTCCAAATTCTTCTTAACATAAATAGGAAGACACCAACCCTTGGACAAGAGCTAACAATCCATGTAACTTTCCTAATGCAAGCATTTTGTCATATCTAATCATGGAAGTTTCTCGCTTAGGTAGAGTTAAGAATAGAATCCCATCCCCAAAACTGCTTGGTACGTCTGATAATCGGACACATCATAAACAAATGTTCACAATTCTCAATTATTTCTATAAAAGACATTATTAATCCATGGCTATTCCCCTCTTAGCTAGGTTTTCCTTTATATGTAGCTCATTTTGAGTGATTCATCATAAGAAACGTTATATGCGTAGGATTATAGGAGTGCGTTAGATATAATACCATTTCTCAATACATGAATAATCCCCTTCCTCCTTATACAACATACCATACGCTTTCTTACATTGAGCTTCGCATTAGTATCATGCGATTAGGTCATATTAGTGCCATCTTTTGTACATATTTATATATAGATAAGGGGTTTAATTACATACTATCCCACCCCTTGACCATGCATCATACCAAAATTTAACTTTTGCCACTTTGCTAGAGGGATCGCCATAATATTAGTAAACTAATTCTCTTGTTGTTTAAGGAAATTGAAGAAGCCCAATCCTTTTTTCTTTTAGAATGCCCCATTTACCCAATGATATTTCCCTTTAACAAGTTGTATCCATAGAACATTTTTGTCATGAATGCATTATGCTAGTTTGATAAAGTTCGCCCTTGTTTCTTTTTTGCGAATCCATAAATCCTAAGCCTCCATCTTCTCTCCATGATTTCCAATGAATTTTCCTTTCTCCTTCTTTCTCTCTCCAAATGAAATTCCTATAGTGCTGTTCTGACTATTTGGATAATTTTTTTAGGAAAAGGCACCATTTGGGAGTAGTAATTACTAACACTCTCAAAGGTTATTGTGACGAAAAGTTTCCTTGCTAGCATACTCAAGAGTTTTGCTTTCCATCTAGATGACTTCCACTTTGTTTTTACGATCAAGGACATGTCTTTAATATTTAAATTTCCTCCCATTTTGACTAGTGGTCCAAGATATTTCCCTTACTTAGCATTCCTATTGGTACCAAAAACAATACAAATCTGGTCTTGTTGGTTCAAAAAGGGTGTTCGTTGAGAAAATGGCACATGATTTACCATGATTTACCATAATTTACCTTTTGGCCTAGCATGATCTCAAATGCATTCATGACCTAATGCATTAATCTAGTATTTTCCATTATTGCCTCCCCAATTAAAGCTAAATCATGAACAAAGAACAAGTAAGAGAGTTTAGTATGTGATCCACTTATTCAAATTAGTTTCCAGCTTCTACTTTGCATTAGTTCACTAATGTTCCTACTTAATATTTCCAATGTTAGGATGACTCATCTATGGGGACATAGGGTCCCCTTGTCGTACTACTCTACTTGGATAAAATTCTTTCAACATCATCCCATTGAGTAACACCTGTAAGGGACTTGTTGATAGACAAAATCTAATAATTTGTATCCATTTATCAAGAAAACTAAGGCTAAGTAATGCACGTCAAATGTAACCCCATTCTAGGCGGTTGTATGCTTTCTTGAGGATTAATTTTATCATCAACCAAGCTTTCCCTCCCTTTTTATGCTTTAAGGAGTGCAATAGTTCTTAGAAGACAATGACATAGTCTTTTGTAGATCTTCTTGGTACAAAGCTTAACTACTTAAGGTTGATTATGTAAGCCGCGTAGATCTTTAGTTTGAACCTTAAATCGGATCCAAATACCCTAGCTAACTTTATCAGTTGATAAGGCTAAATAAACTAAAAATTTCACTAAATTATAAACTCAAAACTATTCGAATGAGAAAAACCTTAATATGCTGATTGAAACTTTAATCACGTATAAAAAACCTTAAAACCTATATATATGTAAATACTAGAGATTATACTTAATTAGGAGAAAAATCCTAACGTACTCGAGCTTGATAAAAATCATAAAACTAAAACTTTAAGTTTATAAATACACAAATTTACTCTTGTAGTGATAAAACCCTAATTAGGTATAATTATCAACTAGCATGCGTAATTGCGTAAAATCACTAATGAACTAATAGAATTAACTCCAAAATACTAATAAATATAAAGAGTAACAAATTAATTAATTAAATTGACAAGATTAATAATATTATTTTATGATTATTTGTGACTTCATATATATGTATGCATATGTGTGTTAGTGTTAAATTGATTTAATGATTTCAATTTAATTTTATTACATATTTTATGTTTATGTATTATAATAAATATTAATTTTACATTTTATAATTCTCTTCATAATTATGTTATATATTATTCCCAATATTATTTATAAGGTTAGAAACATTTAAAGAAAAGTCAAAAAGTATTTTTTTTATTTATTTCTTTATCATTTCTCTTTTTTTTTTCCTTTTTTTTTTCTTTTCTTCTTTTTCCCTTTCCAATATATGGTTGCCATATGTACATGTAATATTACATTTGACATTAAATCAAAGTCAACATGTCATTTTCATCTTTTATCCTTCTTTTCTTTTCCTTTTCTTTTCCCTATCTTTTTTCTTTTCTTTTCTTTTCTTCCCCCATCCACCGCCAACCATGTGTCACCTAGAATCTTCCATATTTTTCTTTCACATTTTAATAACAAGTTGAAGTATCTTCCATCCCATTTTTAGGCCAACACATCTTCTCTCTCTTTCTCATCTTCCTCCTTTTGTTTTTCTTCTTTTATTCCCAACAACCATTCCATTCGAACTTCCCCAACTCAATTCATTTCCCATCACCATCTTACCATCAATTTCAAGAAGAAATAGGAAGCTTCAACTTCAAATTTTCAAAATCAAAGTAAATAAGGATTTCCTTTTATGTATTTCAATTTTCCTTTGTAATTTAAGTTTATGTATCTTCTTCCTTCTGTTCATGTGTATATAGTATTATATGTAATAGAAGCTAGATGTGGTTTTTATTATTTTTATAATAAACATGTAATGTGATTTAGTGTATATGTTGTTCCCTTCGTGTTTATGCATTTGTATACATGTATATTTGAATTATTTAGCTACATGTACATCTATATATATATATATATATACACATATATGATTTACATATATATAGCATATGTACATACTTATAAAACTAGGTATATTTACTTTATCATATACATATGTGAAATATACTATGAAGTAATATAAATACATATATAAATAAGTAAGAGAATATAGGAATACATATATATATATATATATATATATATTTGTGTGTGTTTCGCTAGGTATACCTTAATACTTAAATAAATATACATATAGAATAGTCTAAGTTTTATATGTATATGTATATATACCAAAAACTACATATGTACATATATGTATATTAGCATCAAATTTTCTTAAAAATAGAGTAAGAGAACATAAATATATATATATATATATATGCATATGTACATGTATAATCATGCATATAGTATTAGTATAGTATAAGTATGTGTACATGTACACATCTAAAAAGACAAGTACATATATATTAATACCCTAATGCCTTAAAATAAGTTAATAAGTAAATATATATAGAAGTACATATGTGGGACATGACTCTTAAAGGAGGAATAAGAGCTAATATTCAATATTTAATAAATTGTAACAATATATATGTATATATATATTAATATTACAAATTGGGAAAAATGTAAAAATTAAAAGAATTAAGAAAACTGTGACATGGACCAATATAAAATTTACGACGTCATTTCCTCCAAAAATATCTAATTAAAACCACAAATTTCAAAAATAATAAAAAAATAATCATAATTAATTAATTGGAAAATTTCAATTATAACAAAAAGTAACATAATTAGCAATTTAAGCTTAAAATAGTAAAATAAAGAAATTATTATAAAATAGACCTAAATATAAGAATATTTCAAGAATATAAAATTTAGAAATTAATTAAATCATAAAATAATAAAGAAAAGCTCAAAATTGATAAATAAAATTATTTGAGCCAAAATAACTAAATTCATAACATTTCAAGCCCATAATAAAAAATACAAATTTCAACATCCAAAACGAACCTCGCCATATGAAAGTACGTTCGAAAATGATAAAAATTGGCTATAAGTTCATAAAATCAAAGTAAAAACCAAAAAGCTATACGTAATTGACAAAAAAACTCAAATTGAGAAATTTTATAAGATAAATAGGAAATTTAGATAAATTTTTAGATAAAGACTTACATAGAATAATTATATCACTTAGATACTTAATATCTTTTTTATTTCATAATTATCAAGTGATCGCGATCAGGATACTAATTTCCTAGTTGATTATTACGATTCTTAAGCTCTATCATGGCCAAATGAGTACTCTTGATGATTCCATACTTGTTTGTGATTATAATTAGTGATATTTAATTATTATTGATAATTGATTGATTTGTGGAGTTAGGTCATGCATGTGATTTCTATTGCTTGTTATATTGCGAAAATACCTTAAATTATAATAATGAACTGTTTGTTATATGATAGATTTCTATAGAAATTTGACTGTTGGCGATATTGCTTAGTTACATAATAACCGAATCTGACTATATTTGATTTTGTTAAACTAAACTGGATCATGCATAAACATGCATTACATATAATTATTTTGGCTATCACATCATACGGCGATAATGAGAGGCCATGCGGGAGTTGATTTAAGTATGATTAAAGTGTTTTAGTACAGTGTATACGTACAATACGACCTTACTCTGGTTCGTAAGATTAGTACGTGTTGGAGGCATAATCGCCTGACTAAAGGTCGAGTCCAGAGACCTTCATTTAAGGGTGAGTGTAGATTACAAGAGCCCACTCATAATCATACATGAAACTTACTTTTAAACCAAATTTAAATTGACTGTTTTTTCTTAAATATAAAACATGGGGTTTCGTAGCTTTATAAGTTTAGGTATGATACCCGGATTTAATTGGTGCAGTGTTCTTCAAAACTGACTTAGGAGAATGTTAAATCTAAGTTGCATACGGTACTTAGTCAACTATATAAATTTGTATGGCATCTTGTTTGGCCATGCATTCATATATTTGTAAATAATTGTTAAATAACTTGTTTGTCTAAATGGTTGAAGGATAACTTACTAAACTTTTTAGCTAATACCCTTATAGACTTTTCATATAGGAAGACATGTTCACTATACCTGTCATGACCCTAAAGAGAGCCTAGTAGGATTGGCTAAAAATTTCATATCATATGTACACTCATAATCTGAAAATCGCCTTACAAGTCAGAAATTACAAGACTCTAAACAATTAAACACTAAAGTTTTTTATTTTAATTAAATAGTTGGATATAAAATATAAGTAAGTATGAATATTCGATAAGCTACAGTCCATTAGAACCATAGAGAATCGATATCCCATACCAAATGCTAAGACAAGGTAAAACAACTTACTAATTTACAAGAAATACTATATAATCTTATCGTATGAATATTCTCTACATAAATTGTTTCTATACTGCTATACACTTTTCAATCAACCATAATATTGCCAAGCCTATCTCCAGTTTGTACTCAACTCTCAAGTTTATCCCCATCCCTACTTATAAGAAACCTATAAAAGAAACTATAAGAGAATGAGCAAACTATGGCTCAATAAGCTCGTTTCTCATTACTACCATCAAGCGAGTTATCAATCATTATTATCATACATGCAATCAATCTACATATGAATTAATGCAAGCAATATATTCATAAGAGTCCAGGACTATAGAAGGTATAGATTTGCATCATCTACACATCGATTTTTCCTCCATACTTAACAGCATGGAGCACCTTACTTTAACCACATGAGGCTACCTAGGAGCACGGTCCCACCAAACGTCACTCGACTATTAACCTAGTCCGAGAATCAACAATCAATATAGGTAAACCTTAACTAGAGTTGCCTACCAAACATATCAAAGGCCCCTCAGGCATAAATAGCAAGTCCATCTCGCTATCAACGGTTATCTAAGGCCTTATGGGTACAGATATGCGAGTCCATCTCATTATCAATTGAAAATACAATGTTAACTTTACCTTAACAATAAAAAAACATAATTTATGGGCATCACGAGCCTTTTCAGAAATCATTCAAAAGCATATTTAAGATTGGAAACACATTTACCAAAGTACTTTTCTAAAAAATTTGCAAAGCTAACACTTTCTATCAACTTACCGATTGGATTATAGACATACGATAAATATACTAATTATTTTAGTCAAATAATTATATTTACCAATTTAAGAAAGTGATCACACGAATGATAGCACACAAAACAATCAGTTATTCAATTAAACAATCAATATCCACCAACAAGCAGCACGTAAATAACAAACAGTAAGCAAATAATAGATCATAAGAACTCCTTCACTTGGGTTATACTCACTTTCCCGGCTTTTAAAAATTTCAGGACTCGACAATAGAATACCTAAAAGATAAGAAAGCTTATAAGTATTATGAAAAACTAGGTTTTCTTGTTAACTAAATATCTGTTATTATTTACCTAATTTCCCATTATAATCCAAGTATGATATAAATATAGTTTAACTTAAATCTTTTACACAAATTATCTTAAATTTTCAATTACATATAACTTTTTCAATTTAAGTCAAATCCTTATAAACTTATAGTCCATTTTGATCGTTTTTTAGCATATTTTCTCATAGCGAGGTCCGCTTTGAATGTTATAATTTACAATTTTAACTGTGATATAAAATTATAATAAGTTCATTATTATAATTTTAAAAATTATAAAATATTAATTTAAGTTTTTCTTAGTATATTTATGATTTAATAATTATTTAGATCGTATAATTGGTACTTTTCTTATTTTAAGCCTATTTCACTATAACTACCTATTTTTACTTATTTTTGAGATTTTAGAGCTACTAATTCAATTTTTTCCACTTTATTATTTTTATTCTTAATTAATTATTTACTATTATTATAAATTATGAAAATTAATTATTTTATAATAAATTGTGATGTGGCAATACATGAGAATGCCACATGTCAAGCTTACACTTTTTTTTTTCAAATTTTCCAATATTTTCTTTTTTACCATATAATTATATATATAAATACTTATGATTGTGTTTAATCAAATATTTTAATTTACTTAATTATTAATTCTCCAAATTATGATATTCTTATATATATATTTATTATCTTAATTTATTTATTATATTATATTGTATACATTATTTAAGTATACTCGTATTTTTACGAATGTGTTACTATTCCCATGCAAACATTTATGCGTATACTATACTTATGCATTAAATTATTTTAACTTTAATTATATATTATTTACTAGTATAATATACATGTATTTATACTTTATATACATATGTATGTATATACAATTGTATTGCATATGTATATATATATATATATATACAAAAATACAAAATACTATTAATCATACAATACGTACATATAACCCCCACATATATATACATTAAGAAATAATACACATGTGTACATAAGTACAAAAACACATACTACTTGTACATATATCTCATATATGTAGATTTACATGTATTCATCATATACTAAAATAATTATTATGTACATATACACATATACATACCAATTTATGCATACATAATATATTAAAAAAGTACTATGTACATATACACAAATATACTTAGTTACATATACATGTACATACCTAAGGAAATACATAGCATATATATATACTATATACATAAACGTGTACAGACTTTATACTTTATATAATATACATATATATTTTTGCATACCTATATGTAATAAAAAAAACAAAACAAATTCCCAATATACATGTACATACTATAGAGTATATATACATGTACAAAAAAAATAAATAACTAACTTACCTAATTACTTTAGCAATTTGAAAAAAAATCCCCTTAATCTTCTTCTTCTCCTCCTCCACTTAAGCACATGGGTTGCCGGAAAGTTGGAGAAGATCCACTTGGAGAAGGAAAAGAAAATAAGAAGGAAAAAGAAAAGAAGAAGAAAGAAAAATAAAAATTTGTAATTTTTCTAAATGTAAAAATAATGAAAATAACATTTATAAGTTAATTTTAGAATTTTATAAAGATTTATTAATTTAATTAGTACTCGTTATGATTATAATTTTTACGAGTTATTTTAATGTTTTCATTAAAAGTTTTACGCGATTACACGATTTAGTCAATAATTACAATCAACTATGGTTATATCACTATTAAGTGATATTTATTCATTTTTTAAGCTTAAAGTTATAGTTTTAGGATTTCGATCAAGTTCGGATTCGATTTTGAGTATTTGCACGTATATCAAATTTAAGATTTTTGTACATGATTTAGGTTTCGATTAAAATTTTAGGGTTTTTATTACTCATAATATATTCAAATTTATAACTTAATAAAATTTTTATCTTACTCAGTTTTATTGATTCCTAAAGTAATTTACAATATTCGAGCTTAATCCTACACTCAAATGGCTAAATTTGCGGGGTTTATAGTATCTAGTCGAGGCTTGCTCGAGGCTGGTTTAATATTTTGGGATTAGTGTAGAAGCAAAGAGTAGAGTGAATATATATGTAGTTGACTCTCAAGTAGATTTTCTATGATATTTTCAATAATTAGGTTGAGTAACTCTCTTTACTTTTATAGCTTATTTACTAGTACTTTGAGACTTAAGATACTATATTACCATATGATGATGTTCCTTTATGAAATCTTATATTAATATGTATATGTTCTGATATTATTTTTTCTTGTATAACTATTGAGTAACTAGCTATAGTAATAGCCTTATATATCATATAAAGGTTGTTGATTGAAAGGAAAACCAATTTACATTCTTTTATACAATATACAATGACTTATCACGGCTAAGTTGTCCTTCGAGTTGTAGTAGATTATCTTTTAGAGGTAGGGCTAAAGTTGATTGATTAGAACTTTTCCCATTGTCTTATAAATTGCAATGCATATACTAATAGTTTGGAAGTCTCGCAATCAGTTAGCACCATCTTTCTTAGGTATCATTATTAATAAAATTTGGTTCTTATCATGTAGAATAGTTCTTGACCACCAAATATTGTCTATAATGTTGTGAACCAAATCACCTACCACATGCCAACATTCCTTATAGAATTGAGAGTGTAGACCATCCACCCTCGGCAATTTTGAATTTGCTATGCTCCACAATGCTTATTTCACCTTCATTTGGGTTACATCTTTCAATAAATCTACAAGACTTATTTGGTCAAATGACTACCATTTGGGCATCCACATTGGTAGGGTTGGTTTAGATAATATCCTCTCCATACAAAATAATTTTAAGAAGAAATTAGTTGTCATATTTTCCAAACTTTGGTGAACCATGATCTAATTACCGACGCCATCAAATAGCCTTACTATTCTTTCTTTTGCTCTTCTTGCCAAAGTTGAAGCATAAAACAATTTTGTGTTATGTCCACCATCTATTAGCCATTTTGCTCATGATTTTGCAGCCCATAGTTTCTCCTCATGAGTTAATATCTCTTTTAATGCTAGCTATAAGGACTTTTCCATTTCTAGTAAGGCCTAGCTAGGGTCACTGCAAATCCTTCCTTAGATGTACTCAATTTGCTCTTGCAACTGTTTTTTCTTCACATGAATAATCCTGAAAACTTCTTTATTAAATTCCTGGAGTTTAGTTACAAATGGGTTTAGATCACTTCTTAATTGTTTGTTGATAAATTTCAATGTGTTGCTACAAACCTTTTGAATCCAACATGCTCTAGCCACATTGGTTGGAAATGGAAAGGCTAGAGTTCCCTTAGTCCTTATCTAATATATAGGTAAGTATTCAAAATCAAATGGAGCTCTTTTTAAAAATAAGATATTTATCCTATTAAAATTTATTTCCTAATATAAAATATACTTATCAATATGGCATGCTAATTTAAAATAATATTTCTTAATTCTGATTGGATTTGCATTAAAACAAAAAAAAAATTCATTTTTTTCATTAGATAAAGCCCATAAAAGTACTTTAACTTTCAAAATTTTTTTCATTTTAATACCTAAACTTTAAATTTTTTCATTTTAATACTTCAACTTTAAAAATGAGAGTTGCCTCTACTATGACAAGCGTTATTGTAACATGATAGAACAAAAGAATAAGTACATCAACTTTTATTTTATTTTTAATTTAGTACTCAAACTTTAATCTTTTTCATTTTGATACCTCATCTTTTAAAAAGTGTTAAGTTCTCTCTTAACAAATTTTGATGAAAACAAAAAGGTTTTAAATGGATCTAACATATATATCAAGCATGTATGACAATTTAAAGTGAAATTAGATTGAGGAAGAAAATGAAGTTTGTAAACTGCTTGGTCATAATGTATGTTAGAATATAGGTGAGAAAGTATATCGGTTGAAGAACAAAATAATGTTGATAGAATTTAGAATCATGATCAAAAAGTTATTTTAAGCCTATCTTTGAATAATTTAGATTAACTAAATTGGGCATGTTTTTTAGTGAAGACCTAGCTCTACTTTTATTGAGTATATTAGGGAGATATGCTCAATTTTGTTCCACTAAGTTTGTTTAAGTTCATGGAGGATTTGAAGAAGGATTTATATTTATCCTTTGAATGTTTAATGATCAAATTTGAATAATTAAGTGCAAAGTTCATTTTGGAAGATTATTAAGCTAATTAGGATGCAAAGTTTCTAAAAATACTAAGCATGGTTGTTCATCTTTGAAAAGAACTAGTAATTAAGGCAGGAAGATTAAAATTCAAGAAAAGTGAACTTGCTAATATAATGCTAGAGTTTTTCTTTTTAATTAGGTTTAGGTTAAGATAAATACATCAAGAAGTTCAAATCCTACATTGGATAAGGGTCTTTGTGCTTTGAATTTAAAAAGATCAGAGATGCAATGTTTTAAGATAAGGGCCTTTTAGATTCTATTTGTAGCATAATGGATAAGGATGAATCATACTTATAATTTGATATGCTTTAGCTATAAGTCAATTTATGCAAACTTTAAGGAGATATTTTTTTGTTAATTCAAATTTTATACAAATATGCAAGTGGTCTATTATCTCGAAGGGTATTGAACCTAAGATATAGTTCAACAAGATATAATCAAATTTATTTAAGTTTATCCAAATTACAAGATATTTGGTTTACAAATTTTTGAAATTCAATAGACTCTTGAAGCTCCTAAATCAAATTTAACAAGTTACAATAGTCAAAATAAATGAAGTCCTGCAAAGAGGACATTAAGAGATTATAGAAATCCTTCAAATTTTCAAACAATAAAAAAAAAAAATCCTATTTTCTTAGGATCTTTATTCAACTAAAAGAGAAGGTAGGCTTGAACGGGATTTTTCTCTAGAAAAACATGGTACTAGTTGTTTCTATTTACTACTCCAACAAATAATACAATATAAGTCAAGTTGCAAAAGAAATAAGAAACAATGAAGAACATAATATAATACTTTACTAGTTCTCGCATACAAGTGTAGACAATTAAAAACTTAGTCAAAAATTGTGCTAAGTAGAATTTTCACTCAATTATTATTTTTAATTTGTTCTAATGTTTGAGAGAGATTCTTTTGTTATATTATCTCATTCTCTAAAAATCTTTGTTGAGAAGTTGTAATTGAGTGAGTGTGAGGTGAAAGAGTTCACTATAGGCTTATGTTTAGCTTAGGAAGAAGCTAGTAAGATAGAGCAAAGAGTGTCTATTTTCCTTGTAACCTCAAGTTTCCATATTTGATTATTGAAGTATTAGATAAGTAGAGCAACAGGTGGAGTTAGAAGAGAGTAGTAAGTATACGGTTGAAACTCTTAAAATCGCTACTTGATTTTCTCTGTCTCTCTCTCTCTCTATTCACTTTCTCGCACATTTATTTTTATTATTGTTTATTAAGTCTAAGTGTTAAACTCTTAAACTACTATTATATGCCATAATTAAGTATTAAGAGGAGGTCTTGTTTTTAATTAAAAAATATTTTAATTTTGCTAAAGATATAAATTCAACCCCCTCCTTCCCCCCTTGCTTGATATCTTACACAAGTCTAATTCATATAAGAGCCTAACTCTAATATCATATAAAGTCAAGATTTATGGCAGAAAGTACTGGTTCATTAACTGTTTAACCTAGCAAGGCTTCATTCTTTGATAATACTAACTTCCCTCATTAGGAATTCAGGATGGAAATGTATATTAAGGCTACTGATTACCAAGCTTCGAGAATCACTTCAAATGGAGATGTCGAAGTCTTAAAAAATCCTCTTACATCAGAGGAAATAACAAAAGCTAAATTGAACCTAAAGGCTAAGAACCTTCTTCTTTCTACTATTGCACCTTATGACTTTTATTTAATTTCATCTTATGATACAGCTAAGGAGATCTAGCATACACTGGTTTGAACTTATGAGGGGATGGACATTATTAAGAAAACAAGGATTAATTCCTTGATGCAGCAATATGAAACATTCTGCATGCTTCATGGTGAAGAGATCACTACATCAAAATAAGCCTAAGGTAACATCAATTTTATAATGCCTTAAAGATGTGTTGCCTATAAAGCTCAATAATAATGAAATCATTAAATGTTGTAAAGAAGGTTGATTAAAGGTAGCACTTTTAAGCAACAATTTAAAAATGTTACAATATTGGATGTAATGCAAGGATATAGTAACAATTATATCATGTTGCTAATAATGTTTTTAAAAAAGGCAACAATTTATACCAACCATCACCTTAGTTCTAGAATTTTAGGCAACAATTTCCAAAATTGTTGCTCATATCAACAAAATATGTAACATTAGTAAAAAATTTATTGTCTTAACAAAGTAACCAATTCAAATAGTCGTAATTTCAATTCTTATATTCAACAATTAACTTAAGCCTTACCTAAATTAGGGTTTTTACTAGAGAAAATATAATTATTGAAGTTAATTTTTTTCTTAAAATATTAAATCCCTGCAAGTTTTTACTAAGAAAATAAAGACAAATAAAGTTATTTATTTCATATAATCAAAAAATCTTTAACTCTCCATCTCTTAAACTACTCATTAATATTATATGAAAGACTCAAATTAATAGCATTCCACTTAAGTATATGAACACTAAAAAGATCAATCTATGACCTAATCAATTTTCGATTTCACTTCTATTACCCTACTTAAATTGGTTAAAGTCCATTAGTAGATGTGAATCCTACAACCAACTACAACTTGACTTGTGTATAGATATTGACACAATAGATAAAAGGAAAAGAATACAAATAAAAGAAAAAAATTATATAATTCAAAATTTGGAAACTAAAACTAAAATTTATTCAGTAATATATCTACATATATATATATATATATATTAGAATTAGGACACAAATTTATAATTATTTTATATATTATTTAATCATATTAATAAAAATTTAAAAGCAAAAAAGAAAAGGAAAAAACTCAAAATTAAAAGAAGAGGAAGTTTTAATCACCCCTAGCCTTTAGGTAGCCCCTAAATAGTCTCTTTAGGTGAAGTAGATCATTTAATCTCATGATCACAAAAATGAAAAAGAAATGAAAAATAACTAAATAAAAACCCAATCAGGTTGAACTTCGATTGAACAACTAGATTTTAACCTAATTAAGTTTTCAACTCCATTTTTTTAGTTTTGGCTACCGTAAGTGGTTGCTTAGCACCTTGCTGTATGGGTAGGGGGTTGTAACCCACTTCACCTTAAGTACCCTCTGACTTTAATGTGAGTGGAACTTTTTTTGTCTTTAATTTTCATTTTTTTCCCATTTCTACTTTCATTTTTTGTTAATATACTTAAAATAATATATATTATCTTAATTTTAATTTTATTTTCTAGATTTTTAAGAATTTGTTTTAATATAACTTTTTCTTTTATTTTTATTCTTTGCTTTGCCTGATGAATTAATATTTATACATGTGTTAAGTTGTGGTTGGTCATAGGATCTAACAGGTTTTAACAAAGTTAAACAAACTAGTGCAAGTGACTTTGAAAACTTTTATTATATGGTAAATTGATTTTTTAAGATAAAAATACAAATTTAGGACTTAACTTTTTGTACCTTTTTCTAATTGAGTTCTAATTATTTTAAAAAATTTTATTTGAGTCCTTAATGTTTGCAAAGATGTTTATTATAGGTAATTTTTTTTAGATTTCATAATTTAAAATATAAATAATTAATATTTTTAGTTTTTGAAATTTTAATTTAATTGTAAGTAATGATCAAAGTCTATCATTATTACTTTCAATGTCTTAAAAGTTCTAATAATAAAG
Source organism: Lumnitzera littorea (assembly GCA_024138015.1). Lineage (NCBI taxonomy): Eukaryota > Viridiplantae > Streptophyta > Magnoliopsida > Myrtales > Combretaceae > Lumnitzera > Lumnitzera littorea. The sequence continues at coordinate 117,033,329 of JAMXBB010000001.1, forward strand.
CTTTACATAATAAAATGCTATGATTTCTAAAAAAGACAATTATATATGAACTTTGAGAAAATCACATTCAATGCATTCATCTTTAAAAAAAAAAAGTATTGAAAAATTTTAAAATATTCAAATTTAACAATTAGGTTCCTATTATGTTCGTTGGAATATATCTAGCTTTAGTTAAATAAAGATCAAAATTTTAGTAGAAAAGATTATTAAACTCTAATTTAGAAACCAGACTAAATGTATTGGTTAATATTTTGATTTATGTTTTTATTAATGAGATGTTTAATTTTCTTAAAAAAAATTAATGTTGTCACTGTAGAAGATTTTGACTTGTTAATATAATATTTTAAACAAAATACACAAATAAAGGCATTACGACATCAATCAATAAATAAAAATTCATACCATTTAATATTAGAAAATATCAATATTATTTTATCATCTCATTCTGTATCATCTATATCTTCTAGTCATATCATTAATATCTATTTGACTCACAATTCTATATAATACTTTAAAAAAAAAAAATTATCTTGAAATTAAAAAAAAAAGAAAAATAAAAATAAAAATCTAAAGCATACCTTATGGATGCAATCTATCTTAGATAGTAAAATGTACTAAAAAAGTTATTATACATTAGATGTGGTTTTTTATTTAGCTAAAGATTTATAAGATTATTTTTTTAAAAAAAAGGGAAGAAATTAAAAGGAAAAAAAAAAAAAACCAAAACCCTACAATTTTTTAAAAGTCCCTCTTTTTTTTTTCTAACTCCTCCTCTTTTTTCCCTTAATACTCTACATCCCTCTCTCTCTTTTTATTTTCTTCAATCTTTGTCTTCAACCCTCTCACTCCCTCCCTTTTTTTCTTCATTTTCACTTCTTTTTTACTAAATTTTCCCTAAATCTCTTTGCTTGCTGCTATTATAAAAAGGTTTGTTTTTAACATCTCTCTCTTATTCTAGATTTGTAACTCATTTTCTTTTCTTTTACCTTACCATGTATTCTTTAGTAAAATTTGTTTATCTAAAGTCAAAGAGTTGACAAGCTATATATCATCCTTTGTATGACATGTTGTTGTCAGGATTATCGAGTTTATTTTCATATCTCTCTCCTTCTCTTCATATCTATCAGAAGATTCTTATAAAACTCCTGATTTCTTTTGCTATTTGATTAATTGGAATCAATTGTCCCTAATATGCTATTGAATTGTGATTTCTTTTGTTGTTGTTATGATTTGTCTTATTGGATTTAATTATGTTGATTCGCTATCGAATTATTAAAATCATGGTTAGTTTGATTAGGACTTTTAATATTTTAGGAAGGGGTTGTAGATAGTTAATAAATTGGTAAAGTTTGACTATTGGGTTTTAGTGTCAATTCATTATTGATTATAGTTAAGATAGCAACTTAACTGAAATATGAAAATTAAAGCCTAAATTTGATAGTATTCTATCACATTATCCATTATTGAGTGATCATTCTGTAGGTATAGTTTTTTATGAGCACTGAAATTAATTGATCTAGTATATAAAATATAATTTTTTTTTTATTCTAGGAAATTCAAATGTTAAAATGTTAATATCTTATTACATTATTCCATTGAATGAATTGGGGAAAAAAAAGTTTCTTGTGATAGTAAATTAATTGGTTTGAATTTTTGCTTTATATTTTATGTTAATTAAGATGATAGAGAGTTTGAGTTTAAAACAAGTTGAGGAGAGCAATGGTAAGGAATAATGGAGGTTGATGTAAGCTCGAGCTAGTAATGATAAATTACTACAATGTTTACTACTAAACATTTGGTATATTATATTTTTGTCATTATTGCTTAAAGAGACACTATGAAAATTTGAATGATATCTTTTTATGAAAGAGCAAATGCTAACATATTTGATTTCAAATTTAAATGCTCAAATTGGAGTTCAGGAAAAACAAAGTTATCTATGTAGTATGCGTGAAAGCATAAAGAAAGAAAATAGAAAAGTAGGCTTTTTTCTTAAATCAATCTAACTCATAATTTTTAAACAAATGCCTAATTAATTTATAGAAAGTACTTTAGTACCTTTTGAAAAATAAAAGAGAAATTTAAAATTATTCAAATTACAAAGGCTTTAAATGAATAAATAGCATCATGAAACTTTATAAATGAAGGATTGAAAGAAACTAAAGAGAAAAACATAATGAACCATAAACCTCCTAGGAGATTCAATAATAAAATTTGGAAAAGATGTAAGTCTTGCCTTTTGTATGATTGACCATGGAAAGATATATGATTTCAAGTATTTAAAAATGCCTCTCATGATTTTCTTTGCTAGGTATCAACTACACTATATAAACCACATGTATCTTTCAAATCTCATTAGAGAAAGACTTTTTGCTTACAACCTAATTTAATGTTGGTAAAAAACTCATGTACTATAGTTTTCCAAAGCTTATACTCCTTAAAGTTGTAAGAAGTGCAATAACTAGGCTGCTATTAGAACATTAATAAAGGTATAGAGCTACATCAGTTAATAAAAATCAATAAATCAATAACAAGTACAATTTAGATTCTAAATCATTATAAAAGGATCTACTATCCTTATGATTTAGAAAGTTGATGGAGATTACCAATTTTTTATTCCCTTTTCTTACACCCTTCCTTTATCTTATATAATAATTTTAATTGAAAAATACTCACAACATGGTAATGATGGTTAAATTCTCGATATGTTTTGCTTGTTACAACTACTAGGAGTGATATTTTATTTGTTATACTTTTATAAGAGTGATCTCACTTACATCATCTTAGTGTTACAACTAAGTTTTTCTTATATTCTAAATACAAAATTTCTAGAAAGCAATTAATAGAATTCACATAATTTAACTATTAGAATATAAAGAATGGGAAAATGTTATCTTTCCCATATGTGATGTAGACAATATTATAATAAAGATATAAACCAATTTGATGGAAAAGTTATGAGGACATTTCAATCGAGAGATTTTACAGTAGCTGCTATATTTTTTCTTCCTAGTACAATGATTCATTACATGTAAATTTAGTAACTTTTTGAATTAAAAATATCTTGGTTGAAGTTGCAAATTTTGTAACTTTATACATAAGCATTAATATTTTTTTTTTAAGTGATTGTGCAGGTTTGTTTTGTTTTCTTATTGTATCTTCATTATTAGGTTTTCACTAATATATACTTTGATCTAATGGTGTTAGTTATCTAATATACTACCTTGTTATATGGAGTATTAGTATTGGTCCATTAGAAATAAAATCCTTAGATTTCTTTTTCTTCCTTTGATTAGGAGAAAATTTTCATTCAACATCTTAAAATAGAACTACAGGTGTACAATTATGGGTATGTCAACTACTGTAGCTTTAATGAATCGGTATAAGGCTTCTAATTATTTCAAGAGGTTTGTTTCTTTTTATTATCTTAGGTCAAAGATTTGGTTTTCATTGATAATTCTTTTCCATATATCATTTATATTTTATTTGTGTATTGCGATTTTTCTAGGAATTACGGTACATTAAGTTAATCAAGTTGCAATTTTCATTACAAGTTCTAATTAGATGGTGGTGTTTATATGTACTGTTATTTCTTTATAAGAATTATGATACATGTAGTTAATCAATTTTCAATTTTTGTTGCAAGTTCTATGTATATGATTGTGATTGCATTTAAGAACTATTCATATAGATGATGTTATATGTTTAATTTTTTTTTCTTTTCCTATCTTGTCATGATTGTATAATAGTTAAAATGGTTTATTCTGAGATTTAAAGTGCTTTGGATGTCTTCAACATAATTTTATATAATTGATTAAATAAAAAAATTCTACATTTGGGTTAGGAGTTATTTTTTCCCTTTCATATGAGTAAAGTATATAGAACAAGATAAAATAATTATTTGAAGTTAACCTTGTTGTATGACCAAAAATAAAAAATCTAAGAGCTCTTATTTTTGCTATTACAATTGGACCATATATTTTTCTTCAAGGTAATATGTTTATTTAATTAACTTATCTACCTTTTTAAATTATATATTACTCTTTTTAAGAGGTTTTGCTAATATATATTTATAATATTTTGCAATAGTTAGACAAGAGTAGAAAACTTATAAAGAGTTCATTTGAAGACGAATGATCATAGATCAATTAAAATAATGTTAATGGATAGAAATAATAACAACTTTTCCTTGTAATTGCCTTTAATGAAATTTTTTTGTACATAGTTTATATTCATTGTAAATTCTCCTTTTCTCATTTTATATGTTCATGAACATCATTTTTATTGAAATTATTATACTATGTTATACATTTTTTTTTTTGTTAAATTTGTTAACAAAGACATATAATGTGATATTATTATAATCCTATTATTCATTATCTAAAATTATTTAAAGACTATTTAGTTGTTTCTAATGAAGATAATTTTTTGCTTCATTAGATAAGTGTGATAACATTAATTTCTATATTCATTTGAAAAAAATTTGCAATAAAATTTTAGTTTAAATTATTTATTGAATATGAATATTTATTACTATATGCGGAAAGAAAAATGCTAAATCAAAATAATTAAGTGTTACATTTAATATTCCAAGATATTGCTAAATAGAAAATAATGTTGCTTTTATATTTATAAAATCGTCACATTTACTTCAAAATTCTGTTACCTTATAAAGAAAATTTGTTGCATTTATATTCTATTATATATTATATTCAATGAATTAAGTAACACCAATTTTCATTGCATAAAGGCTTTTAACTGTTGCCTAATAGCTTATGCAATAGGGACTTATAGCAACGATCATTTTTTTTGTTGCCTTAGCATATATGCGACAAAATTATGGCTAGGCAACAAATTTTTTTGTTGCATTAGAGTTTTTTTTTTTTTTTATGTAGTGGATTAAGGATTCTTTTAGTTGCTTTACTGCTATAACTAATGAGTTGTTATCTCTTAGAAAGAAAATAAATGATGTGGATCTTGTTAAGAAAATGCTTAGGATCCTTTTTAAGGCCTGGAATGCAAAGAGGACAGCTAGTAAGGAAGCATATGATATGACAAAGCTAAGTATAAGTTGTTAGCTTATGAAATTGATTTCCTCAATGCAGAAAGTATGTTAGAAGATCTAAAGAAAAAGACAATAACCTTCAGAGCTAGGGAAGTGGAAAATGACTCAGGAAGTAAAGAGTCATCTGATGAGGAAAAAGATGTTAAACTACTAGCAAAATGATTGAATCGATTGCTTAAAGGCAAAGGAAAGAAATCATTTTCTAAAAAGTTTACATCTAACAAAAGTTAAAGTAATGTAGGAAAGAGATTTAAAGAAAAGGAAGAAAAGATGACAAAAGAACAGAACTCTTGATAAACAAAAGGTTACACAGCAGTTAGATGTGATGTGCTATGAATGCAAAAAACCAATGCACATCAAGTATAAGTGTTTAGTGCTTATCAAGAAAATGGACAAATATAAGAAAAAGTGCAAATTGTTGATGGTAAGATGGAGTGACTTGGATGGGTTAGAAACTAAGGTAGAAAATACTGATGATGAGATTGAGGAAGCAAACATATGTCTAATGGCATTTTTTGAGATAAGCTCCAACTCTAATAGCTACTTAGATGATGAAATTCCTAAATATATGTGTTGAGATAAGTAACTTGTTAACAACACTTTCGAAAACTAACGAGAAGAATATAAAAGTTGATAATGAAAACAAGTTTCTAAAGTAAGAAAAAGTAGCTCTCATACAAACAAACAAAATTTAAGCAGATGAAAACGATATTTTGAAAAACACTAATGAAGGTTTACATGTTGCAAGAGAAACTTTGATAAATGAAAATCAAATTTTGAAAGAAAAAATAAAAAGTTTAACAATTCCATTGATGATTTATCAAATTCTATTCAAAATACCTTTTAAAAATTTAATGAGAGTAATAAGAAACTTCAAATTCTTATTTCTTATCAATGTGTTAGTCAATCCGAATTTGGATTGGGATTTGAAAGTGGTGAATTATCTAACACTAACAAGAAAATGGTATTTGTTAAGTCTAAATAAGTGGTTAGTAAGGAAATTGTGGAAAGAAATGAAAAAGGTAAAGTTGTACAACAACTTAGAAAGTCTGTTAGAAACTATTCAGAACATAACATAAAGTATCCTATTAGAGGATACTATAGAACGTCGAGCAAAAAGTATATTAGAATGTATCCAAATCAAAACTAGAGGAGAATAGTAAGTAACATGTATGATTATTTTTCTCCTTATGCATATTCTTCTGTAATAAGTTGAGCCATATTGAAAAAATACTAATTTTACAAAAATTCTAAGCTCAATAGTGATCAAGCTAAAAATCAACATACGAGCTTAAACTTTAAGACACCTAAGCTAAAATGGGTGTTTAAGAAAGTATGATATGTTTTTCAAAGGTTATAGGTCCATTAGATAAAACATAATTGGAGATAACAAATAGAAGCCTCATTAGAAGTAAAAAGTATGAGATTTATGATATAAAATGATTTGATAGTATTATTCTATTCCCTCTTATATTTTATTTTCTCTCCATATTATATATATACTATTACTTTATCATTTATTATCAATAGGTATCATCTGAAGAGGGATTAGTTTTTCTAAAAGATGATTATAAAGGGGGAGAAAAATAGAGATATTCAAATTCATTTTATCCTTTCATAATGGTTTATTATATTAGGGGGAGATGTTTTATCAAATAGTTGACACCATTTATTGGTTATCCTTTTACCAAAAAAGGGGAGAAAATACTATTAAAGGATGATAACAAAAAGGGGGAGTGATGAGGAAAATAAAAACTTTATCCTCTTTAAAAGGAAGCTATTTATAATTTGAAAGAAATTGATTAAAATATGAGAAGCTTGGATAAAAGAGGAAACTGATTAAAAAATGATGAAAAGCTATTATTACATTTAGTAAAATGTGATTTTGATCTGCCGGTACTTCGTTTTTTGAATATGATAAATGTTTTTGTTTTAAATGGTGTTTTGTTATCATCAAGAAAGTGGAGAATATTGAGTTCTCCCTTAATAAATTTTGATATTAACAAAAAGGTTTAAAATAAATTGTAAGCTACGTAATTTCATATAGTTGTTCGAGTAAGTAAATTAGAACGTAAGTGAAACTAACTTAAATAACCTAAAAATTTATGAGTAGATTTGAAATATTGGTTGAAGACACCTCATAAAATTGGAATTTGAAAATATAATAAAAATAATAATATAGCTAAATAGTGTAATTTAACTATATATACATATTATTTATTATAAACATGTCGATTAGATTTCGTTAATTCGTAAATTTTTAGAGATAAATTATACAAGTAATAAAAATATTATGTAACCTAAAGTAACATATGGAATATATATATATATATATGTGTATACACACATTGTGTGTAACTTTTATACAATAATACAAACCCATAATTAACTAAAACACTAGAATAATTGTGTTTTAGGCTAAATTAAGCTAAATAAATTCATTAAATTAGTAAAAAATGATAAAAAAAAATTACCTAAGGTAGCTGGATTGAGTAGAATTAGGAGATAGGTTTTAAGGAATTGTATCAAATGATCATGCAATTGAAGTATAGATTTAGGGGTATAATGAATGAGGAGAGAGAAAAAAATTCATTTTTCATCAATTAAGCTTTAAAAAAATAAAAAACTTCTCTATGGAAAATCATACTGACAAATTAGAATCCAAGAAAATTTTAAGTGAGTTATATTAATCAAAGAGAAAAAATTAAGGAAAAATTTGAAAATTAATGAGCAATCTAAGCACCTGGAGGGTTCATGAACATAAGGGTTTTTAGGAAGCAGCCACCAACCCTAGGTGATAAGGGAGGCTATGTCTAGGCACATCGATAAGAAGGTGGTTGCCACTAGTGGTTGGAGCTCCACTTGCTAGTGAGGGACAATTTTAATCTAATTTTCAAAAGTTTGTAAAAAATACTAAAATAGTCTAGAAAATTCCACAAAAATTTATTCTTACATATTTTTATGTATAGAATTTAGAAAAAAAAAATACATTGCTTTGTAAAAATTTAATATTTGTAATATACATACTTAAGAAATCAACAAAATTGAGCACTTTTTGACGTTAAAATAAATAAGTCCATTGACATAGTTTTGATCTCGAATTTTTTTTGTAAACTTTCTTATGTTTGTACTAAAATGCATAAAAGAGATTTTTTTTAAAAAATTATTTTTTCTATAATTTTTATAAATTTTTAGCCCTAAATTATGATTAAAAATGATATTTTTTAGAAAAATAAATGTGTTTCTCTTAATGACTTCACTTGGATTCTAAGTTCTACTGGTCATTAAAGTATTTTGTGGTGTTTGGGTGCTATTGAAAGAAGTTTTATTGAAAGGAGTTGACAAAATCAAGTATATGTTATTGATATGACCCTTTTGGTGATTTGGGAATTGGAGAAATTAGTGAATGATAATGTGATATACTAGGAATTTAGATATAATGAAGCTGAGAAGTATGGATTGGAGTGTTATTTTAGTTAGTTTTGATTGTAGTTAGAAATAAATGGACTAATGAAGTGATTATAAGGAAATTAGGTGAAGGTAGATCATAACTCAAAAGATTCTAGAAATGAGTTTTGAACTAAACCGATGCTTAAAGAGTAGGTTAGAAGCAAAAATGATGAATAAATGGAAAAATAAGGGAGGTAAAGAATTAATTAGAGGATGATTTTATTAAAAACTCTATAGATATTAGAGTCAGAGAGTATCTCAGAGAAAGTTAAGGTGTACATATTCTATTCAATATTCACTTATAAGCTAAATTAGGGGCAAGATTGTGAGTTAAGTGCAAAATAAGGGAATCTCATAAGCTAAATTAGAAGGAGTATTCTTAAGAATTTTGAAGTTGTTGGTCTCAGACGATATCTCAGAGGGTTTCTGTTAAGAAATTTAAATGTTAGTGAACATAATAACTTAGTCAAAAAAGGTAACTCAAAAGAATATTTGGGGTAATTTGTAAGGAATCCTAGGTAGTTATCAGACTCAAAGGATGATTAAGAGGATAATCTTGTTAAAACCTTAATCATGATATGGCTCAAGGATAACTTAGAAGTTTCTAGTTTAAGAACTTCAAGGATGATTTAGCTTAGAGGTTATTTGTTGAACAATCTTATGTATTTACCAACCTTAGAGACTGACTTAGAGATTGAATTAGTTGTGAACCTCAATACCCATGTGGTGTAAGGGGGTAGTTTAGAGGCTTTTCTGGTTGAATATGTCGAAGATGAAATGACTCAAGATGTGGCTCCATGGGTAATAAAGGTAAAATATACTTATAGCACCGTATTAAACTTTCAATACTTAACACATAAGACAATAAACTAATAACAAAATAACTTAATACTCATATATATATATATGTACTTACATTGATAATATTTCACGCAAAACAAAGTACTAGATTGGTATAACTATTGAAGGATCATTAACAAAGATAAATTAGCAAGCGTAGTAGCGAGTGAATGAGTTCCAGGTAAGTAGGATCGGTACTTTACCGTACTTTGGAGTATTACTTAAGAATACTTAAAGACTTTAGTATGTGTCTTATTTGTGATTATAAGTTATTAGTCTATGTGTGTGTGGTAAATGTGTTTGAATATTATACTCTTGTTATGGAGTGCTAAATTATATGTATTGGTTGTTTTATGGTATTACTTGCTTTGGATTGTATGAAATTGCTTGATCACCCCTAAAAGTAATCTAACACAAACTTGACCCGACTACTAACCTGACTTGCATCACAAGGACCCAAATCACTGCGAGAAACGATTAGGATTATTTGGCTAAACGAGGACTTTTCGATGAGGATAGCAGAAATGGTTCTTTCTGAACTTTTAGTTGAATTAAGTAACAAGAGAGAAGGTCAAGGCAAAGTTGGGGATCATGGTTCAAAATGAAGTTTTAGGCAAAGCGTGTTTCTCTATTACATAAGCCTCGGTTTGGTTCCAATTTGCAAAGTGCGTGGCACGAAACTCTTCAAAACTCAGATTAGAGCAAGCATAATTTCTCTAATCTCATGACGATCGATCAACGATGTGCGATGGTATTTGTTTGAATATGCATTACATCTAATTAACTATGCTTGTAAACCTTAATTGCTCGATGATTGATATGTAATATTGTCTTTATTCCACATATTAAGCAAGTTATCGCTTACTTCCCTATAACTGTTTTACAGGTTTCCAATAGAATCATCGGTATTATACTAAGTTTTAGAAGACTAGAGAATGGGATTGAGGAGTGAGATTTAAGACTAATAGACTGTTTTCTTAATTATTTAATAAATTTACTAACTTGTACAAAAACTAATAAGGTCTTTTTTAGAGATCCTCTAGTTTTCAATTATGGATACTATTACTATGCTCCATTAACCTATAATCTTTTAAAAACCCTTTATTAGTTACTCTATTTTCTCAAATCAATTTGCTTTTAGAACTTTTTATTAAAATTGGAATTTTATACTCTAAATGATTTGTAAAGATAAATTTTCTCGATTATTTAAGCCATAAGTTATTTTTCTAAAGCTAATTTAGAAAATTATGTCACAGGTTGATATCTCTTAAACTTAGAATTGGATGGCTCGAAGTAAGGAAGTAGTAAATGCTTTGTGTAAACTATACCTAAGTTAGAAACTAAGTGACTAACTTCTAACTTAGATTAGTTTACACGGTAAAGCTATTACGACTTTTTAGTTTAAGGCATGACATCAATCTAACAAATATATTAAGTATGCAAGATGATTTAAAGTGAAATCATATTGAGGAAGAAAATGAAGTCTATAAACTGCTTAGTTAGAATTATGTTAGAATATATGTCAAAAAGTACACTAGCAAAAGAATAGAACTGTGTTGACAAAATTCAAAATCATGATCAGAAAGTTATTTTAAGCTTATCTTTGAATAATTTAGATTAACTAAGTTGTACAAGTTTTTTTAGTGTAGACCTACCTCTACTTTTATTGAGTATATTAGCGAGATATACTCAATTCTATTCTACTAAGTTGGTTTAAGTTAGTAAGGATTTAAAGGTGGATTTATATTTATTCTTTGAACGTTCAAGAATTAGATTTGAGGAGATGATTTTAACAATTAAGTGCAAAGTTCATTTTGGAAGATTGTTAAGCTACTAATGATTTAAAGTTTCTAAAAATACTAAGCAAGGCTATTCATTTTTTAAATGAATTAGTAATTATGGTAGGAAGATTAAAATTTGAGAAAAGTAAAATTGCTGATATAATGCTTAAGTTTTTTTTTTTTAATCAAGTTTGGGTCAAGTAAGGTATACTAGGAAGTTCAAATCCTACGTTATATAAGGATCTTTGTGTTTTGAATTTAAAACGATCAAAGCTGCAATTTTTAAGATAAGGCCCAATATTTTTAGGTTCTATTTGTAGCATAATGGATAGGGATGAATCATACTTTAAATCTGATATGATTAAGCTCCAAGTCAATTTATGCAAACTTTAAGGAGATATTTTTTTTCAACAATTCAAATTTTAAACATATATGTGAATGGTCTATAATCTTGAAGGGTGTTGAAGCTAAGATATGATTCAACAAGATATAATCAAATTTATTCAAGTTTATCCAAATTGCAAGATATTTGGTTTTCAAATTTTTGAAACTCAACGTACTCTTGAAGCTCTTAGATCGAATTTAACAAGTTACAATAGTCAAAATAAATTAAGTCTTGTGTGGACAACATCAAGACATTACAATAGTGCTTCAAATTTTCAAATGATTAAGCAAAAAAAAAACCTATTCTCTTGGGATCTTTATTCAATTGAAAGAGAAGATACACTTAAAGAGGATTTTTCTCTGGAAAGCATGGCACTAACTGTTTCTATCTATTACTCTAAGGAACAACACAATATAAGTTAAGTTGCAAAAGAAATAAGAAACAATAAAGAATAGAACATAATACTTTGTGATTTCTCATGTATAAATATAGACTATCAGAAATTGTATCAAAAACTTTGTCAGAAACTATGCTAAATAGAATTTTTACTCAATTATTTATGTATTTGTTTAAATGTTTTAAAGAGATTCTTTTATTGTATTTTCTCATTCTCTTGTAATCTTTATTGAGAAGTTATAAATAAGTGAGTATAAAGTTAGGGAGTTCTCTATAGGCCAGTGTTTAACTTAGGGAGAAGTTAGCGAGATAGGGCAAAGAGTGTTCATTTTCCTTGTATATTGAAGTATTAGACTAGTGGAACTATATTAGTAAGGAAGACTAGGTCCCTAACAGTGGAGAAGTAGGCATAAGATTCAAGTTTTTCAATTTCCACGACATTTATTTTTATTATTATTTATTACATCTAAGTGTTAAACTCTTAAACTACCACTATACGCCATAATTAAGTATTAGGAGTGGTTTTCATTTTTAATTGAAAAAGATTTAAATTTTGCTAAAGATATCAATTCAACCCTACCTCCTGACATATCTTACAAGGGACTTAGAAAAAGTGAAACAAATAAATAATTTCTTCATGTTAACTTTTGTAAAAATATTATAAACAATAAAAAAATCAATTAAAAATAATATATTGAATAAAAAAAGAATATGTTTGGTTCTTGAAATTTTATTTATATGTTTGGTTTTTGCAAACTATATACAAACTTTGAGAGTTTTTATATCACTAAAAAAATTATGTCATTTGTTATTATTATCATCATCATGAATTAAAATAACAAAAAAAAAAAGATAGTAAAAATAACAACAACCACAATAGTAAATAAATAGGAAATAATGGTAAAAATGAGAATGTGCTCGTAAAATTGATCTCTTATTAATTTCTTCTAACTTTAGTTTGGCCTCATATCTCAATTATTACTTGGCATATATTAACTAAAAAAATCCTTTATTAATCCTTTTTTTACTCTAACTCGATAAAATCAATTTCATGTCAATTGACAATCTGCTTCCTACCAACCAATTTAAATCAATATCATGCTAATGCTTTTGTCATATAAAGTTAAAAATAATCCACTCCACACCAATAAGTTCAATCATAATTGATTTGGTTGGTATGTAGCAATTTTCAATTTATTATTATTATTATTATTATTATTATTATTATTATTATCATTACTACTACTATTGTTGTTGCTGCTACTATTGTTGTTGATAAATAATGGTAATAATGATATTGTGCATGTAAAATTTTATTTGGCGATAAAAAACTTCCAAAAGTTAGATATTGTCTACAAAAGTTACATTAATTAAAAATTGGAGATTTAGGTCTATTCTTTCTTTTTTAAAAAAATATATTATAATTATTCATTTTTATTTATTGATTTTTTATAACTTTTTTTTACAAAGGTTATAATAAAAAATACCTATTTGTTTCATTTAAAAAATTTGAAGTACCAAATTAAAATAAATAAATAAATTAAGTATTAAAATGAAAATAAAATGAAAGTTGATGTATTTATATTATTATGTTACTATCTTATGATAACAGCCTTTATAATAAATATGCTAATTTGTTTCATTTGAAATGATGATATACTAAAATAAAAAATTATGAAAGTTCATGTACTTCTACTATATCCTCTTTTCTCATGAGTCGTTTTTATCAAAAAGAAAACACAAATGTGATCAAAGAGATGCTTTGCCGATGTTATGTCAGGTCACATGACTATTCTCGAAGAACATCCACTTACCCATTATTAGAGCATCCTCAGCACGGAGCTTCTTGCATTTCATAATGCTAGGCGAGTTACTTGCCCATTGTATGTCGTTGTTTAACCAAGCAAAGTTACTTGTAGAGTAACAAAAACAACAACATTTTCTTTTATTTTATTTTACATTTTTATAATTTTGATTGGTTAAAAGTATATTACTGGGATCCACAAAAAATTTATAAAAATATTAAAAAGCATTTGCGAAGAAATTTATGAATAAAGTGGTGAGTTTCTTTAAAATATAAGTTTCTTAATATGTTTACGTGGCATATAGGGATTCGAAACAAGTTATTAAGGGATGAGAATGATCTTAAGAAATCGCATATTAGAAGATGATTTACACACGAAATTCAAATTATAAAAAATAATTTTAATTACCTAAAATTTTCAATTTAATAATAAAAAAATATATTATTTATCAAAAACTATATTTATATAATATTAATAAAAAAAATTAAATAGATGTCAGAGTCTAGTAAGAGAGCTTAAAGAACTCTCCTTAGTGCATGGCATGTTGCAATAATTCATGCTCTTGCAGCAAACACTTCACAAGTATTTATTCTCTTGCATCTATCATAGCGATAATTTCATTGCATTACTTAACTTTTACACAGCATATTTGTATGCAATAAGAACCCCTTATAGCAAATTTTAGGGTTTTTAAGCCAATCATTTTCGCCACCACAACTTAAATTTGTTTTACAGTGCAAGCAAGGGACATTTGCATTGGAAAAAGGGTAAGTATTATACTTGACACATATATGGATAATAAAGTTAAATAAACAAAATTCTACTTCACAAGCAAAATAGGAAATAAACAATGTTATATATGATTGCTTGGGATAGCTTAGCGGTATAAACATTTATTGTCCCAACAACATAAACTAGATTCTTGATTACCTTCTTCTTTAATTATGGTAATAGTAGTTAGTGAAGGAAAAAGGAAAAAAAAAAAAAACAAAAAGACAATGTGATTTATGTGAAATGCATTCAACTGAACAGAGATGTCAACTAATCATTACTTTTGATGAATAAGATAATGAATTAGATTGGTATCACCTAAAGAACATTTTGCTTTCGTAGTTCCACGAGAATATTTGAATGAAATAATGCGTTGACCGATAAATGTTTGTTTTATTTCCAAATTGTTTTGGTTTTGCTTTCTAGTTATTTGGTTGGTGCATTTGAGAAAATGTTTTTATTAAATGTATCTTATTCCTTCTTCACAACTTACGAGAGGCTTACAAAAGGGTCTCAAAGGGACAATAAATGCAGAAGCCAGCTTTATAAATGTTTATGTATGCCGTTTAGTACTATTGGAACACTCTCCGTCTAGTTTCTAATATGGATAGCTAAGGAATAAAAATGTTATGTTTTAAGTATGACTACAACTACAAATAGGTTAGAATTAGAGGTATATAAGTGGGCTTGCTAACCTGTTTAACTTGCTTTTTAAATAGATATGAGTCAAGATTTTTTTGTTTATTTAAAAATGAGTCAAATAAGCCCGATTTATTTAATCTACAGATCAAAGTGTGTTAGTTTTAATTAGTCCATTTAACATATTTATACCTTTGATCCATGGACCAATCTATTTAACTCACTTTTTAAACGGGCTAGGATTGAAGTTTTTTTGTCCATTTAAAAAGTAAGTCAAATAAACCTTGCTCATTTAACCTGCATAGTAAAGTATGTCGGGCTAGATTGACTCGTTTAACTCACTTATATACCTCTAGTTAGAATTTTCTAATCCAATATTTTTTTCTTGTAAATTTTTATTATAGAAAATACTTATTCCGTTATTTACTTCACCAGAATAATTATAGTATTAAGTTGAGAATTTTAAGAAAATAACTAGAAGCTATTTAATTACAATATCGATGAGTATACAATGGTCATGTTATTTGAATTCTTTATTCTTTCTATATAGGAAATAAAAAAAAAAAAATCCCTATTTTGTTAGATAGCAACTATTCCCAATGGAATAGAAATTGAAGCCCTTAGAAATTAAAGTTCCCTACCCATTTTCAAGTAAATAAGATAATCGAAAGTTAATAAGGAATAACCTATTTATTGCCTTCATGTAAATGGATTACAAAAGAATAATATGCTCAATCTAACCTATAACAAGAATTTTAGAGAGAGAAAGTTTTGAGAAGAGATGCTCTAAAATGTAACTTACATCACTTGACGATTACAATTGAAGGGACTACTCCCATATATACATGAGGCATCTCAAAATTTAAAATTGAGATTAAACGAATATAAATTGCAAAGCCCTAAGCTAAAAGTAATCAATACTCAAGCCAATAAATACGAATGGGACTTTTCCAACCACTTAACCTAAAAGTTTTTAATTAATATTGATAAGATATTCACTATCATAATTTCATAAATTAATACCAAGTCTCTCTCATAATCCATGTAGGACATTACTTAATACGAGATATCACAATCTCCCCTTAAACAAGCAATGTCCTCATCATAAGACTTTATTAGAATCTCTAATTACTAATTGTAAAGTGTAAAGGAAAAGGTAGGCCCAGTTCTTCCTCCCCTTTTCAACGTATGATTCAGCTCATTCATGACGTCCTCAACCTATAAGTTATATTGGAAATATGCCAAGAGTTATACCTCAATGATGTTCCGCACTCTCCTTAGACCTCTTTTCTAAACTGGGCTAAAACAATCTCTAAATTATAAAAAATTTAGATAACTTAACTAAATAATAGAAAATTGAATATAAGAAAAAAAGTCAACTCAACTCTTATTTTTACTTATAAATAAATCATTTTGGATTAAAATGAAATATTATTTTTGGAATCAAAATAAGGAATAAACAAATTATGGATAAATCCAAGCGAGCTTTCCTCTGAGGCGGAATGCTCTCATACCGTTGCATTTGTACATCCCACAGCTTTAGCATATCACTTAGCCCCGTTTAGGGATTAACTCTAATATCATTTGTAATATTCTAAGCTAAAAAGTAGTTAATTATCAAATTAAAAAACACTAATGGACTTTTTTCAACTTACCTTAAAAGTTTCTAATATTGATGATAAAATATTTACTACCATAATCTTATAAACTTATACTAACCTACTCCTATATTAATTATATTCACTAATTCCTACCAACCCCATCAATTATGGTACATTAAATTTGGACAAATGGAGTTGCTAACCCTATGGAAGGACATTGATTCATTGGTTGGGAAGATGCCTCTTCACCCTTTCCTCTCCTCTCCTCAACACCAATTTCGTAATGATCTCATCTTATCTTCCTGGTAAATCTTCTTATTGTAGTCTTTGAATTGCCATAGAGTTTAGTTCCTCACTTATCATATTATTTTCAAGTAGGTCTAAATCTATTAACCTAGCATGTTTTTAAATCCATAAATTTAACCACAATTTCCAATAGTTACTATATAAACAATGATCAAGCCCAATCAATTAGTAATAAATAAACATAAAAGGTTCCCTAATGATGTAACATAATAGCTTTGATACTAATTGTAAGGAAAATCTTAACATAAAAAGCTTAATGGTGAAATTTAGATCACCTATGGGATCATCATATCAGATTAACGAAGAAGGCATAATGCTAAGAAAATATACCTAAATGCATTGAGAAAGTAATTCTCTAAAGATTTCTTAATGATGTAACATGATAGCTCTAATACCAATTGTAAGGAAAACTTTAATCTAGAAACCATAGTGATGAAATCTAAATCACCCATGGTATCATCCTGTCTAATTAGCAAGGAAGATAGAGAGCTAAGGAGAGATACCTAACTCTATTGAGAAGCCAATTCTCAAAAGATTTGATTTTCAACCTATACCATCAATTCTTATCGTTCTCACTAATGATTAGATGGGGTCAAGGAAAGGCATATAAAACCCTTACTACTTAGGTTGGGGACTTACCTTACTTATAGCATTTATTATTTTATATTATTATGACATCATAATAAATGAAATTAAATACTTAGGTTTCAACATGTTAAAGCCCATACCAAACATTTTATAGAGATAAAGTTGTATGCAACAATTAACTAGAAGATCACTTTTATTTGATGGATTTAACTCCTTAAGTTATACCTCATGGTAAAGTGAAGTTCCATATGGATTATGGGAATGATTGATACTAATTTATAAAGTTATGATAGTTAATAACTTGTTAACATAAGATTGCAATTTTTAAACCAAGTTATTGAAATGGGCTCATTAAAGTTTATGAGCTTGGTTATTTACTACCTTTGAGTTAAGCATTACAAATGGTATCAAAACCAACCCCTACCACTAGATAGATGATTTGGATCTAACTCTGGTTTAGAGAAAAGGTTCGAAGAGGGTGAGGAGTGTCATTAAGGTAATGACTCCTGATACGTTTCTAAGATGATCTATACGTAGTTTGTGGCCCAAATTATACACCAAAAAGGGGGAAGTACTAAGCCTAATTATTATGTCTCACAATGAGAATGTTGCATATTTAAGGAGCCAAGATTATAATACCACATGGTTAATCAAAGTCTTACATAAGATTGTAGGAGGGATTATTATTAGTTTATAAGGGCATAGTATTGAATACCTTATCAATACAAGATTGTAACTTTTAAGTCAAGTGATTAAAATAGGCCTATTAGTGTTTGTTAGCTTTGTTATTCATTATTTTTTACTTAAAGCATTACATCTTGACTTAAATAGATAGTTAATAATATTCAATTAATAGATGAAGTGACCTACAAAACTATAACACATTTAACTATACAAATTATTATCAACATAATCATTGATTATTTGGAAAGTTTGAATTTAGATCACATCATCAAAAAATTTGGTTGAACTTATAGCAATATGTATATATACAATACAATACGTACGTAACTTACATTCTCATAAATACATACGCAATACACATATACATATATATATATATTTATTAATGCCCCATATCATGGGAATGGATTTGAACAATAGCCCCACCTATGTTCATATCAGGATCGGATTAATGTATAAAGATTGTATGACATCTTTGAACATGATATGAGAATTGGTATAGTGATCCTCACCCTGATACATAAATTCAGCAACACGTGCAAGATTGACAACTTGCTTGAGAATACATTTAGGATAGACATTTGGTTGAAGACATTCTTCATTGATGTCCTTCCATGCATTGGAAAGTTGTTCGAAAAGTGCTAATTCAGCTTCTCCTTCACTTACATTGTGTTCTTTCATGTAACATTCTATGGCTGATGGTATGTGTCCTCTTTTTTGTTCAAACTGCAATGAGGTGACAAATAATAACTTTCTTTTATTCTATACCATAAGTCTTTAAGTACCATGCATAGAAATATCATCTTAGTTTAAATGCACCTCTTTAATAAAAAAAGTGTGTTTTAGTTGGATGCTAATAGAGATTAACTTTAATTTTTATGGGAAGTGTATAGTTTAATTAACGTGGATAAGAAACATAACATTGGTATAGTACAAGTGATAGAGTGTTCATGAGTATTCATTATATACATAATACAAAAATAACATGTGAGTGTGTGTGTGGGTGGTTGCATTTTTCTTTTCTTTTTTTTTTTTTATATTTGTAAGGAGGGGCTATAGGAGCCAAGTGTTTTAGTTGGGTAGGTATTTGTGTGTGGCTAAGGAATTCAACTATAAAAAAAAGGACTAAAGAATAGTTGTGATTTCCTATGGCAGTAGAAATTATGATATCAAAATTACATATTATGCATTTCAATATTCCCTTTTAATTTGTAATGTTGCAAAATCTTTTGAATTGTTCAAATTTATCCCCTAGCAACACATTGGTAAATATATCTGAGTTTCTCCTTAATTTTGATAAGTCCATGTTCAATTTCTTCTTGTCATACCAAATTGCTTAGTTAGTGATGAAGCAACTCAAAATGTTTTGCTCAAATATGACATTATATTAGGTAATGGTTAATATATTACCACAATGTATAAATATGTGGGTATTTTTGGTGTTAATATATATCTAAAGAAAAATTCTCATTGGCTAAACTACTTCACATGCTACATTCACCTAGTAATATACTCTACTTCAAATGATGATATGGTATTGTCTTTTTCTTTATCACTAAATGTCATAAAAGCAAGAAATGGGAAACAAAGTGACTGTCTATGGCTAGATTGGATCAAAAAACCAAAATAAATTAGCTAATGCTTGCTAACTGTGAATGGCTAAGTAAAATTATAAAGTGAAACTTGATTATTGGATGGTTGGTTATATAAGGCATAATATTGCATAAATGTGTCACATACATCATTAGTGGACACATTAAGATTACAATTAAATGCTGGCTAAGATTTATGTTTACTTCTTATGGGACTTCACATTACAAGAGATGACCTTTATCTAGAAGAGTATGGACTAGATTATGAAGATACGATATGCCAAACAAAAAAGGTATTGAGTGAGATAAAGACCTAAACTTTGGGAAGGCACTAATAGATTGCCCGCAATGAAATTTCAACTTCAATTTAAACCCTCTTACAAACATTGAAACCTTTTATGAATTCTGATTTTTGAATTAACTCAATAAGTTGATCCTCTCAATATGTGATAATAGTAAACGTTATTATTTTATAAGCTTGGTGATTTAGAATCATTGTGCAAATGAGCCTTTCATGACCTCGTTAGTTTGTATGGTGAGACAAACATTACCAAAGTATTGAGGCATGACACTTTATA
The DNA here is from genome assembly GCA_024138015.1 of Lumnitzera littorea. Classification (NCBI taxonomy): domain Eukaryota; kingdom Viridiplantae; phylum Streptophyta; class Magnoliopsida; order Myrtales; family Combretaceae; genus Lumnitzera; species Lumnitzera littorea. The sequence continues at coordinate 117,053,810 of JAMXBB010000001.1, forward strand.
TAATTTTTCTTTCTTGTTAATCCTATTGTATTCAAGTATTAATCCATTTACATTATGAACTATATATAAGGGGTATTCTTTGATGCACATGTCATAAATTTTCTATTCGAAAGAAGATGATGAAACTTTTCCTTTGTATTTAAGTGCAATTTTTCCTCCAAATATGATAAAACATCCAATGAAAAACGAGATTTATACTAAGAAGTGGTTTTTTTATGATATACCTTATGAGTAGAAATGTCGTCACAAAACCGAAGTACTATTTCGGATGCCTTGATTATCCTAGGGCCACTTGATGACCACTCCAAAACATCTTTTGTAACATCTTCCATTCCAACAAAAGCTGTTGTTGCCAACATATTATATGCAGCAGTGACTAATGCTATGGACATATACTCCTTGAAGGATGGCATTCGTTGTTGTTGAAGCAATTTTGCTTCTTCCATATAGCCTTTTACTATCAGATGTTTCATCTACAACAACCAATTATAATTACATATAATACTAGGAAATTGATTTTGAATAAAAGGATTAAATGTCTTACGCTTTCTTTTGCATAGTTGAGGTGGAGCAACTTTCCTTGTTCAAAGAAGATCCTTCCATATTTATCGTAAAGATCATAAAGCGCCTTGTAAAGTACTTGCAAATAATTTGGCAACTTATCACACACTCTTTTCTCCCATCTATATACAAATTTGCAATAATATTCAAATTGTAGCATCCAAAAAATCCATGAACTTTAGTCATAGGATTTTTCAATTGTCAATATTCTAATAACGAACTTAATTACAAAGTAAAGCAAAAGTTATAAAAATCTACCTTCGCACCGCATTTGTAAACAGCTCGAGTTCATCTATAGTGCCATAGGCATCATAGGCATCATCAATGAGAGAAGTTAATGCAAGTACTTCTGAAAGCATCTTCCTTCCAAAGCTATATTTTGGCTCAAAGTAAGTTCCTGCTGCCCAAAAGTAGCATTCCGCTATTCTATCTCTTGCGAAAGGAAGTTTTGTCTTGAAGTCCGATTCTTTCCACCATCTAATCGCACATTTTGTCATTTAGTAAAAAGATTGTATAAATATATATTTCCATATCTAATTAATTAATTTTTCTTAAAATGAAAAAAATAAAAAAAAAAACTGTATAACCACCTTATGTAAAAATGTATAAACTTACTGTAACTAGTTTCGTCTTATATTTCATTGTTTAAACCTCTTTTTATTTATGGGATGAAAATTCATTATTAATGTCTAAAACCCATACGACATACCTTGAAATTTCACCAAGTTCCTTCTGGTGTTGTTTCTGCAGCAAGTTGAAATCTAGTTTTGCCAAGGTCAATAGTTTGTCATTACGTGAAGGATCTTCTTGATAGATTTGCATGTACCACCTAGCCTCTACCCTTAGCAATGCCTTGTGGATTGTTTGCTTCAACGCACGTGCAACTTGGGCATTAAGTGAAGGAGCAATTGTCGAACTTTTCTCTAATATTGCTTTTAAATGTGTTGAAGCGAAGGCAAGTGCATCTTCTAAAATTTCCTCTCCATGTATCACTATATGGCTAGCTTCATACAAACTTAGAAGTCCTTGCACATCATTAACAAGTGATTGCCTAAAACTCCCATTCTCATCCAGAAACTTGTTAAATATGTCTGAGCAAAATATTGACAAAGGTAAACGTATTAGATTGAAAACTATCATGTATTTAACATGATTTATGTAAAGTAAGATTTCATCGACAATTGGTGAAATCATTATTGGTTGTTACTTTACACACTTATAATACTGGCAATGGTGCTTTTAGAGTTAGTTGTTTCATGTCAATATATAAATTTTGTCCACAATAGATGATTCTAAGAGTCAATCATGCAATAGATAGTAAGGTCCTATATTTTCGTGGAGTGTATACTCTCTTAAATTATAAGGAGTATTTGCCAAAGCTCTCGTAACTTGTATTCATCATTGTCATCTTACTAATGTAAAACATCCTCATTGCTCTCTCTTCCACCTTTTCCGAAACATATGGTTGGATGTTGAATTTGTCTCTCGCATATACATGAAACCCTATTGTAGAAGAGTTTTTTAGCAAAGAAATTGATAAAAGGGCTAAATCAAGATCTATATGTTGTTTGTAGTTTTCTAGTTTGTAATTTTTTGGTGCTTAAATTAATTTCTTTTTATATATTAAGGTTTCACTTCATGTAACTATATTTATATTGTTATGTATACTAGGCTGAGGGAGAGTAGAAAAATCCTAGGAAATTATTAAAGAAATTGAGTATTTTCAAATTATAAGAACCGTTATACAATTATTGTTAGTAGATTTATTCGGTCTTACCAGCAATCTTTTATCCTAATGTTTCGGGATTTTAGATGTAAATTATGCGTGTTATTTTTACTCTTTTCACCTATTATATCTTTATATATATATATATATGTTTTATGGTCGTTTACATTATACAATTGTTACTTGCAATGACTATATCAAGTGTTATTTTCATATAGAAAGATTCATTATTCATTGTAATTTGGTGGTAAGAAACAACAAAGTCAATTAGAAAAGATTCTTCAACTATGTTAAAATATAATAGGATAAATGGCTTGAAATGTGATAAAACTCACAATGACGACAAAGTGGGAAAAAATCAAATGCTTGTTTAGTATAGCCAAAATGAGTTACTTTATTTAGATTTCAATGCTTGCTTTCTTTGATTCTACAGAGTCAAGACGATGAACACATGTGCATCGACTGTCCAATAACCAACCAGCCGGATGAGCTTCCTATCATCGAGTCTATATCTTGTGTGCACATTGGTTCGAATTTTAGAGCATTGATAGATGAAAAAATGAACAATTTGTTGACCACATGATGCATTGGACCTTCATTAATATATTTTTTCTGTATTTTGTGATTGTCTAAGTGACTTGTTATTTCATAAATAGGTTTGGGGATTCTATTACTTATAGATGTATTGTTCTGTGTTTTCTTCTTGTTATTGGCACTGGACGGGTAGAGAAAAATATGTATAATAGTTCTTCTAATGCATGTTGTAGAGACATTGGTCCCAAACCTATTAAGTTTCTGCAGAGTGATTTTTTAATAAAAAAAATATAGTGGATACGCACGGCATTGTATGTCCGGTATGTGCCCGATTTATGTTGTAACGTTTTATTTTTTAACTTGATAGATCGTGTTGGTTAGTGTAATATTATAAAAATTCGACAGCATAGCGGTGTTTGGTGAAGGTACGGTGGTAAAAAGAGGTGTCAACCTCGGCAACTTGTTCCTGCTATAAGGAACGGTGATTCACAATACTTTGTTTCGGTTATCGTTCTAGTGTGGAGAATCCTTGTATTGTACTGTTGTCTATGATATGACAGTAGGTGATGACTGCGTGATAGAAGAGTTTATGTTACGACTGACTAAGGAGGGGTATTACATTTACCCTAACATGAAGAGTGCCTAAGGGAAGGTGGAACTTGAAGGATTTGACATGTATCGACCGAGAAGAGTGACATTATCTAGGTATATAGTGTAATACAAAGGCTCACGAGTATGTGCATTGTACTGGATAGCTTGGATGTAAGTGCTTGACAAGGCTGGATTAGAGGAGCTATATTAGGTGTTGTTTGGGTTAAAGAGTAGGTGTATTAAATTCTATAAATTCAAGCCAACATAGAGATAATTTGAGTTTATATTTTGCATTTATACGAGACTCGTGAGGTAAAGGTCAATGAAAGGGTATATTTTTCAGAGATTTATTGTTCTTTGTTTTTTTTTTTTTTTCTTAACCTAAATTATTTACCTATTTTTGAATTAGGGATGGACCGTACACACACACACACACACATATATATATATATATATATATTAATGTAGGAAAGAGTAAGACTAGTTGTGAAAGTCCAAGTGCTTTAAAATTGCATGATTATTACACTTTAGCATATTGATTTAGTGTTTTTTCCACGGTTTTTCACCGATTGTTCTTTTTGTTTTCCATGTAAATTCTACTTATTGTTTTTCCTCTCTTTACATGTTATTTCACCTATAATTGTTTGTGTCCAAATTATAAAAAAAGATTTAATTGTACTAATACTTCACATGTATTAACGAGTGATGTATAAGTACCAATAAAAATTTTACATGTGATAATAAAAAAATGTATTTTCTGAAAAAATATTGATTATATTTTTATGTATCAAATTTTTATTAGTATTTATACCATACTTTAAAAAAGATTCAATGATGCTAGTATATCATGTATATCAATGAATATCATATAACTACTAACAAAAATCTAACATGTAATAATAAAGAAATGTATTTTTACCACTCTTTACATGTTTTTTCTCTTATAATTGTTTATGTCTAATTTGTAAGAAAAAATTTAATGATACTAATATATCAAGTATATCAACGAGCGATGTACAAGTACTAATAAAAAAACTGCATTCACTAAGCTATGTTATTTTTCTTTTTTTTTTTTCTCAATTTGTAAGAACCCAAATTAGGAAAAAATATTTAATAATATTACCCACCGCATGTATGTACAAATGGTTGAGGCTATAAATGAGCTAAGAAGAATCGTGTTTCTAAAAAGTTAAACTCGACTTATTTAAAAATTATTGAACTTGAACTTGAGCTTAAACCAAGTTTTTTATTGAGCTTGAAATTGAGACTCAAGCTTGGTTCATTTACTAATCGAGTCGAGTCGAGTTGATCTTGAGCTTATTAATGAGCTTAAATATATAAAATTAAGAAATATATAAATAAATACATTAACAAATAGTGAATAAATATTAGATTATATATTATATATTATCCTATAATATATTTTATATATTAGCCTTTAAATTTCAATAATATATAATATTTGTAATATAGATAAAATTTATAAATCTATTTAGAAGTTTAAATGAACCAACTCGTGAGCCTAAACTGGAGCTCAAGCTCAACTCGTTTAAATAAACAAGCTTTGTAACGAATTTTATTTTGAGTTCGAGTTTGGCTCATTTATTAAACGAGCTCGAAAAACTTACAAACAGTTGTACTCATTTGTAACCTTATAAATGGTAGGTGTGGTGAATTAGTACTAATAGAATTTAGACATATGGATTAAACTATATAAATGGTAGTTCTTCTAGAAACTATCTATTACTATTATTATATGTTTGAATATTGTTAGTGTTTACGCTCCACCTAAACATACACGTGGTATGTAAATAAAGCTTTTTTATCAGGCCCTAAATAACTAATAAGATGATTTGGCATGAGAGTGAAAAACGTGCAACATGAAGGAACTTAATTGGAGAAGAAGGAAACAAGAAAAAGTACTTACCACAGGAAATTCTATAACCATCTTGACGTAACAACCGGAAAAGAAGAGCAACCGTGTGCAAATCATTATCAATATCCGCACCATCGCACACAAAATAAATATTGTGAATTTGTTCCAATGCCTTTCCTATTTCACTTTCAAATAGGTATTCAATACCTAAACGTTGCAATTGATTGATTATATTTAGTGTTTCCAGAGGTTTATCTGCATCAACAGCTATCATCTTGCTTACTTCTTCTTTCAGTTCATTGAATTTCCTCTTACATTCGATGTCATGCTCATTCTGCACACATGAACAGAAGTATCAAGATAAATGCAAGTAAAAGTTTATTTACGTATATAAAGATTGTTTTAGTAATTAAGATATTGACTGGATTCGTTCAAGTGATCCAAATAAAATCTTCACGAAAAAAAAAATAAAATAAAATAATTAAAGGCAGTGTTGTTTTAGATAAGTATAGACCTAATGCTTTTGTCTCTTCCAAACATCCACCGGCCCAAGTTAGAAAAATATAATTGGAGGTTTATTAAGGCTTATAGTGAAGAAAGATATGAATTTCAGTACTGTTGAAGCAATTCTGGTCTAATACTAATTCGAGTGAAATGATAAATGTCGTTTGAGAAATGTTACTATGTGATAGTGTAACCGTTTCTTCGCTTCTCTAAGTCCGCAAAAAGGGTAAATTTCTTCGAAGAAATTTTTTTTGTTTTTTTTAATTTTTCCTTTTGGTTTCACCGACGATCACTACAATAAAAAAAAAAAATTGGAAATGGAATGGCCCACGAAATTTTGCCTTTATTTTATTGCAGTTAACTTTAGTTTCGATAGTGGTGGGAAAAAAAGAAAAAAAAAAAAACTTTTGTCGCGATAAAGTACATGTAATAATAATTTCTATTTAATCTCATTGCAATAACTCATAGTCAATTGGGCAAAAAAAAAAAAACGCACATACATTGTTATGCCCTATAAAAGCATATTATTGTTATAATATCATCGTAAATCGTATTTGATTTTTGTAATTCATACAATAAATAAAAAAATAAAATGAAACTTGTTAACAGTTTTATATTTTTATATTATCAATTTTATAAAAAGTATTCCTCCCTTAAGATGAAAATTACTGCATAGTTATTATGTTGGCTTATAAACCGTCTCTAATCTATGGTTTCAATGGTTTTTTTTTTTAATAATTTAAAATAAACTAGAAGGTGAGCTGAAAATTTTGTGTCGTACCAGTGGATGATCATCATTAGAGTACTTGCAAAAATAATCTCCCCAGACGGTGGGCGGAAAATCGGCGAGTGGACGCTCGAAGTTGTCGGTACCGCCGACGTTATCGCCATGCGTTGCGCTAAGGGCGACTGAAGAAACCACTTGCGTAGACATATCTTAATTGCTCTGTTACTTGATATTTATGCAGTGAATATGATGATTGTTCCCTCGATGTCCTGCCTTTATATAGACAGGGTGGGGAGACTCCATTTACGTAATAATGTTTCTAGGTGGGTCTAGCATGACTTGAAGGATCACATGAATCATGCTGGCGCTGCTGCTTAGGCTAGTTGCTCTTTCTTTATTTTTGTATGTTTCTTTACTCCGTATTTATTCCTAATACGTAACATGTTCAAATAGATAATATGTAAACACCAATGATTATATATAGTCTTCAAATAATTATTATTTTTATATTTTAGGTATTAAAATTCTATTGATATTGTACATTATTAATTTATATACAAAATGTATTAATACTATTGAAACTCTTTTAATTTCAATGATATATTGGATTAAAAATAATAAAATTTATCTTTTTACATGTTTACATTTTTGTGAGTCATAAAATTTTTCAAAAAGAATAAAGATTTTGCTTTTAAAAAATTTAACATATTTATTAAAAACATATGATGATAGAACCATTCTAACAAAAAATGACCCTTTTGTGCGAAAAATAGTAATAAAATCTATTATATGTTACTTTATCTTCTTCTTTTTTTCTGGAATTTAACCGATCTAGAAAAGTATGATTTTTTTTGTTTTTCCTTTACAAGTGGATATAAATTAAAAAACCATTTTACTTAGGTGAGCTGCTCTCTAGCAAGAATGCCAAGGATGTATGTAATGAAGTTAGACCTAGTTATTGGATCAAATCGGCTTAAAATTGGTCCAGTTTATGGGTGATTCCAAGTTGAATTGGGCTCGGCAATTGAGGCCACGAGCTTAGGTTACGAGTGTAGGCTAGTTCTTCGGTCTTTAAATATTTTTTTTATAATTAGTTCCTTTTGTATTCATTCTCACAAATAATTTTGTCTCTTATCATATTTGTATTTTTTTCCATATTATTGTAACACTTTATGCATGTATATATATATATATATTATATATTGATACGTAAATAATTCACTGTTCTTTTTTATTTAAATTTTATTTTTTTTTAAATAATTGATTTAAACCATATAAACTTGATGTTAGTTTAATTTTTAAATATTGAGAAATGTTAAAAAAAGTAAGAGGAGTTATAATGGATAAATAATTCTTATTCAAATATCAGAAATGGGAATATGAATGGAAAAGAAGTGACGATGATTTACAGGAAAAATATGTATGTAATAATATATAAGATAGAATATGTTCAAAAAGGGAAAAGTAAAAAAAGTTGTTGGGAAAGAAAGAATTTTTTTTTTTTTAATATTGTTAAGTCCGAATTGATCGGAACTAGTGGGTTAACTCATTGAATTGACTCATCGCTTCAATAACTCACTAATTTAGGTTTGCATACCCCATACCAAGCTTATTTGATAATCCTTTAAATCAATTTATGATTTAGAATCCATCTTTTCATAAATACGAAACCAATCAAAATTCGAACGAAATGTTGCTCTCGATTTAACTATTGGGGTTTGAGATTTTTATGCACGTGTTTGGTAGATGAAAAGATATATTTGAAGACATGTAAAGATATATTTGGAGATAAGGTTGGATCCGAAAGTGGTGGGAAAAGTATACTTATAGTTTTCAAGCTGGACACTACTTTGTTTATTTAAGTATTTTAACCTTTTGTGTTCTATTCATTTTCTTATAAAATGCTTGTGGCAGTTCTTGATTCGTTAAAATTAATAAATTGAATAATTAATATAATTAAATTTAATGAATATAAAATAATAATAATAATAAAAAAGCTTTACAATCCCCTCATTCCCTCGTCTTATCTTCCCATTCACTTTCTATGAAGTCTCTCTCCTCTCTCCCTCGAGTCCACCGTCGACCAAGCTCCCAATGGCGGCGTCTTCAACGAGAACGAACCTACTCCATGACAATGGACAGGCGTTTCTTGCATGAACATATCCGGTAACCCCAACCCTCGTATCGTCGGACTCGCACTTTCCGGCAAGAATCTCCACAGCTGCATCCCTAGCCTAGGTAACTCTTCTATTTCTTCTATTTACACCTGGGGCAAAATTGCATAACATAAGCCAACACGAAACATAAATCTATCTCTTGAAACTTGATGATAACGTCGCATTCTTGGGTGGCTGGTTTTATTCTATTTTATTTTATTTTATTTTTATCTTTTTTCTTCTTTTTTTTATTTCTGATTTTTTATCAATTTAATTTAATTATCATTTAATTTTTTAATTTTCATTTTCATATTTTTCAAAATTTTCCTCATTTTTTAGTAATTTTTATGTTTTTAAGTTTTTTTTTATTTATTTATCATTTAAATACATACGTAAGCGTTATGTATACTGTACACAGCGCTTTACATGTTATTTAATAATTACGTCGGACGAAACTAACGGTGTTACAATGATAACTTTATTTTAATTTTTTTATAAAATGTTTATTTTTTATTTAAATTTTTTGAAATGTTAATTTTCTATTTAAAATTTTTAAAATGTTGATCCTAAACGTTGAAAATTTCGTGCTGTGGTTCTATCAATTTTCCGACGAAAACCATTTCAACGGGGGTGATGGATTTCTCGGGTTGCAGTACGTTGATGCAAGCAGAGGCACAAAAAATATGACCACTTGCAATGAAAAGAGTAAAGCTACGAGATGCCGAAATATCAGTAACCCGCATAATTTAAAGCAGCTTTAAGCCCAAAGATATCTTGCACGTGAGCCTTGCAGCAAGAAGTCTTACTACTCTTTTAATCTTACAAGGACCCTTTTTTCTTTTTATCAAAAAATAATTTCTTTTGCTATTATTTAAAATGCAACAAAATTGTAAATGAAATATATTTAATTTTCCACTTGAATCTTTAAAAGTCCTCCACCTGTTGCTGAAATGTGGATCATACTGCCATCTCTGTTGAGCTTGTATGGGCCCAACTAATTAAAGGAGCAAACAACTCTAGGAGGGGAAAAGAAGGAGGAGGGGGAAAAATACCTCAGTTGTTCCACTTACGTACCACCAAGCTGAATGTAACGGTGATGAAATATTAACAATTCCATCATGTCAGCTAAAGGATGCATCTTCACGATGTTCCAGAGTAAAGCCGCGACAATAAGAAGCCTATTGTCATCTTTACAACGAATTCTATACAAACAAAATAGTAAAGTATGGCTCATGTCATGTACTCTTTGCAAATCAGGAAGACAATAATGGCTTGCTACTTGATTGCATGCCTGCGTGGTAGCTGGGGAAAGTTAGAATAGGGTGGTAGGGTTCGCAGCCCTACCTATATGTTACCCTATAAAATTTTTGTTCAATTTTGAAATCAAAGCTTATCTTATAATATTCTTAAACTATCTTAAAATATAAATCATGTAAAATTTATAAAGTATAGAATATTTTGTAGAATTTATAAATTTTTCCTTTTTTTTTCAATAAATTTGAAATTTATATAATATAAAAAAAGTAGTATATATGTGATACTACAAATACTTTATATGCAAAACATATAAAACCTTTAAAAAAATCTATGAAATTAAAAAAAAAAAAAAAAGCAACTTTGCCTATCTTCATGATTTTAAGTTTATACAATTTTACTACTTAATAAATGAGAAAGAATAAAGGAAAAGAATAAAAAATTATAAAGCAAGAAATGTGACATTAGACTTAGCTATTTAGGGATATTAACTTATAGTTGTGTGTGTGTGTTTTTTTTTTTTTTTTTGTTTTTACCGAAACATTTATTGGCTAAAAAATTATAGTATTACAATTTATTATTTATTTATTAGTATTATTTAATATTTTTATATGATAAATATAAGATACCTTAAAACTTATACTATTTATACCTTAAATATAGGTTCTATAATAGATATAGGATAGAAAAACCTTATATCTTATCTTTTAAGGATAAGTTTTGAAAAGCTTGTATCCAAAATCTATCTAATAACTCTTATTACATACTCAAAGTCTACTCAAGAAATATAAGAACATGCTTTATATATAATAGGTTATCCACTCACCCCACCTATATAATATAATAGAAGTACATGTGAAAAATACTAGGTAATTCGATGGTTCACATATATCCTCGTTTTGTTAGTATCTAGATTTTTTCGTTTTTATATTTTAAAGTCGCAATTGTACAAAAACATTTTATTGTGATGTCTTCCGGTATGACATTATATCAAAATGTCATGATTACAATTTGATTTTGTAATTTGTGTATTTATGGAAAAGGGAAACCCCAATAACAGGAAAAACATATTATCACGTCTAATTAACTATAATGAAAGCAACTCTATAGCTAGACCGACAGAACCCATTATTGTCCAATCATCGTTTGGCCTTTATTTGGAAATCTCTAACAAATATTCCATTGTTTTCATTAACTAGTAATTATTTATCCCTTTTTTCTGAGGTTAGCTTTTTCGTATATATTGAGCAAATATAAAGTGCTTTTGGTATGACGTATAAATGATAAAACAAATAAATAAAATTGGGATTCCTTTTGATATTAGATATTCTTTTCTTGATAAGCATTGAAGGGGGTTATCGAATCACTTTTTAAGAGGAAAATTTTCGCCTTTTTGATGAAGATTATGATAAAGTTATTGGATTTTAGTATTTACATTTTTTTTTAATATTTTCACTTCTCAGTTATTCAAAAGGATTTATCTTAGTGTCACTAGTATGACATTATCAAAAGAGCATTCATTACATTTTGATTTTGTAATTTGTATATTTACGGAAACCTTAGTTACAAGAAAAATACAGTAATATATAATTATCTTATCTGATAAATAAATATCTTTTATTATCTCTGATTCAGTATGAGAAAAGTGTTTCAAATCTCGCCATACAAAACATAATTGACCATTACAACAAATAAAAGTAAAACTAATAATATAAAATTTCATAGAAATATTGATTCTTTCAATTTTATTTTTCAATAATTGTGAAACCCCATGTTGATAGAATATGAATGGAGTCAAGAAAGAGACAAAAATCTTTAATATGATATCTATTCATCATTGATTCTTCATTTGCAATTGAGCTGTATTTACTCCCCTAGAGGGTAGCATATGTATTAAGTGTATTGTGTTTATAAATTGTGAAAGATGTTGAATAATAGTATATAAAGGTCAAGTATGAATAATATATCAATATTAATTAAAAGCTTTTAAATTAAGTGATTGTAACAGGATTAGTAGTGTTTATTAGTTTAATTATTAACTACTTTAGGAGAGGAGGGGGCGTTGTGATGCCTGTGAATGGAAGATTTGAGTTGCTATGTTGATATTAACTAATTATTAATTGCTTTTAAATAGGGGTGTCACGATAATCATGACTTTGGCTTTAATTTGGAAATGTATTACAAAATTCCAGGGTGTCATTAACTAGTAACGTTCTAGTTGAGGTTAGCTTTTACTATATACATAATATATATTTAGCAAATATGGGGTGCTGTCAGCGATGTCGTATGGGACCAAACTACAATATTCAGAAACAATTAAGAACTTGTTGGCAGAATCTGAGAAATCTTTTCTTCACTATTAATTTTGCTCTAACAAATGGCAAAATCTGAGACGCATAACTGGAATTGCAGTATGGGGGAAGATGATTCGAAATTAGATAGTGGTCCCGGCCTATCACGTCAATTTAATAATCGATTTACCCGGTCATTAGAAACAAACACACGAAACTTCCACGATCAACCTATCTTCATTTCCCTCAAAGATTTCTCTCTCTATGATAAACTTCTTGCCTTCCTTTTTTTTTTTTTTCTTTTTATCCCAAAAAATGAGTTGTAAGTGGAGTGTTGCGTGTGATGCGTGCTTACTATGCGGAATCCAAATCGTCCGGAGTTAAAGGGATGTGGACCATGACTATGGGAAAACTAGCATAGGATAGAAGGCTTTTTTTTTTTTTTTTCTCAAACGTGATGCTATTCCTAACATTAAGGACCTCAAAAGTCTTGATATCAATCAATGGAAGGTTTCAAACCTTTTGATTAAGTAAATTTATTATTATTATTTTACCACTTTGATATTTAAATTAGCAGTAAAACTTTTGAAAATAGAGAGTACTTTAAAATAATAAGTAAACTTGGTGTGCAGAGTCTAAAGAACCTTACCACTAAATAGTAGACTAGTATTTATAGAAGAACGATGCTGACAGTTGGAAGTTAGTTAGTAAAGAGAGATCTCTCACAAGTATGGGAGAGTAGAGCCGTAGCGTCCAACATGTCCTACTTAATCCGAACGTGACTGTTTAACTCTATTTGATCTTTATTTTTTATGTTATAACCGTTGTAGACCTTATTGGGCTTAACCAATCTATGCTTAAGGCTTGGGTCCATAAGGGCAAGGCTCAAGCGACAGGGCGTATCGAATTCGATTAAGCCTAAGGGGTCTATGTCCAAAGAGCTTTATCAACACTTGTCTTTACGCAGTCTCATTGTCGAGGTAAAAGTAAGGAGAAGGGATATATAAGTTGCTTAGGCGTAACTAATCTAACTCAAAGGAGTCTGACTTGACACTATGGTGCCGACGTGGTGAAGGTATAGATCTGGGATGGAAGCTAACCAAGGTAGAGATGACCAAGGTGGGATGGATCGAAGTGGTCAGCAGTTATTCCAAAGCAGAGTGCCGAAGACCTAGGCAAGACTAAGCTTTGGTTGAAGTGTCAGAGCAGGACACATTTGCGTCTCATTGGGTAAGCATTTCAAGGCTATGAGTTGATCTTCCCAAATAGTACTCATCATAAACTGAGCAAACGCGACTGCACCATGTCTTTATCATGTCGACTAAGTGGAACTCGAATGGGCCATAAAGAAACTTCTTGTCAAAGAAACTTTTTCATGTTGTGATCTTTACGTGCCTTTTTTCCAAACATTAAATGTGACGTGAGAGGTGTTATATTGTAGCAGACTAATATGCAATTATATGCGTTTTGCCTTTTAAAGGTGATTATCTGAGCAAAACTCTTTCCATGTGTCTACTGTGCAGCTTTCAAAGGGATTCGTACTTATACGGATAAGAGGGCACTTTTTCTGCAATCTCTTTATTTTTCCATTTACGAATTCTACGTTCAAATTAAACTTTTGAAAATATCAATTTTAATCTAATATTTTCCTACTCATTAATTTTTTATACTTACATAATATGCACTATCACCTAATATGTATATAATATTTCTATCACTTCAAATATCATCTCCTAATATCAACTAACATCTCAAAATATCTAAATTCCTCCCAAATCAGAATTTATACCTAATTACCTTAAATTATAAAAATAACTTAAATTTATCATTTTTACCTATTACATAATACCCTAATAATTAGATCTAACACCCTAAATACTAAAAATAGCATACTTTATTAGATTTCAACATCCTAAAATATATAATTATGTACTAAATTAGTAATTACCTATTTAATTGCCTAATTAGCCTAAATTACCCATTTTATACATCAATTTAAGGCCTAAAAATTATCTAAAATTTTTGAAAATTAATTTTTGAAAAAAGACTTCATAGCATTATTTTATAACCCCTAAGTAGTCTATTGAAAAATTTTGAATTCAAAACTATACTCTTAAGCCTATGTATTTTTAATTCAAAAATGTTCAATTTTGTATAATTTCTTAAGTACTTTATATTTTCAGATGTAATTATACCTAATCAATATTTTTTCCTAAATCTACATATAATAAAACATTAAAGTAATAAAATTCATAATTTTCTAAATAAAATTAATAATTTTAATAAATTGCATAAAATTGAGCTAAATTTAGGACTCATTGGACTTTTGGACTTCTAGCCACTAGTGACGGTTTAAGGGGTGTCGGCCAGTCCAAGCGGTGGGTGTGGGGTGTTGTGGTGGTGGTGGTAGCAGCGACAATAGTTCAATTCTAGTTGGTAGTGGGTCGTAGGTTCGGTTCAATTGCTCTAATTACACAGTTTTTTTATAATTTTGTTAGAAAAGCCCTAATTCTCTCTTGTTTCAACCCTCTCCAATTTTCTTACTTCAGAAACTATCCAGATGAGCTTTTGAAAAATTTTGAGTATTTATATAGATCTAGGGAATTTTTATTTTTCATTAATTTGAGTTGACAATTACCTTATTTTATCATTTTCCACTTTCTATTATTAAATTTTGATTGATTAATTTTGTTTCTCCCATTTCCAAGCTGTTACAACTACTTTCTAGATATTTCCTTATTTTTCTTGATTTTTCTTTAATTATTCATGCATTCTCTTTTATTAATTAATATTATTTTAGCATATTTTGCATATTTCTATCTACATGTAAATATATATATGGTATAAATAAATACTCTTAAATATTATTTAAGTTATTTTATAATGTTTAGTATATATATAATTTATTTTAATCATTCGTTAGCTGTTGAAATTCGTTCTAAGTGTTTCCGATAAATAACGGAAAATTTTCATAAAATTTAATATTATGTTAATTAATTATTTTATTACTTATTTTTCTAAATTCAAACTTATGAAATTACTTTTATTAATAATTCTAACTTTATTATAAAATTTGGTTTGGATCGAACAACAAAACCCAAAGTAGCTAATTGTGGATCTTACACTGTAGACAAGTTTAGAGAGGACCGATGGTTGTGCAAAGAAATCCTGAAGCTGCTAAAAGGTAGTGGTGCACTCTGAAGTCCATTTAAAACCCTTTTGATTTCTCAAGATTTTGAAGAACTCAATGCATTTGCCCATGCTCTTTAAGATGAATCTACTCAATGTAGCTACCATATTAGTGAACTTTTGTATATCTTGGACTAAAGTTGGAGGCTTCATTCCCCTTATAGAAGTAATCTTCTTGAGGTTTGTCTCGATGACTCTTTATGTTATTAGAAAGCCAAGGAACTTGCCAGATCCAACGTTGAAGACGTACTTCTTAAGGTTTAGCTTTATGTCATACGTATGGATCCGATCGAAGGCTTCCTGAAGATCCTTGACATGATCGATCGACTTTTGACTCTTGACGATCATGTCGTCAATGTATACCTCCATATTGCACTCGATCTAGGGCTTAACAAGTTTCATCAATATTCTTTTATACGTGGCCTTAGCATTATTCAATCCGAATGGCATCACGATATAGCAATACGTACCGTAATCGACGATGAAGGAGGTATGGACTTCGTCCTTCGGGTCCATTTTGATCTAGTTGTATCCCGAGAAGGTATCCATAAAGCTTAGCAAGGCATGTCCCAATGTAGAATTGACGAGCTAATAAATCATCGGGAGAAGGCAACAGTCTTTTGGGTAAACTTTATTGAGGTTGGTGTAATCGACGCACATTTGCCGCTTCCCATTCTTCTTTTTTACCGGTACCAGGTTTGTTAGCCATGTTGGGTACTTTTCTTCCCTCATAAAGTCGGCCTTAAGCAGCTTTTGCACTTCTTCCTTAATTGCGGCTTGCCTTTCTGGAGCGAAATGTCTCCTTTTCTGCTTGATAGGCTATGCTGTGGTGTTGATGTTAAGGTTATGAGTCGTTAGGTTAGGTAAGATAAGATTCCAGGCATGTCTAATGTTGACCAAGTGAACTTGTCTACGTTTGCCCGTAGAAAGGCGATGATTTAGTCCATTACCTCACCTGGAGTCTTACTACTGACTTTCGTGGTCTGCTTGGGTGAGATTTTGATCTGGATGTCTTTTGTTTTCTCCCCAGGCTTACCTTCACAACTGGCTTCTCCTACAAGCCTATTTCTAGGGTGAAGACACCATCTCCTTTGGCTGCCTTGACATATAGTTCTCGTGAGAGTTTTTTATTACACTTGCATACTCCTACCCTAATTAGGGTCGAGAATTTGACCACTTGATGAAGGGAAGATGTGATAACATCAAATGCATTCAAGCTTGGTCTTTCTAAGAGTGTGTTGTGAGGGGAAGGGAAATCGTTCACAACGAACTCTATGAGTCGTTATGCTACATAGTCATCATTGTTAAGTTACATGTCTAATGTGATGATACCCTTAGCTCGAACTATACTTTTATAGAAGTTGATTAGATTATGATGGTACGACTTCATTTTTATTGGTAGCTTGTGCCTCATCCTCTTATACATATGGAGGAGGAGCACGTCGGTGGAATTGCTAATGTCTACCATAATCTTTAGCACCTCAAATTTTGAGATCCTCACCCTTATTACCAAGGCATCTTGATAAGGTGTATCAACCCCTTCAAGTTCTTTGTTGCAGAAGGAGATGAAAGTGTCCAATTTCTGTCTCTTCTCCCTTATGGCTAGTAATAGGAATCAAAGATCGATTACTTACTCTTAAGCCCAAGGGCTTTCTCAAATAGTTTGTTAAGCTGTTCGGGGTGAGTTAAGCACTAAGGAGCAATGTTTACCCTAGTCTGATCTGCCAAGCTACTTTACTCTCTACACCATCTAGGAAGCTACAGAGGTGATTAATAGACATGTGGAACCAACCCCTCCATAACACCCCAATTCAAGCACCAAATTAGGAAAATAGTCATATCTACTGTACCGAAGCCGAGGTAACAATTGTCAAGAGCCAATCACCCAAGGTCGACTCAAATATGAGTGGTCCTTAAGCTAACCTTTGTCTAGCCCCAGCGATTAGAGTTGCTGAACTACTGATGCCGACACCGACGTTGACCAAAATTGATCAAAGACCTACCTTTGCTCGACTTGCAATGTTATTGGGACCACAAACTAAGTGAAATGTGTGTACTGTCATTTCTAACAAAAGATATTCTTTTGCATGATTTCATGCTTCCCCCGTAAATTATTCTCCTTTTGTTTAGCAAGTAAGGATCCATTTTTGTAATTTTCTATACTTTAAGACTTACCTTAACTAAGTACTATAAATACTCACATATTATAATAGCTACATAACAAATCAAATAGAGAATACACTGAATTTCTACTCCTTCTTAAGCTAAGTACTGCCCCTAACTCTTATCTAACCTATTGAGTGTGGATTAGTAGCGAGTGACCTCTCGCTATACTTATGCATCATATCAAGTGTGACTCAAGTTTGTGTTAAGCATGAGTGCATCATATCCATAGTCGATGCACAAGAACCCATGCTCATCTTTAACTATTATTTACTTTTCGAGCCATCTCGTGGCTCGGACCTACCCTTTTGGTTACGGGTGATATTAGGCCTATATGTTCATCTATGAAATCCATATCATTCTAGTATTAGGGCCTAGCTACATTCAAAGTTAGATTATGCTACTGTGTTCTTTGAGTGGTTTGTTACTACTCTGGTGAGATAACGATTCTATTGTTAACCTTAGAGTTTAGTAGTTGAGAAGTGTTACGTACTCTGTTTCCAATACGCAAAACAGAGTGTGGTTGACTGTTCGTTTGTTGTGTAATTGTGGTAGTGATTGGAGTATTAGTATTGATCTCTAAGTGGTATTAGTTGACATTAATTTTTGTGAAATAATCATCAATGTCAAACTGAAGTGTTTAAGGAACTTTGGGAAACTAAGAAAGTGGTACTCGACATGGCCAAGGGCAAGAAGGAAGCTTTACACCTTGGTTAGTAGGTGACTGCTTGGATAAGCTTACCAACTTGGTAGCTAGTTTGGTGATTGTTATCCAAGAAGGCAGGCAACGAGCTAGGAATTGCCCCATTAGAGAATGTGAGCAGCAAGGGTGAGGTGATGGTTAGTTTGGCTAAGTTAATGCCCCAGCTTGACTACCCCAAGCTAAATGAATTGGTAGGGATGTAAGGAGAAAGCTAGCGCTTAAAGAGATTGAGGAAAAAGTGAAAGGAGGCGATAACTCAAAGGAGTACTATGAGCCTAAGAAAGAAATGTATAAGCCCCTAGAGTTGAAGAATTGGTGATGTATATTCGGGGTTTTTTTGGAAGTAGTGATGTTGAAGACTACCTAGATTATGTAGATGGGATTGAAAAGTAATTTGAATGCCACGATGTACCTGACAATGCAAAGGTTAGGTTTGTTATGTTGGAGTTTACTAGTTATGCTGCTTTATAGTAGAAGGACTTGTAAGCTACCTGAAGAAAGGCAAGAGAATGAAAGATTAGGAGTTGGGATGAAAAGAAGAGGGTAATGCAGAGAAGATTTGTGTTGAGCTATTATTTACAAGATGCCTTCAATAGATTACAAGAGCTCCAACAAGGAGGGCCAAGTGTAGATACTTACGTTAAGGAATTTCAAATGTTAATAATTCAATGTGAAGTCGTAAAGCTAGAGGACCGAACTATATTTCGATTCATTAATGGGTTGAAGTTCGAGATTGAAGATGTCTCGGAAACCCTAGATATTGGAATGCTTGATGGCGTAATCTAAGCCACCCAGAGGATAGAAAGGCGTCGAACAAGAAGGTTCTGATTGCTAGTCAGTCGATCAGGCAATAGTTGAACTATTCCAAGTAGACTACTGTAAACAGAACTAAGTAAGTTTATTGAGACTCGATCCGTTCCGATTACTCGAGTAGAGGAGAAGGAACCCTCGAGGAAGTTCGAGAAGGGCTAAAATTCAAAGAGAAAGACGAGTGAGATCGAGTATTTGAAATGCCAAGGATTTTGATACATAGCCGCTAAGTGTCTAAACAGGCGAACAATGGTGATTCGAGGTAAGGTGCCGACTATTCAGGTCAATAATACTGATAAAGAAGTAGAGGAGTTGAAAGAGGACGGATGGACCGAACTATCCAAGGAAGAAGTTATCTACAACGAATAAGACAACTTTATGCTGACCACTCTAGTGTTGAGGAGGACGATGAATGTCAGTCCCATACTCAAAGACGAATAAACGGAAAATCTCTTTCATATTAGAAGCAAGGTGAATGAATCACTATGCATACTGATTGTTAATAGTGAGAGCTACACTAATGTAGCCTATGCATTTATGGTTTAGTAGTTGAAATTGCCAACCAAACCTAACCCAAAACCTTATAAGCTTCATTAGCTTAATGATAAGGGAACCCTATAAGTGAACAAGTAGGTGTCTATACTGATTTGCATTAGCAAGTATCGAGATGAAGTGCTATGTGATGTATTACCCATGAGTGTGTCCTACATTCTACTTAAACAACCATGGATATTTGATCAAGTAGTTATATATGACGAAAGGAGGAATACATTTTCTATTGAGCATGAAGGCAGGATGTGAAATTAAGTCCTATGACTGTCGAGTAAGTAAAGGTCATGCAGTCTCAACTTAGCCGAACCATAAAGAAAGAGGCTTTGATGATGACTTGAGCCGGATTGAAAAGGGAGATGGAGCTCAAAGGATCAACCTATTTACTTATTTGAGACCCAAGGAGGGGGAGTTGCTTGCTAAGGTAAAAACCTTACTAAAGGAATTTGCTAACCTATTTCTAGAGGAACTACCGAAAGGTTTACCCCCAATCCGAGACGTTAAGCATGCAATCGACCTGTAGCTAGGAGCCGTACTACCATACAAGCCTACCCATAAGCTGAATCTTAAATAGGTTACCGAGTTGCAAAAGCAAGTAGATGAGCTAATGAAGAAAGAATATGTGTGCAAGTCCCTTAGCCCCTGTACTGTTCCAGCCTTGTTAGTGCTAAATAAAAATGGTTCTTAAAGGATATATGTAGATAGCCGAGCGATCAATTGAATCACCATCAAGTACAGGTATCTCATACCTAGGCTTGATGACATGTTAGATGAATTAAGCGGAGCAAGAGTGTTCTCTAAGATTTACCTTAAATCTGGATACCATCAAATTTGAATGCACGAAGGTGATGAGTGGAAGACCGCACTCAAGATACGACATGGTTTATATGAAGGGCTTGTAATGCAATTTTGATTGTCTAATGCGCCAAGTACATTTATGTGCCTGATGAATCATATGCTTTGAGAATTAATAGGAAGGTTTATCATAGTTTATTTTGACGACATCCTGGTGTATAGCACTGACTTGGAGATTCACTAGGAGTATCTCCAAAGAGTCTTTACAAAACTTTAAATTGAATAGCTCTATGCTAATCTAAAGAAGTGCAACTTTTTCCAATCTGAGGTGATCATAGAATGACTTGAGCAGACCTATTCTATAGACGTGTGAAGTTTCCACTACTTAGCATCGTTCTATCATATATTTATAAAGACTTTCGGTATGATTATAGCCCCACTTACCAAATTGTCAAATAAGAGCATTGAATTCAGATGGAGAGAGAAAGAGAAGAGGAGTTTTGAGAGGGTGAAAGAGAGGCTAACTACAGCTCCTATCTTAGCTTTTTCGAGCTTTGACAAAGAGTTCGAAGTAGAGTGTGATGCATCTGGACTAAGCATAGGTGTTGTGTTGATGTAAGAAAGCCAACCTATTGCTTACTTCAACGAGAAACTTTGAGGAGCTATACTCAACTATTCTATCTATGATAAAGAGTTCTACTTCTTAATCTAAGCCCTAATGGTACGGTAACACTATCTGTTGCCTGAGGAATTTGTGATCTATACTTATCATGAATGCTTGAGATATTTAAAGAGCCAGCCTAAGTTGTACCGGAGGTAAGCCAAATGGGTTAAGTTTATAGAGAGTTTTTCTTATGTCGTAAAATACAAGAATGGAAGGAACAATATAGTGATCGATGCCCTATTGAGATGACATACCCTCCTGACTGAGTTGCAAACAAAGCTACTTCATTTTTCAACCATAAAGAATTTATATGCTGAAGATCCACACTTTGGTTTTATCTATGCCTAATGTGAGGAAGGACAAACATTGGATAACTATCACAGGGAAGACGGATATTTATTCAAGAAGAGGAGGCTATATATCCCGACCTGTTCCACAAGAGAATTACTAGTGTGCAAGGCACATGAAGGAGGATTGATAGGATACTTTGGCTAACGTCGAACCCATGAAGTACTATTTGCGAGATCTTTTAGCTAAGAATGATGAGAGACATGTGGTCCATGTTGGAGAAGTATGCAATATGCCAGAAGGCAAAGAGCCAAGCTGAGCAAGGACATTATCTACTCTTACCAGTCCCAAAATAAACCATGGTCCAAGCTAAGCATAAACTTCATGTTAGGATTGCTATAGAAATCTTGAGGGAAGGACTATATCATGGTGGTTGAGGATCGATTTAGCAAGATGACACATTTTGTGCCCTATTCCAAAACTAATGATGCTTCGACTATCTCTTTTCTTTTCTTGCAAGAAGTAATCAAACTTCACAGAGTTCCCAAAACCATTGTTTCGGACCGAGACCCAAAGTTCATGAGCCACTTCTAGAGGACGTTGTAGAGATGAATAGGAACCAAGCTATTGTACAGCACGTCCTATAAACTTTGCTGTGAGATGCTATCAACCAAAACATAATTGATTGCGATCTATGCCTGCCAATTATTGAGTTCGTTTACAACAAGACCGCCCATAGCGTAACAAGCATGTCTCCATTCGAGGCCGCCTAAAGGTTTAACCTCAAGCTCTTGATAGACCAAGCACCCCAACCGAAGCTTGATGATAACTGGTTAGCCGTTGAAAGAATTGAGGCCATTAAAGCCATGCACCAGAAGGTTGTAGAATAATTGAGTCAAGCTAATACTAAGCTTAAGAAGCGAAGCCGAGGATAGAGGAAGAGAGAATTTAAGCTAGGTGATTTGGCCTAGATACATCTTAGCAAGGAACAATTCCTAAACTTAAGGAAGAGTAAGTTATCTCTTAGAGTCAATAGATCTTTCAAAGTGCATGAAAAGATTAATCCTAATGCCTATAGGATTGAAATACCTAAAGGATATGGAGTCTTAGACTCCTTCAACATTACCGATCTCTAACCTTACACTCTCGAGGATGAGCAACTTAGAGCTAAACCAGATTAGATCCCAAATCTCAAACAACTTGAAGAGGATGATAAGGATTAAGGATCGATTACTAACTCTTAAACCCAGGGGCTTTCTTAGTTAATTCGTCGAGTTGTCCGAGATGAGTTAAGTGTCGAAGAGTAATGTTTACCCTAGTCCAATCTGCTGAGCTACTTTGCTTTCTATACTAGTTATGAAGTTATCAAGGTGATCAGCCGACATGTGAAGTCAACCCCTTTGCAATACCCTAATCTAAGCACCAAATTAGTAAAACAGTCATCTCTATAGTGCCGAAGCCGAGATAACAATTGTCAAGAGTCGACCACCTGAGGCCAACTAAATGTGAGTTGTCCCTAAGCTAACCTTTGTCCAACCTTAGCGATCAAAGTTGCTAAACTGCCAACACTAATCAAACTTAATTAAAGACCCACCCCAACTGGGCTTGTAGTGCTATTGGGACTACAGATTGTGTAAAATGCGTGCATACCGTCCTTTTGACATTTGTATTATCATTTCTAACATCCATACTATCCTTTTTGATAAAGGATATTCTTTTGCACGATTTTATGCTTCCCCTGTAAGTTATTCTCCTTTTGTTTAGCAAGTAAGGATCTATTTCTATAGTTTAGGACTTATCCCAACTAGGTACTACAAATACTCACATATTGTAATAGCCGCATAACGAATCAAACAAAGAATACATTGAACTTTTACTTTCTCTTGAGTTAAGTGTCCCCTCTACTTACTCTTAAGCTACTCTTATCTAGTTCATTGAGCGTTGACTAATGGCAAGTAACATCCAGCCATGCTTGTACATCATATCAAGTATGCCTTGAGCTCATATGAGGCATTGGTGCGTCATATCCATCATTGGTGCATAGGAACCCTTGCTCATCCTTAATTATCATTTACTTTTCGAGCCATCTTGCAGCCCAAACTTACCCTTTTAGTTATGCGTGAGATTGGGCTCGTGTGTTTATCCATGGAATCCGTATCAGTTAGTACCTTTAATAGGGCATTAACTGAGTTGCTTGTGCTTGGCCCGCTCCCAAGGTGCGAACCCCTCCATAATTACATTTATAGCACTATTAGGAGAGCAGTTGTTGCAACAATCATCATTTTGCTCGGTGTAGGCATTCTTAGTTTATTACCTTCAAGGTGTCCTATCTCCATCATCATTAAAAGAGTCATTGTTCCTCCGATGGGCTACGTATTCGTTGAAGAAACCGTGCTGAATGGCATATTTAAGGGTGTTCTTTAATTGGAAGCACTCGTCGGTGGTATGGTCGTGGTCGTCGTGGAACTAACAATATTTATCTGATTTCCAACGACTAGAGTTCCCTTATATTTTTGGTAGCCTTTAGAGCAAATTCCGATGCTTTACTTCAGAATAGACCTGAGCAATGGGTCTATTCAAGGTTGTGTACTAAGTATAAAGAGGAGGGGGGAACGGGTCGTGCTTGGCTCAGTGCTACTTCTTCCCAAAGCTTTCCTCCTTTGATTTACTCGACGTCCTACTGCCAAGGTGATTTTTCATGAATAATTTTTCTTTGTCCTGCTTTTTCTTTGATCTTTCTCGATCAGCATTACGCCTAGCGTAAATGTTGTTGTACTAGTTGATGTAGTTCTAGGCTTTATTCTAGAAGTCGACCAGGGTCTTTGGCTTGCTCTTCATAAGTGATCGGAAGAAATCTCCCTAAGGTCAAATGTTGAGCTGTGTGGCAAGGATAGCGAATCTCTTATCCAACTGAGAGATCTTGTCTACAACATTGTTGAATCGTACCACGTAGTTGCATATAGACTCGCTTTCCTCTTACCATATGAGGTATAAGGACGATGTGTCCTTAGACGGGGGCTTGTTAGCCTTGAAATTGAGACTGAAGCTTATTAAAGGAGCTAATAGAGTTATTGGGGAGGTGGTTAAACCATGTCCAAGTCACCCTCCTTAAGGTGCTTAAAAAAGCCTTGCACATTATAGTATCCCTATGGCCATAAAGGTTTATAAGGGTGTGGAAGGTGATCATCAAGATCACCCATACCATCATACTAGTCTAAGGACGAGAGTTTGCTATTAGGAGGTAACACTTTATTTTGGACACCCCTGGTGAAGGAGGTCTTACTGCTAACGACTAGCTCAGCATCACCAACAACCTTACTCCCTTACTGCTTGGAGAGCCACCTTACTAAGGCGCGGAGCTCATTTAGGTCAGCATCATTTGCTACGTGAGCTCGATGTGCAGCTAAGTAAGCCTGCACCACTTACGAGTTAGCTTCTTACTCGTTCCTAGCTAAAGCTTGGTCATGGGTGGTCGTTGACCTTATTGGCTGTTGTTACAAGAGTGGATCAAGTTACTAATGCCTACCATTCTGCTTCCATTGCTGGATGCTGTTATGCCTAGTAAAAGCATCCAAAGCTTCAAAGGGGTGGGTTTGTATGCTATACCACTCTGCTTCTTCTAGGAGAGTATAGAGTAGCTTGTTTTGTGTAACATATTTCTCGAACAAACGTTTCATGTGCTCCTCTAGCATAACCCTTAGGAGGGGCTAATTGTCCACAGGTTAGTTATTTACAAACTACTGGTTCTCCTGCTTCTCGTGGTAAGACATGATGTTAAAGGAATTGTTCGTAAGGTATGTGTTTAATGTGTTTGAAGTTTTAGGTGTAGGAATTCAGTTTCCTATAGACAACGCCAAATGTCGTCTCTAAGTATTTGCTGGTAGATATGAGGTTCAGCACGTAGAGGGTCTGTAAAACAATACATTGTGAGAGGACATCAGGAGGTTATTTGGTGCGGTCACTTTGATGCTTAAATTAGCAGTAAGGCTTTTGAGAGCAAATAATGCTTTGGAATAATAAGTAAACTTGTTGTGCAGAAATTAGACAGTCTTACTACTAAGTAGTAGATTGGTATTTATAAAGGAACGACATCGACAATTAGAGGTTAGTTAGTGGAGAGAAATCTTATTCCATAAGTATGGGAGAGTGGAGTCGTGGTGTTTGAAGTGTTCTACTTATTCGGAATGTGGTTATTTAACTTTATTTGATCCTTATCTTGTACATTTTAATCATTGTAGAGTTTAGTAGGCTTGATCAATCCAGACTTAAGGCTTGGGTTCACAAGGATGAGCTCTAAGCAATGAGGCATGTCGGATTCAGTCATATCTGATTTGAGGAGTTCATGTCTAAAGAACCCTATCAACGATATGATTTAAATAAACTCTACCTCGAAAATAGGAAGTCGGTATCTATATCTCCTCTAATAAAATCAACTAAATCAATTCTACTAATTGAAGTAAAATTTTGAGCGATACGAATTCCAAAGTGGACGACCTATATTTGGGAAAGTGCACTATTCTCCAATGTGGACGTCGGACTTCCGAAAAAAAAAACAGAGAGAGAAGAAGGTGGACGGTGGATTTTCGAATTCTTCATCGGAATATTTTCCCTCCAGATGGTGAATCTAATTGACATTGGAACTTGATTGACCAATGGAAACCTCTTGTTAGGGGAAAATAAAAAAACAACAAAAAGTGAAGCCCAATTGCAATTTAAAGTTACATGATAAATTAAAATTCTGGTTCGGCGAATATTTGAAGCGGCTGTCAAATAATCAAACAAAAACAAAGTGGAGGTCTATTTGTAAACCACTGCTCGACTCGTTGCCCAAAATTATCTGCTCTGATCCACTTGAACTAATAATAAATTACTGGAACTCTCCTTGGCTCAAAAGTGTTGTCTCCAAATAATTGTCAATAGTTTTCATTGCCTCATTCATGAAACCTTTAAATTCTGCATGAAGACTTTTGGTTCCAGCCCCAGCAATTAGTCCAGTTGGAACTTGTAATTGACTCGATGAACCTGTCGTATTTAGATTCGCATCAACGTGTCTATAAACAATTAGACATAATAACGTGATAGAAGATTTACACTCTCACAAGAACGCACAAAAATATTTAATGATCTATATTATAGAGAACTGATAATTTATCATATTGGAACTTGGTCAATGTATAAAGATCGTATAACATCTTTGAACATGGTATGGGAGTTAGTACGGTGATCCTTTGCCATTATACATGAATTTAGCTTGTACATCTCCTGTTCAAACTGTAGATGCGGTGATGGTAAAAAGCAAAATCTTTGCTTGGTTAATGCTTACTCATAATAACACATTTGGAGTTTACTATAAAGCGACTAAAATATAGATGTAGAAGAAAGCTACAAAAATGGAAAAAAAAAATGGCGTTATTGCTCTTTTTCTTATTAAGAAATTGGAATGAGCCGGCTATCGTTTGTGAAGTGTAAATAGCTAAATATAACTCATTGTATGGGACCTGATTTTTTTTTCCTACGTATAAGACTTGATTGTTGAATAGTGGATTGTACTATCGGCACAACTTTACATCAGTATTTCACATGTAAAACGTGTGTGGATGTTTTTGGTTACGGTTAAATGCTTACTATCAAGAAGACTTGAGTCTGCTCAAGGATCTGGACTTTGGGAGGGTATGATAGATTCTTTTATTGGAATTTCTTTCAAACTCTGTTTTAGATACATTTGAACCCTTTGAAACATTTGATGACTTTTGATATTTGTCTTGTCAATAGGCTAATCCCTCTGATATGTTAATAATAGGGTAAGCTACTGTTTTACGAACATGGCGATCTCAAAATACTGTACAAGTGAGTCTTATGTAAACCCATAGGACCGTACAACAAGATGATATATTTGAGGATTTGGAGGCGTGATGCTATCTAATCAATTTATAATACCAATTAGGGGATAAATGGATGGCCTATCGTACAATGTATTTATTTGAAGCTAGTTCAATCGAAAGTTTTAGGTAAATATTTATGATTACATGATAAGTTTCAAATAATAATTTTTTTGAGTTTTTTTTCATAAGGTAGGGAACAAGCTTAATGTTAAGGTATCCCGGAATCTGTACTTTTATTAGAGTTGTGCATGATCTTAATGATTGTTTGACAAGTTTATTAAAAAGGGTCGGATGTATAAGCTTTGCCAAGAAGAAAGTGAAATATATTGTTAAAAAATGTCAAGTTTATTTTTGTTTGTGGCGTTTGTGAAGATAAAAGCAACATATATTAGGATTTCAATTTAATGAGTATATTCTTTAAAGAGTGGATACATTTTTCATAAAGGTTTCATGGTTAAAAATATGCCATCTTAAATTTATAAAAAATATAAAACAAATTACAGTTTCCACTATATACCTTATACCCTATAAAATTTATAAGGTACATATGGTTATAAGATGTTGTAAGTTAATATCTTAATTTCTAAAATTTGAAAACCTATACCTACAAAATTCTGTAGTCTCATCTTTGCCCACTTTATATTCACTTATCCTTAATATGAAGTAAATTTTCTTTCTCAAACAAAACTATCACGGTGACTTTTACGTTATATTGCATATTTTTCTCTATAAATGTGATAATATGTTCAAAGGAAAAAAAAAATGTATATCTATTGTTATAATAAGAAGTTGTTCCATCAACATACCTTGTGGGTAGCAATATCGTTGAGAAACCGACGAACCATTTCAAATGCCTTGATTATTCTTGGACCATTTAATGACCACTCTAAAACATCCTTTGAAATAATATCACCCGTCCAAACGAGCTGGTGTGTTGCTAACATACCATATGCAGCTCTTATTAATGCGAAGGACATGTACTCCTCAAAGGATGGCATTCGCTGCTGTTGTTGGAGCCATTTTGCTTCTTCTATATAGCCTCTTATCATCAAAGATTTCATCTACAAGAGCTAACTGTGTTATATAATTACTTCAAAAGATACAATAAGATTTTGATTTTTAATAAAAGGATGGTTGTCCTATTTCAAACATGATCCTCCCCAATTCATCATAAAGACCAACCAGCACCTTGTAAAGTACTTGCGAATAACCTAGCTCACTTATCCTTGTCTCCTTTCCTCCATCTGAAAATATAAATTTGTAATAACATTGAAATTTTAGAATCCTGAAATCCATGACCTTAAGAAGTTAGATATTTGAACAAATACGTATATTAGAAATCTTGTATGTTAGTGCTAAAAATCAAGTGTATTGACAAGGCTCTTTAAACATGGGTCCCTCAAACCTATCTAAATCTAATGCATGTTGCTACTTAACGCTTATCGTAGTAAGCTCAAGCCTTAAGCTTGAATTTACTAAGCCTAAGGGGTCTTTCAACGGCTAGAAGTCATAAGATAAGAATGAGATTAAGTTAGTACCCACTTTCGGCTAAAGTGAGACACGTTAGACACTATGACCCTACTCTCTTATACTTACAAAAGAAGATCTCTCTTATTAACTGTTCTTCACTTGCTAGCACCACTCCATTATAGATACTTTGTCACCACCTAATGGTGCCTCTCTCTATATTCTACACACTAAGCTTACTTATTACTCCCAAGCATCTTTTGCTCTGTAAGAGTATTACTAAGTTAAGCATGGAAATGGCTACGGTAGATAATATCTTGACACCCAATTTATAGTATTTTGTTTTGCAAATAGCCTAATCACTACTAGTAATATTTAGAGACGATAAAGTGAATTTTCTATATCTTAAGTGGATTGTATAAATCCTTTATATTTTAAATATAATTAAATACTTTATAGTTTGAGTGAGCCATATTTAAATTCTTTACATTTATATCATTGTATCATATAAGTTGTGTATGTGCAGTTATACATCATAAAAAGTACTTAAAAAGGGACTTAATTAGTGCAACAATGCAAATATAGAAACTTAAAATGACTCCCTTGAAATATAAAGGACTTAATTTTAGTATAAATTTGAAAAAAAAAAAAAAAACTCGACGATTAAAACGTTAAGACTTGGTTGACTTTTGGCATGGGCATAAAGGACTTCTAACGTACTTTTTTTCGATCTTATCATATCTAATAATGAGCATAGTCATAAAGCACGACAAAGATAAATATAATCATACTTTTGCATTGCATTTGTAAAGAGCTTGAGTTCATTTATAGTGCTGTGAGCATCATAAGTATCATCAATGAGAGAAACCAATGCAAGTACTTTGGATAAATGCTTCCTTCCAAAGCTATATTACGGCTCAAAATAACCCTATCTTTTACAAAAGGAAGTTTTTCCTTGAAGTTTGACTCTTTCCACCATCTAATCACAGAGGTTCAAATATTTAGTAAAGGGAGGTTATCCAAGTCAATACTTTTATATGTAATCAATTAATTTATAGAATAATAATAATAATAATAATAATAATGGAATTTATAGTAATATAGAATTTAGCTCCACACCAATCAAATATGAAAGTTTAAACTTATGTATTTGGTATTGTTTTAGTTCCACAGTTAGCTAATATAAAAGTTTAAACTTGTTATATTTGGTGTTGTTTAATACACCTTCTTTTACCTTTTGAAGGAAACTTTTTCCCTCATCTAAATGATGACATAGTACAAGGATTTAAACCCAGCATATACTCTAATGTAATGATAAACTGTATCAACAATTAGTTGATTCAAACGTCTAAAACTATATTATATTTTATTTGATTTTATATTTCATTACTAGCGTATACAAAGTACCTTGAAATTTCACCAAGTTCCTTCTAGTGCTGTTTTTACACTAAGTTGAAATCTAATTTTGGTAAGGTCAATGGTTCATCATTACGAAAAATATCATTACACCTAGCATCTACCCTTGGCAATGCCTTGAGCATTGTTTTCTTTGATGTACGTGCGACTTGCGCTTTAAGTGAAGGATTAATCATCAAATTGTTCTCTAATGATGCTTTCAAATGTGCTGAAGTGAATGCAAGTGTGTTTTCCAAAATGTCTTCCCCATGTATCATCGTGTGGCTAGCTTCATGTAGATTTCGTAGTCCTCGTACATTATTGTTGGCAAGTGATCTTTTGAATTTCCCATTCTCATCTTCAAACTTGTTAAAAATTGCCTGCACAATAAATTGTTAAAAGTAAACAAAAGAAACAGGTGATCTAAGTATTTTTAATTGCCTCACTCATGAAACCTTTAAATTCTGCACGATGACTTTCGGTTCCAGCCCCAGCAATTAGTCCAGTTGGAACTTGTAATTGACACGATGAACCTGTCGTATTTAGATTCTCATCAACGTGTCTATAGACATAATAACATGATAGAAGATTTACACTCTCACAAGAACGCACATAAATATTTAATGATCTATATTATAGAAAAATGATAATTTATCATATTGGAACTTGGTCAATGTATAAAGATTGTATAACATCTTTGAACATGGTATGGGAGTTAGTACGGTGATCCTTGCCATTATACGTAAATCTAACGTATAAATCTCCTGTTCGAACTGTAGATGAGGTGATGATAAAAAGCAATATCTTTGCTTGGTTAATGCTCACTCATGATAACACATTTTGGAGTTTGCTATAAAACAACTAAAATATAGATGTAAAAGAAAGCTACAGAAATGGAAAAACAAAAATGGTGTTATTGCATTTTTTCTTAATAAGAAACTGGAATGAGCCGGCTATCGTTTGTGAAGTGTGAATAGCTAAATATAACTTATTATATGTGTTACGATCTGATGGGATTAATCGTGGCAATCGACATATACTGTATAAAGTATTGTAGATTGATTTTTTTTTTTTCAATCGATAACCCTTCATACAATATATAATACTACTACTACTACTACCACTAACAACTAAGAGTTAGATAGATGTAAATAATATCATTACATGATAATAATAATAAAACTATTGAAATATAATTAGCACATATGCATAGATATTTACCAATAATAAGTTGATAATATCTTATATTATAAATTGGTAGGATATTACATTACATATTAAGGTTCATAATCTAAGTTCAATAACACAAGTCTACTCTTATCACTCATCTTATTCTCACATTAAACCATTGAGGAACTACTAACCTTAAGTATCCTACAGCCTGTCTTTATGAATAAATCGGCCTGCACAAGCAAACTATAGAGATATAAGCTAACTAGCTTAGTGAGATATTTCTCTCAATCATACAACAAATAAATTATATAATAATTTAATTCAATTAAATGAATACATCAATCAGTATGCCATATAAATACATGTAGGTAACCAATTATTGTATGCAACTCAGATTTAACGCCCTCTGAAATTAGAATTGGAGATACATTGGCACCAATCAAATTTAGGTATCATATTAGAACTTACATAACAATGAAACTCTACATTTCATATATGAAAATATAATGGTATATGCATTTTTAGTTTTAGTTAAAATCCAGTTCTATGTATGATTATGAGTAAGTTCATGTAGCCCTCACTCACTTATAAACGAAGGCCTTTAAACTCAACCTATAGTCAAGCGGTTAGTGTCTCCAATGCTTAGTGTTTCCATAGGTTAAGATAGAATTATATCATACGTGTGCATCGTACGAAATACTGTAATCATAATAATTAACCTACGTATAGCCTCTCGCTACCTCCATGTGATGTGACAGCCGAAATTAATTATGTAGTGTATGATTATATATATTTCGATTTAATTCTTTTAAGTTGGATAATGTCAAATTCGTTTATTTAGTGATTAATAAGGTCATAGATAGATCCGTTCCTATCAAATTTATTATGCAATAAATAGTATAATATTATACTTTAGAGTAAATTCACTATTAATAAACAATATCATACACAAGTATAACTCAACTTCACACAACATTCAATTATTAATAATAATTCATATTTACTATCTACAAACATAAGCATGTATGAAATCATTAGAAATACTCACTTAGTCATACTCGGAATCAAGAGTCGTAATAGTTGGATGGTAAGTTAATGTTGATGTCGTGATCACTTGACATCAGGGAATAAGAAAAGTAGCAAGTTTGGGAATTAAATAACTAAACTAGTATTATATTTCATATTGTTTACTTAAATTAGCTATTCGTTTGTATGAAATTATCGATTCGAGTTTTTTACCTAATCGTGTATAACTTTTTCAATTTAGTTCGGATTTTTATGAACTTATAGTTCATTTCGATCATTTTTTAACGTACTTTTTTATAGCAAGGTTTGTTTTGAACGTTGCAATTTGCAATTTTAATTATGATATAAAAATATCACAAAATTCATCATTTTAACTTAAATAATTATAAAATATCAATTTGAGCTTTTCTTAGTATAATTATGATTTAATAATTATTTGAATTGTATAATTTGTAATTTTCTTATTTTGGGTTTATTTTACTATAATTACCCATTTTTACTTATTTTTTAGGTTTAAGATTTATTAATTCAAAATTTTCTACTTTNATATATGTATTTATGTATAACATTATTTGTATTACGTAATTTAGTATATATATATATATATAAATATGTAATATAACCATATATGTACATATGTATATAGAATATATTTACATGTATATTATACTCATACATATAATATATAATATATATTTAAGATTAAGATAATTTAATACATAAGTATATTATACATATAAATATACGTATATGAATAATATCATACATGTAGAAATATGAGTATATTTAAATAATATATACATAATTTACTATAATATTAATTTAATAAATAAAGTAATTTATTAAATATATATATGTACTGTAACATTAAGAAAATTATAATAAATAACTAATTTACAAAATTTAATAAAACATAGTAATAAGTATTAATATATAATTATTATTTTACCGTAAAATACAAGAAATAAGAAAATAAAAGGAAAATATGGAAAATGCATAAGTGTGACACATGGCACTCTAACATGTTGCTACGTCACCACTTAAGAATAAATTAATTAATTTTTGTAATTAAAAATAACAATAGAATAATTAATTAATTAGAAAAATAATAAAGTATAAAAATTTGAATTAATAAATCTTAAACCTCAAAAATAAGTAAAAATGAGTAATTATAGTAAAATAGACCTAAAATAAGAAAATTACAAATTATATAATTCAAATAATTATTAAATCATAATTATATTAGGAAAAGTTTAAAATGATATTTTATAATTATTTAAGTCAAAATGATGAATTTTGTGATATTTTCATATCACAATTGAAACTATGAGTTACAACATCCAAAATGGATCCCGCTACGAGAATATAAGCTCTAAAAGGATAAAAATGGACTATAAGTTTATAAAAATCCGAACTAAATTGAAAAAGTTAATCACGATTAATGAAAAAGCTTAAACTGAGCATTTCATAAGAATAGATAACAAATTTAAATAGTTAATACCAAATATATGAATAGCTTAGTTATTCCATTTAAATATTCGTTATCTTTTGTATCCCCTCAATGTCAAGTGATCTTGATACGGATATTGACTTATCTAGTGGAATATTATAACCATCAATAGACTCAATAATTAAGTGAGTACTTCCGATGACTCTATACTTGTTTTTTACTTATAATTAATACATATAAATTAAATATTAATAACTTGATGCATAGGGGTTCGGGTTATACATGTATTTAATGTTGATTGATTACTATGCAAAATATTGTTAAATGTGATAATTGAAGATTTGGTTATATGATTGATTGTTGCATAATTTGAATGATTTGTTAGTAATATTTGATCACCTCATAAATTGACTTAATCATATTTAACTCAACTAAAATTAAATGAATTATGTATAAGCATGAACATCGCACATAATGTTTCGACCGTCACCTTACATGACCTCACATAATTGGTAATGAGACTAATGGATTCCCATATGATTTGATTAGTACAATACAAGAGTATTGATACAATAAGACCTTTATATTGGTTCACGGGTTTACTTGGCACCAAAAACACTAATCGTGGGTGAATAGGGGTTGTATCTAGAGACCACTATTGTAGGGTGTGAACATGGACTATAGGAACCATCTCACTACTAAACTTAAGAATTTGTATATTACTGATTGTTAGTAATAGAAACCTGTTTCATGAAACAAGGAATTTCTATATATATTTATATATGGTTACAAACTTAAGTGCTAAAGCTTGGTTATGATTAGTGCCAATGTATCTACAACCCTTACTTCGGAGAGCATTAAATCTGATATTGTATACAACATTAGTCAACTACATATATATTGTTTAGCATACTACTTGATCATGTATTCATATGTTTGTTAATAAACTATTTAATAACTTGTTTGTTAGTATAGTATGAGAGATGATTCACTAAACTCTTGTAGCTTACTCCCCAATAATTTTTTCTTTTTGTAAGTTAATAAATAATTAGGCATGGGTTAAGAGTTGGGTGTCGAGTACCAATGTTAAGATACATAAAAGTTAGAACCTAAGGATAAGATTGTATAGTCGGTTTGACTTATTATATCTAATTATTAATACTATATATTTTTTATAACTTTCATAAATTTAAGTTTTAGAACTTTACTAACATATCTTAACATTTAGTAGGAGATATCGATTCTCTGTGGTTATAATAGGTTATAGCTTATTAGGTATCTATAGTCATATATATGTTGTAATAAGTTAATTAAATTAAAAATCGAAATATTAGTGATTAATTGTTTATAGCCTTATAATCTTTGGCTTGTAAAACGGTTTTTGTATTATATGTATACACGTAATATAGAAATTTTAGACAATCCTATTACGCTCCTCATAGGGTTATGATATATAACATACATATATATGTCGTATACGTATACATACATATACAAATACATAAGTTTTTGTATAAATATTTTGAAAAACTACTACAATATGTACACTATACATATAAAAAATAGTCTACTAATTATACACATATATGGACATAAATACTCAAATATATGTACAAAAATATAGATAAATAATTATTACAAAATACATATAATATATATATTAAATAACATACTTATATAATACTTTTCGACGAAAATCCCCTAAACTTCTTCTTCTTCTTTTTCTACTCGGTTTGAAATTTCTAGAAAATTGAAAGGGAAAAGATGATAGAGTTTACCGTTGCAGGAGAAAAGAAATGTGAAGACTTTTGATGTGTTTTGATTTGCAAATTTCCAAGCGTGAATAGTCCATGCGGGAGTTCACCAATTGACTAAATAAAGAGAATAAAATAAAAAGAAAATCTAAGGCAATACGTAGCATTTATGATGGTGAGACATGAGTAATCATTTCTTTGATTTTACTTTCTTAATTAAACACCTATACGGCTGCTGAAAAATATCAAGAAGCCAACGTGGAAGTAGGTAAAAAAGAATAGAAGAAAGAAAAGGAAAAAGAAAAAGAAAGGAAAAATGAGGAAAAAGAAAATAAAAATAAAAATATGTAATTTTTTTAAACATAAAAATTATATAATTAGTATTTATAAATTAATTTTAAGATTTTATGAAAATTTATTAATTTAATTGATATCAATTACGATTATAATATTTATAAGTTATTTTTATGTGTTCGTTAAGATTTATACATAATTACGTAATTTAGTTGATAATTACGATCAACTATGATTATATTACTATTAAGTTATATTTATTTATTTTATAAGCTTAAAGTTATAATTTTAAGATTTTTATCAAGTTCGAGTTTAATTTCAAGTATTTACGTATACATCGAATTTAGGGTTTTTGTCCATAATTTAGGTTTTAATCGAGTTTTTTGGGTTTTTTATAACCGATACTATATTTAGTTTTACAATTTAATAAAAATTTTATTTTACCTAATCTTATCGACCTGTGATATCATCTATAATATTCAGACTTAAATTAAAGTTTATATTACTGATTATGTATGATTTATGATATTGGACTTTGATCTTCTTTTTCTTTTCTTTTCTTTTCTTTTTCCCAACATATGACACTTGATTGTTGAATAGTGGATTGTACTAGGTACAAATTTACATTAGTATTTCACATGTAAAACGGGTGTGGATGATTTTGGTTACGGTTAAATGCTTTCTATCAAGAAGACTTGAGTCTGCTCAAGGATCTGGACTTTGGGAGGGCGTGATAGATTCTTTTATTGGAATTTCTTTCAAACTCTGTTTTAGCTACGGTTGAACCCTTTGAAACATTTGATGACTTCTGATATTTGTCTTGTCATTGCCAACGGGCTATTCCCTCTGATACGTCAATAATAGGGCAAGCTATTGTTTTACGAATATGGCGACCTCGAAATACTGTACAAGTGAGTCTTATGTGAACCCATGGACCATAAAACAAGATGATATATTTGAGGATTTCGAGGCGCGATGCTTTATGTAATTCGATCCTATGTAATCAATTTATAATATATAATACGAACTATGGTGAATAGGTAATCCTACGTACAGTATATTCGTTTGAAACTAATCAATTTAAATTTCAATCGAGATTTCGAGTAAATATTTATAGTTGGTGGATAGGTTTTAACTAATAATTTTTTGAAAATTATTTCCATAAAGTAAGAAATGAACTTGATGTTAGGGTGTCTTATGTCTACCCCGAAATTCGTATTTGTGTTAGGGTGTCTTGTTTGCTAAGTTTATTAAAAAGGGTCGAATGTATACAATATTTTACTATCATTAAGAGAAGCTTTTTCAAGAAAAAAGTGAAATATGTTGTTAAAAAATATCAAGTTTATTTTGCCCCATAGCATTTGTGAAGGTAAAAACAAAATATATTAAGATTCCTATTCAATGAGTGTATTCTTTAATGAGCAAATATATTTTTCATAAAGGCTTCATGATTAAAAATATGCAATGTTAAATTTATAAGGAATATAAAAAAATTATAGGTTCCAAATTTATATAATATAAAATTCATATAGTTTTAAGATGTCATAAGAGAAGTTTCTTATTCTTAAAGTTTGAAAAACTTTATCTATAAAGTATTATAGATTCTTATATTTTGTCCACCATATATTCACTCACCTCTAATAAGAACCAAATTTTCTTTCTCAAACAAAACAATCACGTTATACTCAAGTGCATATTTTTCTCCATAAAGGTGATAATATGTTCAAAGGAAAAAAAAATGTATATCTATTGTTACAATAAGAAGTTGTTCGATTAACATACCTTGTGGGTAGCAATATCGTTGCGAAACCGAAGTACCATTTCAAATGCCTTCATTATTCTTGGACCGTTTAATGACCACTCTAAAACGTCCTTTGAAATAATATCATCCGTCCAAACGTGCTTGTGTGTTGTTAACATACCATATGCAGCTGTTATTAATGCGAAGGACATGTACTCCTCAAAGGATGGCATTCGCTGCTGTTGTTGGAGCCATTTTGCTTCTTCCATAGCCTCTTATTATCAAAGGTTTCATCTATCAGAGCTAACTGTGTTATATAATTACTTCAAAAGATACAACAAGATTTTAATTTTTAATAAAAGGATGGTTGTCCTATTTCAAACATGATCCTCCCCAATTCATCATAAAGACCAACCAACACCTTGTAAAGTACTTGCAAATAACCTAGTTAACTTATCCTTGTCTCCTTTCTCCCATTGAAAATATAAATTTGTAATAACGTTGAAATTGTAGAATCCTGAAATCCATGACCTCAAGAAGTCGGATATTTGAACAAATACGTATATTAGAAATCTTCTATATTTGTGCTAGAAATCAAGTGAATTTTCTATATCTTAACTGAATTGTATAAATCCTTTATATTTTAAATATAATTAAGTACTTTATAGTTTGGGTAAACCATATTTAAATTCTTTACATCTATATTATCACATCATGTAAGTCGTATATATACAATTATACATCATAAAAAGTACTTAAAAACGGACTTAATTAGTGTAACAATGCACATATAGAAACTTAAAATGACTCACTTGAAATATAAGGGACTTAATTTTAGTATATGTTTGAAAAAAAAATCGACAACTCAATTAAAACATTAAGACTTGGTTGACATTTTGCATGGGCATAAAGGACTTTTAACGTACCTTTTTTTGATTTTATCAAATCTAATAATGAGCATAATCATACTTTTGCGTTGCATTTGTAAAGAGCTTGAGTTCATTTATAGTGCTATGTGCATCATAAGTATCATCAATGAGAGAAACCAATGCAAGTACTTTAGATAAATGCTTCCTTCCAAAGCTGAATTGCGGCTCAAAATAACCCTATCTATTACAAAAGGAAGGTTTTCCTTGAAGTTTGATTCTTTCCACCATCTAATCACAGAGGTTCAAATATTTAGTAAAGGGAGGATATCCAAGTCCATAATTTTATATGTAATCAATCAATTTATAGAATAATAATAATAATAATGGAATTTATAGTAATATAGAATTTAGTTCCACTCCAATCAAATATAAAATTTTAAACTTGTCGAATTTGGTGTTGTTTTATGCACCTTCCTTTAGTTCCATAGCCATCAAATATAAAAGTCTAAACTTCTTGTATTTGGCGTTGTTTTATACAACTTTCTTCACTTTTTGAAGGAAATCTTTTCTCTCATCTAAATAATGACATAGTATAAGGATTTAAACCCAGCATATACTCCTCTAATGTAATGATAAACTGTATCCACAATCAGTTGATTTAAACATCTAAAACTATATTATATTTTATTTGATTTTATATTTCATCACTAGCATAAACTAAGTACCTTGAAATTTCACCAAGTTCCTTCTAGTGCTGTTTTTATACTAAGTTGAAATCTAATTTTGCTAAGGTCAATATTTCATCATTACAAAAAATATCTTGGTGGACGTGGATTTACGACCTAGCCTCTACCCTTGGCAATGCCTTGAGCGTTGTTTACTTTGTTGCACGTGCGACTTGCGCTTTAATTAAGTGAAGGAGCAATCATCAAATTGTTCTCCAATAATGTTGCTTTCAAATGTGCTGAAGTGATTGTAAGTGTGTTTTCCCAAATGTCTTCCCCATGTATCATCGTATGGCTAGCTTCATATAGATTTCGTAGTCCGCGTACATTATTGTTGGCAAGTGATATTTTGAATTTCCCATTCTCATCTTCAAACTTGTTAAAAATTGCCTGCAGAATAAATTGTTAAAGTAAACCTATTTAAAAAAAAAAAAAGATCTGGACATCTAATAAAAAAACAGATACATCTCTTATACAAATATGGATGATATAAACACAAAAAATTCCTTTGCAATCAGATAATGAAACCTCAGAACTTAGTCGAAAAATAATTCCCATGTAGAGATGATAAATAATATACAAAACAACTACTGAATGAACTTGGAGGCCATCCTTATTTGTTAATGGAATGATGGTTGTAGACTTTTACGTCCAGACCAAGAAGATCTCTTACATTAGTAGTCGCACGACAAAAATAGCGATCGTGTGCACCAATTGATTTGAGGGCAGACAGACTATCCAAATAAGTTGATCGCTTTCCCGAGCTTATATAATGCCAAGAACCCTAGATATAATTGTTTCTTCTTTCAATGAAATATCTGATTACCTTTTTGAATTTTCTATAAAATATATAAGTGGAAAAAAAAAAAAGGAGAGAGAGATATTACAAGTTATAATGTGCAATTAATATCTGTAGTGTTAAGAAAGAGTAAACATGTCGTGAGAGTGTGTATTGTAAATTATAATGTCAAATAACTATATCTCTCGAGTAACTCATGAGTAAGATTAGATCATTTATTATCCCTATTCTCCTTCATACTCAAAATAGATCTTGTCAAAATGTTCCAACGCCTTTCCAATTTCACTTTTGAACAACAGGTACTCGATTCCTATGTTTTGCTCTTGATCGATCACATGGAGTGTTTGTAGAGGTTTATCTACAACAACAGTTATCACCCCTCCTGCTACTTATTTAGGATCTTTGATTTTCCTCTCACATTCGACGTCATGTTCATCATTTTGCACAAGAAGATAAGGATGAAGACAAATACGATAGTGAAAAAATGGTGTGCTTATGCCTCTTCTTAACTTTCATGGACTAGAGAGGTTCGAGTGAAATGATTGTATAGTTTTTTTTCTTCAGTTTTTTAAATTCGAAGAACGAGAGATGTCGTCGTTTGAGAAATATTATCAGTGTCACCGCTTATTATCTGGAGGCAATAATGAGTACGGGTATTTGCAGATTTACTATCAAAATTATTAGTTAAAATGCGGGTAAATGCTTAAACTTTTAAAATCTAATTTTTCCGTATCACAACTTCTGGAAATATGCAAATGAGCCCCAAACCATTTCGATAGAATCAATATTGTTGTTGAAATTACAATGATTTTAGGATCTCACAAAGGCAGTTTATAACATATATGTACATTTTGGAAATTTTGAAATTTTAGAATTTGAATATTACTTGATCAATAGTTCTGGAACGTTTCAATGGTTGCCTATACTAACAGTTTTATTTTTAACTTGCACATTAGGAGAGCTTTTATGGTCCGATCCTCTATTTTCATAAGATTAATCCAGCCATCCATCTTACTGTTTGTTTATATTTTTATAAATCTAAACCGTTAAATTTACAATTTAGTTAATGATTCAGATTTTATGGTTTGATTCCTATTTTCATAATACTAGTCCAGCCCTCCATCTCACCATTCTTTTATATTTTTATAAATCTAGACCGTTGAATTCATAATTTAGTTAATGGTTCAGATTCAAATAAATATAATCAAAGATAAAATGAAAGATAAA
Organism: Lumnitzera littorea; assembly: GCA_024138015.1. NCBI lineage: Eukaryota > Viridiplantae > Streptophyta > Magnoliopsida > Myrtales > Combretaceae > Lumnitzera > Lumnitzera littorea. The sequence continues at coordinate 117,094,993 of JAMXBB010000001.1, forward strand.
ACCAATCTTAGTAAAAATAAGGAGGAGACCACAAAATAATATGTACATTAGAGATATATCATTAGGTAATCTTTATCAAGCCACTCTCTTTCTAAATAACTCTTCATTTTATCATGAGGTATTTGAAAAGAATTTCTTTGTAATTTTTTAAAAACATTTATGGATCATATTTTATTATTACTTTTCAAACCAATATTTCAAAAGTTAATTCAAGATTATTAAATATATAAAGAATTAATATATTATTAGTAGATATAAAAAAAATTATTTATTATTAGAAACATAATTATATAAAGACCAACTTAGGCCGAATGGCCGTTGACGCCAAATCCCATGGCTACACTTTGGCCATGATGAGCCGCTGTTTTAACGGCATGTCCGGCGAAACATTCTTATCCCCTAATAAAGGTGGTAGGTTAGAGAAATGGTTCAATAATACTGATATCATTATATATATATATATATATATATATTATATTCGATAAGTTAACCATTCTCATATTTTATTCCATTCAATATATATATATATATAATACTCAATGAAACTTTTCTCTTTGGACTATGGACTTTTGTACGAAAATATTACCAGGTGAATTTTAAGGAATTTGTCAACCATTTAAATGAAAAAGAATGTTATTTTTTTAATATATGATTTGTCTCATTAGTCTTAAAATGTATTTATTTTTCTTTCTGTTCCTCTTTAGTAACCCTCAAAGATTAGATAGCTGTAGGTAAAAATGTATCTATCCTTGAAATGCAGTTACTCAGACGAGTTGTCACCTAGCTAGAATATTATAATTTATATATTCCTCATCAGACCATGGAACTGAATTATTGCTCTAACTATTGTGTGGGTTAAATGATATAGACAGATTTAAATAGGTAGGTTTCCAGATTATAACTAAAATAAGTATAACTTTTGATTGGAAAAGAGCTTTTTTTTTATTATTATTATTATTATAATATGCTTATGAAGATGATGTGCCCGGTTGAGGTAATTTTGTGCCTGAAAAATAATATTTAAGGCTTGTAACAAGTACTTTTTTTATTTTTAGAGTTATTTTAAACAAATTTTCAAGCACTTTAGAGTTTCTTTCAGCATATAAATACTCTCTTTTCATATTTTTGTCATTCTTTATGAATACTTTATTTAGAATAATAGAGAATTCGAATTTGCAGAATTTTTTTTTCCTTTATTTTTGCACAAGTTGCATCATAGATTTATCCACATATAGGTCAGATGAAAAGATATACCTTCAATGGATGATGGAGTCCAAGTGGGTGAAGGATAGGATGCAAGGAGGTTGCTCAGGAAATATCAATTAAATCGGATCAATAAGAACCTTATGTGTTTTCCTGAAAGAGTTTGAGACGGATTCTTGGACAGTTGTTAATATCTTATTGTGTATAGGTGTGTTTTGGGAAATTTATAATACGTGATAATAATCCGAACCCGATAGGTGCTAGTTTAGATTATTGTACAAGTTTTGTGAGCATTTCCTTTTTTTTTTTTTTCCCTAGAATCAATAACTTGCGGTTTCCAATTAATATCAATATGGCTATCTGTTATTACTTATCAAATTTGCTACCTTACTTAACTCACTTATACTTTATGACCAATTACAATCTGCCACATCATCCTTTTAAAGATGATCCAGCCAGGAAATTCAACGAGCAAAAGTTCAATTGGGTACACTATTTACCAACTTCAAGCTTCAAGTGCACCAAAATTTTATAAACAAAAATATAACTACATATGGCATATAGCGATTTCAAACTTACGGTGTAAAATCGGTAAGATAATGATTTCAACATATTATTATATATTTTCATTTTCCATAAAATTTTAGTCTAAGGGAAAAAAAAATAAAAATAACACAGAGTTAATGTCATAGCTATAGTTAAAGATTTAATTGAAAATACCATATTCTTGTATAGATTAATAGCCATAGTTAATGTCACATATAAATATATCGACATTTATTCTTTGAGATGTAATTGAACGATTTACCTAGCTAGGAAACTATAGTGATGGTTCTTACGGAAACTCATGACCAATCCGACATGAGAGAAGGTGAATTATCTAGCTTTAACACATTATTTATTCTCTTCTACCACGTTATTTTGAGCTTAAACTCAACCTTCTAGAGTGGTTAGGTTGATTGATAAAATGAGGAGTTATGGGAAATGATTAATTGGCTTTAATTAGTGAAGTTAGTTTTTGACTAATTTAGTGAACTTGAAAAAATTGATGAATTATGATGTAATGAATGAAGAGTTAAGAAATAATGAAATTGAGGAAGGTTGGTTTGAAGTGCTCTTTAATGTTTAAATTTGATTCCACAATTGTAACTTGGAAATAAGTTGGTAAATTAGCTATTTATAGGACATTAATTAAAAGTAGAGGATTATTTAAAGGATTTTAGACATGAAATTTCCACTAGATTAATACTCAAAGGGTAAGCCAGAAGCAAAAATGATGAGTAAAATAAAAAATAGAAGACTCAAAAGCTTAGTTAGAAGTTATTTTTATTAAAAACCTTAAATATAATAAAGTTAGAGGATAGCTGAGAGAATAATTTATTAAGGGCCTTAAATTGGAGAAACTAAGAAGCTATGTCAAAGAATAAAACCGATAATTTGAATGACATTAATGTAGCTCAAATAGTAACTTAAAGGATTTTTTATTATAGAAAATTTGTATAGAATTGCTTAGAACCTAACTCAAAGAATTTGGCAATTTCAAGTAACTTATAAAAATAATTGATTTGTCAAGAAATTATGATTTGTAAAAGAGGATAATGTTATAAGAAGTTGTTTCAGAAGCTAACTTAGAGATTAAAATTTTCTTAAAAAGACTAATTCCAAGGCTTGGACCCTAAGTATAAGTAAGTTAGTGAGTTTGTTTATACTTGATATATATTAACTTGGATATTGTATGCATCTTTTTTAGGAGATATGTGCATGGAAAGTTTCAAGGACAAGAGTACGACTTGGGGAGTTTGCTAAGTGGCCTAGGTAAGTAGATATTTATGTGTGCTTAAATAAACTTATGTTTACTCCTAACTTTATATATTCTATGATGTTTTGACTTAGCTAAGCATTAATCGTAAGTTGTTGTGCTATGTGATGGCTTAGTTGAAATTAGCTAAGAATTAATGTATCACTTGGTGAGTTATGTTACTTGTTATATTTGTTGTCGATTGAATAGTAACACAACATTAAGCTTAGTTGTTATGTTGATGCTAATAAATGCATATATGACATTTGCTAAGATTTGTGTTATCTTAAAAAAGAATTTAGAAACTAACTCTATCTTGGAAGGTGTTCACCTATGTGAACCTAACATTAAGAGTCTAGAATGGACAAAACTATAAAGTAAAGGCTAGGTAACAAGTGATGAATAAGTATGCTTGAATTTGTTAAGTTTTGCTTGGTGTAGAATCTAAGACATTTATGGCATAGCACAAAAAAGACCTTCAGGTCAAGTTTTCTTAAGACTAAGACGTTGCTAGGTTGGTTTCCATATGAAAAGCTAGGTTTATCAATTAAACTACTTAATTTGTGAAAGCGAGGTTTTTTAGCATAAAAGGATTGCATTGTATCTATTGGGCCAGTTATATGCTGAATTTCTCAACTACTCTATGTGGTTATTGCTAAGCTAAAATGTTTGCTAAGTTCCTAGATATGATATCTAGATGCCCAGTTTGAGTCAACCGAATCGGATGAGTTGTTTGGCTTAGTTAAGATATCGGTACCAATGCACATCACGAGCATGAGCATGGTACACTCTTGTTGCATTTGCATTGTTTGGCCAAGAAACTATAAGATAACGTAATTGGACTAACTACTTGAATAATATGCTTGTTGTTATGTGTTTATTCACTCTCACTTAGTTTGCAATAGCTAAGGGAATAAATTTCTCTTATCCTTAAATTACAGATAAATAGATAAAAGAATCGAAGTGACAAGGAGACTTTAAAAACTCTAACTGAAAATGGGCTCTTAAGAGAAGCTGTTAACTATAAGATTTGGCTCGAGTACAGGAAAAGAGCTATTCAAGAAAGCAATGGGTATAATTTCACTAGAGGTTTAGTAGAGTAATGGTAGTCCAAAAACATGCATTTGTAAGAGAGATACTATGTTATATAGAAGTGTGTAACTATGATACTCTGAGTATGACCTATTAATATAGAAGTTTTTATTATTGTTAGTTATATTGAATGAGAAAGTATTTGAAAGTAGTTGTGTATAGAACAAAAGAGTACATTAAATATAGGTTCTACTATATCCTTAACTCAAGGATAGTAGTAATAAACTGTTTTCAGGTACCAAACTTTATTGCAACAAGTTTTAAGGTTTTTGAAGTTAATTATACTCTAGTAATGGGTTCACTTTTTGTAGTGAAATTAAAGGCTTCATTAAATAGTATGTTACTTTATTTATACTTAGATTGATCATCTTTCAAGCTCATGTCCTTTTTATGCATAATTTTTTTTTATTTGCTTAACAATTAAAATTACGGATTATTTTTATGTATGTACGAATACAATGATGAAAGCACTTTATGCAGTAAGTATGAATTTTCAATGATTTATTTCCTTCCTAAATGAAACACATATTTGTTGCAACTTTGTCCTTTAATAAGCACTACTATCCCTTTTTGTATAAAAAAACCTATCTTGTTTCATCGTTGTCACTTTGTGTTACAAAGATATCTTTCATGCTTCCATGATGAAATATTTGCTTCTTACAAATTTGGCTTAACTTTTTCATACTCTTGTTTCATTTGCCTAAATACTATGAAAATAAATAATAAACAAGAATAGAGCATACATAGCCTACTATAAGAATCAACCACAATTTTTTTAATACTATTCTCCTTACTAAATGGACAAGAAAGGAAAAATATAGTTTTTACAAGAAAAGAAAATCTAGTTTTATAGTCACCAAACATAATTTAATCTATGCATGAAGCTAAATGTGTCTCTAGTTCAAGTTATCACTACCAACCTTAATTGAAGTCAAACTAATCAAGAAATTGAAGTTTGGATTTTTGAATAGGTGATTCTTGTGTATGGTTGTGTCATGGGTGCAAGTAGTAGTGCAAAGGAGTAGTGTACTTGGGTGATGGAGGCCTAATCTTAGTTAATGGATTTTAATGGTGACTAAACCTTTTGCTAGTTCTTTATGTGGTGGAAAATTACTATGATGCCTCCTTAGGGTAGTGAGTTTTCTTCTATATTCTAATATTAGTAATGTTAATTACACATTTATGTAGTTGAGGTTGATTTGATCTCCTATCTTATCTTATTTAGCTTGTCTATATGATCATGATTGTATGATGAATAAAAGAATGTTGTATGCTTTCTGAAGTCCTTATAAGTGAATATTTTCACTTGATTTAAAGAAAAAAAAAAGTTTATATTTTCAATAAGCCTATATTATTATAATATTGAAAATATTTGAATAGATAAGCAAACAAAACTAAAAGGAACACAACACTCTTAAAATTTGCATATTAGGACATATTTATTACAAATAATTATGATTTTGAAAGTCATAAATAATATGTTCCAAACTACTAAATAAGCCCTCTATGTATTACAATGAAATTTATTAATTAACTCGTAGCACATGAACTCGTATTGGCACACCATCTATGTATAAAGAACTTATAATATCTTTGAGCAAATGTGCAATGGTAAAATGATTCTCACCCTTGTCTACAAAGCTAAGGACACGTGCAAAATTGATAAGTCTCATGAGAATGGTCATATGAAAGATCATTGGTTAAAGGCACTCTTCATTAATATCATTCCATGTAGAAGAAATTGATTTTAAAATTCCTTCTTTAGCTACTTCCTCCATCACATTGTCCTCATTCATGGAACATTCAATAGCGGAAGGTATGTGTGCTCTTTTTCTTTCAAACTGCCAAAAGCGAAAAACAAGGATTTACTTATAGTCAATACTTATTCATTTATACTTAAAAAACATTTTCAAATGTCTGAATTACTAAAATTGCTTAAAAAGATGAAACATCCCAGTTAATTTAGTAATTAAATCTTAAGCTCCTTTTAGTTAGTAGGGTTAGAAATAAAAAATTAAGGTCCCGCTTAATTATTTTAAAATCCTTAGTTTACATACTTAATAAGTATTTTCAAATTTTATTTTACGTATAGAATATAACATTTTTTTATTAATACATTTCACTATGATATTTTTATAAAGCTTATTATCCTATGCTATATATATATATATATATATATATATATCCTCTTATTATAATTAATTCTTATTTTCCTTTTCTACATTTATATACTACCATATTATCTTAGAAGCTTTTAAAAACTACCCAAAAACCTTACTTTTTATTTTTTTCTCCCAATCGCACAATCATCCTTCTCCTTCTCGGCATATATATATATATATTTTCCCTTACTTGACTTCTCTCTCTTGTTACCCTCAATCTCTATCCCTCTCTCACTCACTTCTCTCCTCTCGTCACAACCCATACACCACCCTTAACCCCCCTTAAAATTACCCCTCAATTCTTTCCTTTACCTCTCTCTCCCTCTCCCTCGCCTACCTTCACTCTCTCTTGCCCCCTTCCTGTCCCTTTCCAATTCCCCATACCCTCCGCAAATCTCTCTCATCTCATCATTACATTCCCTCTCTCTCTCTTACCTCATCCTTCTAATTTCTCACCCCAAATCCCAAACCTTCCCTATCTCTCTTTAGACCCCATTTCCCTCTCCTTCTCGACCTTACCCCAATTCCCTATTCTAATCTCGATTTTCTTTTTCACCCTAACTTTGGAAATTTGTCAGCAAGTCCGAATTCATTTTAGTATAATATCAACTCGTTCGAATTCATTTTGGTTCCTCACTCGTGCTGGTTGGTTTGTCCCTCCGTTTCTTGTGTTTCAAAATTAACTCTATAGATGTTATTAATTAAATATCTATGTATATTATTTTACGAATTATAATTTTTGTCATGTTAGATTATCGTTTGTACCATCCAGTGATATTGTCTCGATTTAACTTTGCATGTCGTCTTAATTTTGTATTTGGTATCGTACTCCTAGTGTCTATCTTACTCATATTTATTTACTTATTTATTTTTTATCTCGGACATTAGTGTTGAGTTCAGTACTGTTAATATTTGATTAGTAATATTAAATTATTTGATTATCATGTTATATAGTATTGTTTTATATAAAGATTGACGTTATGTATATTATATTGTATTTCAGATCGTAATTATAGGTATATATACTAGGGCCAATTTTTGTTTCTATCGTATTCAACTTAAGTCACTATCTTCTATTTATTTATAGATTTTGTTAATGATCATATTTTATATGATAATTTCAATGTTGATTTAGTGTATTATTATACTATATTATTGTTAGTATGTCTTATTTTTTATATCAACGGTATTTCGGTTTAAGTATTTTTTTCACTTTAGTATTATAAATATATAATATATTTTATCATATTTGGTATATTGGTTATAGATATATATATATCTTAGGGCCAAATTTCTGTTTATATATATATAGTATATTATATTACACTTGATATGTTCATTTTATGTATCAACTATTATTATATATTTTCTTATGAGTTGTTACAAATTTTACTATTTTCCAATTAAGTACGTATTACTTATTTACCATATTAGTTCAATAATCTATATTATTCGATACTCTAGTTATATATCCATTTTGTACTTTCTTTTATATATATAGATATGTTTTATATATATATATATATATATTGTACTTTATGAGTTCTATAAGGTAATCTTATATATATAGTTATATTACCTTTTAGTTGATCGTATTATGCTATTATTATTTGACTCTACGATTTCTTTTGGGACCTTAATGGAATAGATCATTAGCATATAGATAACTCCTAAGTAGGACATAGTCTTAGAATGTAAGGGTTAACATGCTACTTATTTTCTTTTCGATTTGTAATGTTCGATTTCCCATGTTGAGGTTTGAGTTTTGTTCAGGTTTAAGGTCAGAGTATTGCATTCGATTTTGGAGCGATTCCAAGTACGTAGTATTGATTGTTGCTTATGTTTGATAGGAATTAATAATCAAATTGAACTAAATCTATATTCGACCAAATTACTTTGGTTTATTGATTTTGCTTGATCCACTCGCTCTAGGGGTCTATAGTGGCAATTTCCTAGAGGAGCAATCACTAGTCATATGTGAGGATTCCCTAATGGTCTTGTATGTAAACCCTAGAAAATTAGTAGTTAAATCTTAATTCAAGTCCAAGTGTCCTAAACTATATAATAAATCGATAAGGCTAGTAATAATAAAAGATTATGAAATTTAATAAATCGAATATAACACTGATAACAAAACTCTAGGAATTGATAAAAACCCTAAATCGCGTAATAAAATCCTAAAACTGATTTATGCACCATTAATCAAAATTAAACTCGAATTTGTTCGAAATCCTAAAATTATAAATATAAACCTATAAAATAGTTAAATATTACTCGATAGTGATATAATCATAATCGGTTACAATTTTCGACTAAATTGCTCATTTGCGTGAAATTTTAACAAAATCGCTACAATAACTTATAAAAATTATAACTAAATTGATAAATTTTCACAAAAATTTCAAAATTAATTTATGATGAGTATTGTTATAATTTATATGTTTCAAAAAATTACATATATTCATTATTAATTTTTATTTTCTTCTTCTTTCTTTTTCTCTTTTTCCCTTTTCTTTCTTTTCTCCTTTTCCTTGCTTGCCACGTCCTGCAAAATGAAAAAAAAAAAAAAAAGAATCAGCTCACAGTAGGCCACGTGAAGAATTAAGCTTATAGGTGTTACAATTAGGAGAAAAAAAATCAAAACAATTAGATTAGGTTGTCTTTTCCTCACCAATGCTAATTCAATTGGATTTGTATAAGTCCAGTCGAAAGACCACAATTTAGACATGAAATAGAAGCAACAAAAAATGTAGAAAAAAAAAAAGAAACCAAACTGAAAGAAGAGAAAGAAAAGAAAAAAATCTTGGAAGCAAAACCATGAGGAGAAGGAAGAAAAGAAGAAGAAAAATTAAAAGAAATAGGTAAGTAAATTAATTTTCAAGTATAGATGTATATTATATAATATATACATATATAAATGTAGTATTTGTATGGTATTTTTATAAATATAACATTACTATTACATGTATATATGCATAAATACATAAATTGAATTATATATGTATATATAAAGATATGTATGTATACATGTATATACATAGGTATATTATACGGAAAGAGTATGTATCATGTATTTTTTTTAAGAATACATATAATTAGTATTAAGTATTTTTACAAAATAACTTTAGTATATATATATATGTATATGTACACGTAAATTATATATATACATATGTATACATGTATAATCATTTTCGTATATATATATATATAAATATGTAGTCGTATAGTATATATGTAGTAGTATGTTTCTATAAGTAGTAATATATGTTTAAATACATAATGTATATAGGACATATTTATATAATAAGAGTATATGTTGTGGTATACCGAAAATATAATACATGTATAAGTATTTGTATATTATATATATATATATATCTATGTATTCGGTAATTATATTTATGTACACCTTTAAACTATATTATATGAGTATAATTATAAGTATAAATACAAATACATGAATATATATATGTACATAAGAGTATGTTTGTTTTCATAAAATAAATATATACATACATATAGCGTATAAAATATAGTATATATATGTAGTATACCGAAAATATATATACGTAATATAATAATATCTATAAACTAAAATAAATTTATAATTATGTAAGGAGTAGGTATATATATATATATATATATATTATCGTAAATTAATAATTTCTCAATAAAGTAAAATTATAAAATTTATCAAAAATACTATAAGTCTATATATATGTGTGTGTGTGTGTGTGTGTATAAATTGTGAAATATAGATAAATAATAAGAAAATAAGAATAATAAAAATAATAATCATAATAAGGCTAAAATCTCAAAAATAGGAAAAGTATGCTCAAAATAATAAAAATATCAAATATATGGTTTAAATAATTATTACATCATAAATATATTAAGAAAAAACGAAAATTAATATTTTATAATTTTTAAACTTAAATAGTAAATTTTGTGATATTTTTATATCGCAATTTAAACTACGAGTCACAACATCTAAAATGAATCTCGTTACGAGAAAATACGCTCGAAAACAATCAAAATGGACTATAAGTTTATAACGATCCGAGCTAAAACGAAAAAATTACACGTGATTTGATAAAAAGCTCAAATCAACAATTTCACATAACTAGATGAAGTAAACCTTACAAATTATGATACTAATTAGCTTTAAATTCCTAAACTTACAAATTTCTATTATTCTCAAGTAATTTTAATATAGACCTTGAGCTGTCACTGGATTACTACGACCCTTGAGTTAGCTATGATTGAGTGAGTTTTTCCTAATAATTCCATACTTGTTTGTGTTTGTAGTTAGTGAATATAAGTTATGATCTATAAATGAATGTATATGGGGTTGGGTTATGCTTGTGCGTGATAATTGTTGTTGATGGTGAATTTACTTTAAACTTCAATAATGTAATGATTGTTGTATAGTAAATTCACTAGGAATTAATTGTTTGTGATTTAGAATAATCACTAAATAAATAAGACCTAATTTTATTCGACTAGAAAAAGTTAACTTTGATCATGCATAATTATGCACTGCATAACTAATTCCAGCAGTCACATTATACATAGGTAGCGAGAGGCCATACGTGGGTTGATTATTGATTTTTATAGATTTCGTACGGTGCACACGTACGATATGACCTTACCCTGGCCCGCGGGATGACTAGGCGTTAGAGGCGTCAACCGCTTGGCTAAAGGTTAAGTCTAGAGGCCTTCGTTTAAGGGTGAGTGAGGGCTACGTAAATCTACTCACAATTATATGTAGAACTCGTTTTAATAAAACTGGTAATGGATGTACCATTACATTTTAAATACGAAACGTGGAGTTTCATTATAAAATAAGTTCTAATATGATACCTAGATCTAACTGTACCGATATATCTCTAACCCTGACTTCGAATGGTGTTAAATCTGAGTTGCATGCAATACCTGGTCACCTGTATGTATTTGTTTGGCATACTATTTGTCATGTATTCATTTGGTTAAATCTAACTATTGTATTACTTGATTGTTATATGGTTGAAGAAAATTATCTCACTAAGTTAGTTAGCTTATACCCTTCTAGTCTTCTCTCGCAGGCTGATTTTTTTGTGGAGTCAGGCCGTCGCATGCCCAAGGTTAGTTTTCTACTTGGGTCAGTGTGGGAACTGGACGTGATCAGAGAGTATTTCGGATAGTTTATAGATCTGAATATGTAATTGTTATACTAGTTTAACTTAAGACATGTTTCAGATTTTGTATTTGTAAACCTTTATACAAATAGACCATGTGTTATGTTTTTATAATTTTATTGCTTATTATGAAATGATATTGCTTAAGCTTACGCACTCTTGGTAGTTAGTAGTAGCTGTAACCTTATGTATCGTATAAAAAGGCCATTGATTGTAAGAGAATTGAATCTGCAATCCTTTGTACAGTGTACAACGAGTGCCATGACTAGTCCCCTCGAGTCGTGATATTGTATATGGGAAGATGCAATTAGAATATTAGGTTTCTGGTCTCTAAGCTTTGGACTATAGACGTAAATGACTTAAAGAAAAATGTATATTTATATCCACTTATATATGTGGATAAAAATCAAAGTATGGTGGAATCGTGAGCATCCCTTTATTAGTTACTGAATTAAATTAAAGATAATTAACTTGATGTTTGTTTATATTCTATTACAGTTGCATATTACACATATGTATGTTTTAGGCTTAACATCCATGTATGTTTGTGCACCCGTACTAAGCTTCTGCTCGCTTTTCTATTTTTACAGTTGTAGGTCAAATCAATGATTTATAAGTATGGAAATTGTTATCATCTCAGGTTAGGAATGAGCGATGGTTAGTTCTATATGTTAAAAGATCAAGATCGAGTTGTTTAGTATATTTATGACTAAAGTGACTTGTTTATGAGTCACTTAATTTGATGTATTTGGAGAATTGTTGTTTTGTATTTGATGAGAGATTATTATAAGTGATTGTGGAGATTATAGCTGGTTTTAAAGCTTTAACGTGTTCTTGACAAGTGAGAACACGTATCGGGTTATGGCACCCTTGAGTTCTAAGGTGTTACAAAAGATGAAAGGGGAAAATTCAAATATCTTTCTTGAACTTTGACCTCAATGAAGATATATCTCCTAACTTTCTAATGTTGCAAATAACCCTTTCAAACTTTGATAAATTAGTAAACACCCAAAGATTGCAAATAATCTATCTAAACTTTGACCTTAGTGTGAAAGTACCTATTAAACATATCAAAGTGTACTTAAGACCTTTTAAACTTTAACCTCTATAACTTTTCTTGAACTAAAAAAGAAAATATCTTATATTATCAATTAATTAAAGTTTAGAGGGTAGTTTGCATCTTTTAAAAGTTTGCAAGGTAAATATGCGCCCAAGTCAAAGTATAAGAGGTTGCATTCCTATGATGAAATATAGACAACAAATCATGGGTTCGTATTGATTAGCTTCTCCAAATATGACTTTCTATAAGGTTTCTTTATTGGCATCATTTCTAAGAAAAGGAAAATTGATCAAAAAAGAAGAAGAAAAAAAAATAAAACAAAATGACAATATGCATATATTCTATTACGGCTTTTGTTGGCCTATACGAAGTCATATAGTTGAGAGGCACTTAATCCGTCTCAAATGAAGTCATATTAAGTGAGATAGCTATAAAGCCAATTGGCTCTCGGGTTATACTACCCAGTAGCCTATCTTTTCTCATTTAAGCATACACCTAATCATGTTGCATCAATAGCCTTCACTCACAATTGTTAGAGCTACGCCAAAGTCATCCTCCTTACCAATTCCTCAACAATGAGAGTGGGGAGCAAGAGTTAGTGATGCATTTTTCCTCTAAGTTCTAAGGATGATCTCAACTTATGGCCCATCTAATTAGAGGGAGTTACAAAGGGCATATCTAATAAATATGGCAACATGGCCATAGCCAAAGATTCTTCGATGCCATATCTAAATACAAGTAGATCCCCAAGATCTTACCTATTATATCAATCCATCACTTCTACTCCCATAAGCACCATTGGACCTTTTTAACATAAGGGGACACAAAATCTAGCCACTCTCTCTATATTAATATCTTGGTTGTTTTTTCAACCACTCCACTAACTTGAAGATATCCTTAGTGTCTCCTAATAGTTTACATGTACTAGCTTGATCACCAATATCAAGGCAAATTGAACAACTTCATATGTCAAGAATTCATAATCAATAGGGAGTAAAATCCAAACTTAGATCAAAATTTTGCTATTATTTGCAATTTCTCTAGAATGTTAAGATATTTACCAAAAACTTCACAAATGTTTACTATTGACATATTATTCTAAAGATTTCCAAAATCTAATGTTTCAAATGGACCTAAAATATAAATGGAGTTGATGATGTTGCATCTTGTCAAAACTTTCTAGGATTTACTTAAATATCTAACCCTTTAAGAAAAATGCTTTACTTGTCTAAATTTTGTTTTGCATATGGTTAAAACCTTTTAATATATAGAAATAAGTGAGATCATCCATGAGCAAATACATAACTATTCTTTACTAAACTTCTATTAAGTTCTTAATCATACTTTTAATCAAGTAATTTAACCATAGGTGTTATGTTCTTTTTTGCTAATGCTATATTATTCAAACAATGAAAAGATAGACACTCTTTACATACCTTATGCAAAACATAGGTCAATATCATGATTTATATGTCAACTTTGCTTTTTTTTTTTTATAATTATATATCTAAAATTTTAACTTATTTAATTATACAATTAATTGAAGATTTAATTATCACAATTTATACTTCAATTAACTCCAATTCATATTGTTAGTTCATGTGACACAATTAGCCAGCGAGATGGTTACCTATACCCTTAAGGGCCTTGCCGCTGTAGGTGGGCACAAACAGTTGCCTACAGTCTTATGGCCTTACCACTAGCCACTAGCTAATTGTGCTAAATGGATAAACAATATGAATTGGAGTTAATTGAAGTATAGATTATGATAATTAAATTTTCAATTAGGTATATAATTATAAAAAATAGTAAAATTAAAGTGTAAATCGTGATACTACTCTTGCGAAACATTGTCATTAGATGACCCTAAGATCATGGCTGAAGCTTTTATCATCTTAGAATTACTTGATGCCCATTGTTGCAATATCTCCCATTCCAATAAATGTTGTTATTGCCCTTACTCCATTGGCAAAGGTGACCAATGTTATGGACATGTACTCCTCCATGGACGGTATCCGATTTTGTTGGAGCCATCTTGCTTCTTCCATATAGCCTCTTACCAAGTTTTTCATCTGAATGAATGTACTCATAATTTAGTTATTTATGAAAGAACATGTACGACAGTGAAAACATAACTTTGAATTGATAGGACTATTTACCCTTCTTTAGCATGGTTGAGGCAATATGATATTCGTTTTTCAGATAATAAACTCCCAATCTCGTCATAGAGATCTAGTGCCTCATAGAGTAGTTGCATGCAACTTGGCTTGAAAACCCCTTCCGATCCTTTCTTGATCTTCTACTTGGTGCACATTTTCAATGAGGCAATCAGAGACATGATCAGCATAAATTTAAATCTAATACATAAAAAGTAACATGTTGCGGAACAACAGTCAGACGACACAAGCTTGCATTGTCAAGAACCCACGTACTATTAATATACAATTAGGAAATTATGGCTAATGAAGAATGTAAGATCAATTATAGAAAAGGAAGAAAAAAATGTGTAGACAGCTAGATTCATGAAATAAAAGGCGTAGTCTTGAATTAACTTTTAATTAATGAAAGAACTAAAAAGCAAAAACTATAAACAGGTAGCCTAAGATGTGCTTGCTTTAATGGTAATTAACAGCCGCTGCAAAAAACTTAACATATAACAGTTAATAAAAGGTAGGAATAATTCTTTTCGCAGCAAAATAATATCTCTTTTTAAAATTTTAACTATCGTAAGGGTATTCTCCCCGTGAAAAGTAAGAAATATATATTTAAATATGAAGTAAAAAAAAAAAAAGTAAAAACCAAAAATCCAACTCATGACTAAACGAGAAAGCTACTATGTGTATTATGATAACCATTTCCCAAATTTTAGTAAAAAGAAGTAACCAACCAAATAAAGATAAACATAAAAATATATATATATATTTAAATTATAACCATTTCCCAAGTTTTGGTAAAAAGAGATACCCAACAAAACAAAGATAAACATAAAATGATATGTATATTTAAATGGTAACCATTTCCCATATGCATGGAATCAATGAAACAAATTTATAAACATTGAATAACAAAACATTTGTCCTTTTGGGATTATTCTTGTGTATTATTCACTTATTAGTCAAAATTGAAATTATATGGTATATAAAGTTATCAATATTGCAATGGGTCATGTGTATTCTATAACGACCTTAAAAGAGATTTAGTAGGATTACTTAATAATCAATCACATGCATGATTCCTAATTTTTTATGCAACTAGTTAATAGTAGTCATATAATAAAGTGCAGCAAATCTACAAGCATAATCAAGTATAATAATTGTTAGAATACTCATATGGTTAGGTCGTCTTATAGTCATAATAATCTAAGGGCAATTCCATATCAAGGCCAGTATTACCTAATAATATTAAAAGAGAATACTAATAAGCATTTAGATAATTATCTATCTAATTACCTAAATTCGCTATAATTCATAATTACAGCTAAGACTTGTTTTATCGTAACTTATTCATTTTAACTCTAATTTTCATGTTCTTATAGTTTTTTTTCATTGTTTTTTAATGTAGATTCTCTTGGTGTGGTCTGTTTCTATAGATGGGTCCTACAAAATTATTTATAGGCCTAGAAAATTTATGGTCTCCATCATGTTAAGCCTTTCTCATTTTATTTTGCATTATTTTGGTTTTCCTTTAGATAAATTCAATTTTTTATTGGGTTTTAAACCCTTAGTGGGCCTTAATTAAGTGTTTAGGCTAAGTCTTTATTGGTTTACATTTATTCCTTAGCCCATTTTAAGTCTCTTATCGTAGGTGTTCCAATAGTCGACTTTCGAGCCTTATTTCTAATTGATTTTCAAGTTGGGCCTCCTTATTGGTTCTTTGGACTCAAAGAATATTTTATTGAGCCTTTAAATTTATTCTTAAGATTCTATAAATTGCCGATTATTATAGGTTCTTGGTCCCTTTTTTATTTGTTTTAGCTCATTTTGTAGTTTCTAACATATTTTAGATATTTAAGGCCTAATATCTAAACTTGACTTATTTGTTTAAGCCTAAAAATTAACTTAACATATTTTAAAGTGGATTTTAAGTTAAGTATAGAATTTGACCAAGGGAGTTTTGGTAGGTGTTCCAGTTGTTTTTGGGCTCGAAATAAGGTTTTAGCTTGGTTGTAGCTTCTAGTGTCCTAATATAGTGATTATCCTACTTGGTCAAGTCTTAAATTGGCATTATCTTATCTAAATCATCATTATATTAAAAGAGTAAAAAGTGAATAGCTTGTAAGAGTTTTATTAAACTTCCAAAATAAGGGCTTTTCTTAGCATTTTACTTAAACAACCATATGTACATAGTAAAGGGATATTTAAAGACATTTTTAAGCTAGGATATCAAGATGAAAGTTAAAAAATCTTGGAAAAAGTCTTGATATACATGACATCCAGCATAATCCTTCAAGTAAAATAGAGTTTTATATTATTATTTCTAAGATTACAAGCATATAACTTTGCTACTTCAACATATACTCATGTTTCTACACTTTACATGATAGAATCCTTCATGACTTACATCCATAAGTGTCTACAAGATAGGAAACTAAAAGAATATGTACATACATGTATACATTCCTTATCTCCTGATACAACAAGATCTACGAATATATACAAAAAGGAAGGCTTATGTACAGAGAGTTTTGCTACTAGGTAGTGAGTCCTCTTTGTTTCTTTTTCTTATCACTTGGTGGTAGTCTTCACTTTGAGCTACTCTACCTATTGTCCTCGAACCTTGCTCTCTTAGGATGTTGAGAAGACTACTCCAAATGGGTTTGTCTTATGGAAAACAACTCAAGAAGTGGTGCTCATATGGGACTCCAAAGATAGTGTAGGAAGGATGTAGGGTGGCTACACTTAGTTGGCTTGGTTTACTCTTTGTTGTAGTAAAGTGCGTAGAAATTTGTGAGGCTTGGGGATGGGTTTTTTCGAATGGGAAATATGGTGGTGAAGAAGCGAACTTAGAGTTCTAAGTAAAGGTTTAAGGTGGTATAAACCCTGCAAATTTGGCCTTTTGAGTATAGATAGGAACTCAAGTGCTATAGATAGGAACTCAAGTGCTATAGATAATTTCCTTGAGTTAACAAAACTATTAAATTTTAATTTGATTAAAATTTTAAATTCAAAACTTAAAACGAATATGAAATACACTAGTATATTATTCAGAACCATAATCGCATATGAAAACCCTATATCCCATATACGTGCAACTATAACAAATTGAACCCGAATCTAATAAAAACTTAAAATTCTAAACCTTAAGTTTATAAAACCCAAAAATTTAACTTAATACTAATAAAACCCTAACCCAATGAATTAATGCTAAAAATGAGAAAACGTGTAAAAATCACTAACGAAAAAGTGAAGATAATCTTAAATAGTAATAAATAATTAATTTCAACTAATTGAATAAATAAACTAACAAATCATAAATAATATCCTATACCTTACTTGTGTTACTATATGTATGCATCAATGTATATATTTTATTTCTTTACTTCTTAGTTTATTATTATTATTATTACTATAGTATATACATATGTAACTTGTTTAATTTTAACCATCTTAACCTTTTTTATTCTACTAATTTATTTAACTAAATCTTATACAACTACACCTTAATAATCCCATTATTCTAATCAATACCCTAACTAAATTTCACAACCAAAGTCCCATCTTACCTTTCTTAAATGAGGCTTGGCAAAAGTACAAAAGGAAAAATAGTTAAATATTAATCCCCTCCCCATGTATTAACTCTCAACTAATAAAGCATGTACCTAAACCTACCTTTTCTTCTTTACTTTATTGTATAGGAAATATTTGTATATATATATATATATATTCTTCTAGGCTTAAAATGATAGAATATGAAAAATAAGTATGTTTATGTATAAATACACATTTATTCCAAAAACATTATGTATCTATGTATGCCTTTTCTTTTCTTAAAATATATTTTTTTTATTTTTTATTTTTTCAATAAATGCTCTATGAAGTAGGGAATTTTCTATATAAACCTTTGTTCTTATTCTTTTCCTTTTTTTTTTTGGGGATGGGTAAAAATATGCATACTTAATTTTTTTTTAATATTGCAAAGGTAGTATATAAATGTATATACATTACAAAAAATGCAAACTAAACATAAATACACATGTATATACATGCCTACACATATTCAACATATACACATTTTTATTTTATGAGTTTTGATTATATAGTAATTAAATATTTATTTATGTGTATATAAGTATATTTCAAAAATAAATATGTCTGTTAGTATTATTTTTTTTAAAATATGTTGTAAATACAAAAAATAAATAAATATATATATGTATAATCAGTTTTTGGACATGACCATCAACAAGAAGTGTAAAATTAATTTTTTGGTGTTTTCTGCTATTTATTATTTTTGATATATTATACATATATAGCGGTATTATAAATTAGTAAAAATAATGAAATTAACAACTTAAGAAAAATATCCCCTAAACCAACTAGGACTATCACATCAAACCTATGATTTATTTAACCCAAAACTGAATTTCTTAGGGAAAACGATAATACTAAAGTAGTTTAGAATAATTACTATAAAAAATAATTATAACAATTAATAATTTAGGGCCTAATAATATAAATTATGATAAATAGGACAAATTGGACTCTAAGGCCCATGAAAAAAAGCTCATACTAGATCTGACCATAAACAAATATGAAATTTAAAAGGTTATTTAGGCTCACTAATAAAACCTAAGTAAAGCCCGATTAATAAAATCGCTAAGAAAAGGCTATGAAAATAATTAAAGAGTAACTGAGTCCAAAAATAACAAAATTCATAATTAATCAGGCTCATATTAGAAAATGCAAGCCCGAACTTTCAAAAGGGATCCTACTATGTGAATGTATATCTAAAAACAATAAAAAATGATTATAAGATCATAAAAATCAAATTCAAATTGAAAAATATGAGACCTAGTCTTCGACCTATTACTAGAAACTTAGAGTAGTGGACCACTTCTGCTACACTTAGGACATAGGAAGTATAATGGAGGCAAGTAATAAAGTAAAGTTATTAAGAGAAGCTTAGGAAATAAGTTAAGTCAAATGACCATACCCAAATTATTTGATATTAATGCAAATTAAGACATTCGGAACTATTTAAGGCTTTCAGACTATTTTATCTGAATTGAGTCAAATTTTAATAGAAGTTCATAAAAGTTAGAAAAATAGCCTTAATAATATCAATTATCAAAAACTTGAAACTAAAGTTTCAAATAATCACGAAACCTTAGAGATAGATTATATATATAAGAAAAACATTAGATGATATAAAATAATATATAGAACATATGTATATACCCCGAATATAATTATTATGTGTAATTATATACTCGTAATTATCTAAAATACCCAATAAATTGCAATTTAAGCCTAAATAAGCTTTGGAAATTGTAAAAATAAATAAATAAAAATTATGAAAACAAAGGGGAACAACTGGGATGAAGACAAATAGGTACATAACCTCAGTATTTATAGATGTTTAAGAAAAACAACAAGTTATCATGCAATGGAGCTTAGCATTTAAGGGAGTTAGACTTGAAGAGATAGAAATTTAGTCATTTGAAGCATCTAAAGTACTTTAAAATTCTAGAAAATGCTCTCTATTAATTATACATGCAAAGAGGGTTCTAAGAAAAATTGAGTGAGGGAATGAAAATCAAAGAGCTAAAATTAGAGAAAAAAAAAATACAAAAATTGGGTGTAATCTAGGCTTTAAGGTATTCGATGACTTAAAGAGTTGCTGGGAACTATTCACCACCACCACTCGATGGAGGAAGCAGTGCTTGGAGCTACCGACAAACCCTCTACCGTTAGAGGTGGCTAGACTTATCAATACTGGTAAGGTGCCAATCTTACCCGATTTTACTTAAATTGTTAAAAATAGAAAATTAAATCGTAAAATTTTATAAAAAATTATTCCTACATATTTCGGGTTATAAAATCTAGGAAAAATATCATTTTGTATAAATTTAGAAGTAGCAATATGTATTCTTAAGAAATTGACAAAACTAAGCAATTTTCGATATTAAAATAAACAGAACTAATGATGTAATTTCACCTTTGTAAATTTTCTTTAAAACTATTTTCTAAATTTTTATGTGATTTTTTAGCCTTAAATTAGGTATTAAATGGTGTTTTTTGTGATGAATAACCTATTTCTTCTAATAACCTTGGATTCTAAGATGAATCAATTCTTGAAGTATGTATATTGTTCTAGGATGGTTAGATTGAGTAATAAAACGAAGAGTTGTAGAAAATTGTAGTTTAGTCTTTAAAAGTAAGTAAATCAACTAAATTTTAGGACATTGATTGAAGGTGAAGAATAATTCGAAGACTCTGAGAATGAATTTTGCACTATAATGATACTTAGAGAATAAGTTAAAGGCAAAATTTGTGAGTTAAACATAAAAATAGGGGATTTAGAAGCTTGGTTAAAGGTTATTTTTCCTAAAAAACTCTAGAGATAATAAAGTCAGAGGATAGTTTAGTAAGGAGTTTAAAGTGGAGAAACTTAAAAGCTATGTCAAAGGATAAAATTGATATTATGAATGACCCCTATGTAGCTCAAATAGTAACTCAAAGGATATTCAAGTAAAGAAAATTACTATGGAATCACTCAAAATCAAACTCAAAGATTGAAGTCAAACCAACTTACAACAAATTAATAACAAACAAGCAAGTATTTAACTAGTATATGTATATATATACTCATGACTTGTAATTGATTATAAAATTGCTTCATCTTGCTAGGTGAAGTCATGAAGGAGGAAGCTCTTACTAATGAGTAAATTGAATCATACTGCTAACTAGATGAGAGGATTTGCGTATGACTAACCAACTTAGTTCTTATATAGACTAATAAATTAGCAATATTTCATAATTTATATATAAAACAAAGCATTACATTAAGATAAATATCGAGGGTCACCAACGAAGATAAGTTAACAAGCTTAGATAGTAAGTAACCGAGTTTTAGATAAGTGGATATTTATATGTGCTTGATTAGACTTATGTCTACTCTTGACTTTCTGTGCTCTGTGATGTTTTAGCTTGGTTGAACTTGATTTCAAGTTGATGTGCTGTTTAATGAACCATATGGAGCTACTTATTATAATTGTTGCTAATTAAATAGTGACATGATATTAAACTTAGTTGTTATGTTGGAAAAGAATTTAAGAACTAACTTTATTTCCTAAGGCGTTCATCTAAGTAAAACCGATACCAAGATCTTAGAAGTGACAAAACTACAAAGTAAAGTTTAGGTAACAAATGATGAATAAGTTTTGCTTAGCATGTGCTCTAATACATTCATGGCATGACACAAAAAAGGCCTACGAGTCAAGTTTTCTAAAAACTGGGATATTGTTAGGTCGGTTTCTATATGAAAAGCTAGGTTTATTAAGTTAACTAATTGATTTGTAAAAGCTGGGTTTTCAAGCATCTAGAGACTACATTGTATCTAATGGACTAGCTATACGTTCGATTTTCTAATTGCTAGGCTGAAATGTTTGCTAGATTTCTTGATATATTATCCAGATACCCGATTTAAGTCAACAAAATCAGATGAGTTGCTAAGCTGAGCTAGGATATTGGTACCGATACATATCACGTGCATAAGCATGGCACATACTTATTGCATTCACATTATTTGGTTAGGAAACTATAAGTTAACAAAATTGGTTTAATTACTTGAATGATGTGTTTGTTTTGTTATGCTTGTTATTGTATGTCTATCCACTCTCACTCAGCTTGCAATAATTGAAGGGATAAGTTTCTCTTATCCTTAGATTATGGATGAATAGATAGAAAAATCGAAGTGACAAGGAGACTTCAAAACTCTAGCTGAAGATAGGCTCTTGAGAGAAGTCGTTGACTATACGATATGGCATCAATACGTGAAGATAGCTTTTTAGGAAAACAGTGAGTGTTACTTCACCAAAGGTTTAGTATAGCCATAATAGTCCAAAAACGTATATTTATAAAAAAGTTACTATGTTGTATAGAAGTGTATAATTGTAGTACTCTGAGTACAGCTTGCTAATGTAAAAGCTTTTGTTGTTGTTTATCATATTAAATGAGAAATGATTCAAAGGTAATTGTTTATGGAACAAAAGAGTAAGTTAGATATAGGTTCTACCATAATTGTCAAAATCGTGATTTTACCTATACGATTCTATGAGTTTACGATTTTAAGTGACTTTTTCGAGTTTACTTGAGTGGTGAATCTTTTTTGGTATAGAAAATTACATTTTTTAACCAAATTTACATTGAAACTCAATCAATCAGTATAAACTTATATTTTTAATCGAGTTTATCGATTCTACATGTTGAATAGACTAAAAAATTAAAGAAAAAAAAATAGCTAGCCTTTTACAAGCTATCAATTATTAAGACATTACAATAGCTGTCCTATCCTATTCCAATTTTTTACCTCTTTCTTTCTCTCATAATCTCTTATTTTATATTCATAACTTTTATCTAAGTTTCAACTCCAATAACAAAGTTTACAAAGAAAACTGTATACTTTATTTTATACCGTCAATAACTTAAAATGTTTGGTTCTCTTTAATTTATAGCTTTTTTTTAAAAAAAGGAAAAATTTTAGTTTGAGCTCTATTTATCCTTCTTCCATACGTGTTAGATTATATATTAAAAATTTTTATGAAAATAAAAACTTAATTTCTTCATTTTTTTATTTTCATCATATATTTTAAGTTTTGAATAACTACTATAAATATATCCATAATTTTTTAGAGCTATTTTACATAAGTTGTAAAAACTTACGTTTTTACGCTTCAACATTTCAATTTTACATTCTAATTTTATAGACCCTTTAACAATTTTAGATAAAATTACAAGTTTGACAACTTTAGGTTCTACCTTATCCTTAACTCAAGGATGACAATAATGAACCGTCTTTAGGTATTAAGAATTTGATAAAAAAAATTTAAGCAAATTCCTAGAAGGTGGGGTATTACCAAAAAGTTATATGAAACTAAAGATTTAAGATAAATCAAGAAGAATAGGTAAGATAACTAAGTTGATTAGCCCATAAGCCAATAATTAGGATAAACCTCTAAAGTAAATTAATACATAAGATACAATTGTTCACAAATGTACACATATAGTTCTTATAGAGAGAAACCAATAAAATACACATTGTAAGGTACAATATAAGATATAATTGTATGAGGCGAAATTATTCAGGAAGTTGTAAGTTCTATATATATGGATATACAAAAATACCTATAAGTCCAAAATGTTTAAAAGATGATATGTTTCTATATGTACAATAATTAGAATATGAAATACAATGATCACATTACAGTATTAAGAACAATCACGATGATAACAACTAATAACAACAACAACAACAACAATAGCGATCACAATAATAAAGATGTTAATAACGATGATAACACTAAAATAGGATCGTATACTTGCAAGAAATAAACTGAATATATGTACGCATATACGTACAATATGATCTTAGAGTAGTACTGCAATATGACTGAGCGAAAGCTTCTTAGTTATTTAAATATACAATTTCTATATTTTTCACCCAACCTTATTATTTTGTCTAACTTATACCTACACACTACTATTTATTCCACTGTACATGGGCATTACAATGTAATTATAACAATTATAATGCGATAATATACTAATACTAAGTTTGCGAAACCTAAACTTATATAATATTTACTAAGTTGTATACTATTACTCATACAATGAAATAATATTTTTTTTATTTATCGTAGTAAATAAGTTAAACTATGTGAAATCTTACTGAAAATTCAATTAAATTCTATCATTGAAGTAGTATACCTAAACTTGATAAGAATCGACTATGAGAATGTAAAGATAAAAGGAAAAGTGAAAAAGTTATGTGAGATTCAAAACCTAAGTAGAAAAGAGAATCACAAGTTAGACAGTTACCTTAGTAGGCTGCTTAGCATTATATTTAGATACTCATTAGGTTTTATTATTTATTAGGAGAAATCGATCAGGAGGACGAGCTATCCATTGATTGTTATGACTCATAGCTACTTTGGTTAAGTAAGTACTTCGATTACATTATATATATCTTATACTTGTAGTTAGTGCACCTGAATTATTTATATTAATAAGTCAATGCTTGGGGGATTGAGGATGTATATGTACTTTAATATTGATTGTTGGTTGTGCAAAACATTAACAAATGTAATAATTGAAGAATTGGTTGTATGATTACTGCTGCATGATTTGGATGGTTTATTGATATTAGTTGATTGCCTAATTATTTGATTTAATTATATTTGGCTTATTTTAAATTAAAAAGATCATGCAAAAGCACAAACATTACAATTGCTATTCCATTCATCACCTCATATGGATGGTAATAAAGGGCCCTATAAGGATGGAGATCCCATGTGATTAGATTATTTATGATTAGTACAGTACAAGAGCACTTGTACAATAGGACTTTAACCTTGGCTTGCAGGCTTACTTGGCACTTGGAGATGCTAACCATAGGTGGTTGGAGGTTGAGTTTAGAAACCACCACTGTAGGGAATGAGTGTAGATTATGGGGTTTACCTTACCATTAGACTTGGGAATTTATGTACAGTAATGCTCTAGAAGGAGGCTTGGTAGTTTTATCTAAAATCTTCATATCATGTGTATACCTATAACATAAAGATTACCTTATAAGTCAGAGGTTGTAAGGCTCTAACTAGTAAGTTTCTAAGGGTGCTTATTTAATTTATATACATCTACTTAAGTATATATATATTTACAAGTGATTCAACAATCCACAGTCACCAGAACCGTAGAGAGTTGGAATCACCTACTTAACAATAGGAAAGGATATGTAAATTCTGACAATCATGAAGCCATTAGACACTTTCAAAAGTTTAATTCAACTATCATACTTGCTTTTTTAAACTTGGCATTCTACTTTCTCAACTTGATAGAGCACTCTACTCTCAAATCCTAAGCTAGCCCCAACTTTTTAAGACTTACAAAAGAAACTATTGAAGGGTAAGTTACATCCAGCTTAGTGAGTAACATTCCTACCTTACCATTAAACAATAACAAACAAGTTATTTATCAAACATATAAATGCATATACAAGAATATGCAATGTAAATAATATGTACAGTCTGTTAGCAACTGTATATAACACGATTTTAATGCCCACTATTGCCCAGGTTGAGAAGTGTTTTAGTACGTTAGGACCTAGGTATCTACGTTTAATATGAAATCTCTTAACAATATAACCACCTTCAATAGTAGATATGGCTTAGCCTCAAGCAGCAGATGGTACTCCCTAGAGCCGAGTAGTTCCCAAAGGTTGAAGCAAGATCATGTTATACAAAATACGTCATGCAATAAACAATCATAATATATAATATCAATATGGATCCATTTAAGCATGATCTCCCGCTTTATTATATAGTGCTGATGTCCTTTAACTCATGCTATGAGATGTAATGCATGTCTAGTTTAATTAGAGATTGAATATTTATTAATTCCAGATTCATGGGGGTGGTCAAGCAAGTATAATCCACACACTCTAATGCCCTATATTCTAATGCAGCAAACAAGGGTGTTTGAAATATCTTAAGATATTTTGCAAGCACAAGTTAACTAGAACAAGCACACATAAGTCCCTATATACCCTTAACATGCATCAAGTTCAATTATCATATACTATTAGATAGTGTACTAACTATAAGCACAAAACAAAGTAAAATAAGAGGTGGTATACTTACTCAACCTTAAAGTCAAGTATTCTTAGTAGTCTTCTATAGTCTTGAACTTAGAATCCTAAATCACTTGAGTAAGGTCACTAAAGTAAATGAGACTTATTTTAAACGTAATCTATTCACTAACCTTACTATAATTTCCCTATTTTCGCTTATTTCGTATCTTAATCATAACTTTCTCATTTTAAATCGAAATTTCACGTTCTTATTGTTGATTTTCATTGGTTTAGAGTGTTCTTTTATTTAGTGAGGTTATTTTTGGGCTTTTGGGTTAGTAAGGTTTCCCGTTGAATTTTACAAGTTTATGAGCTTAAAGGGTAAGTTTGGTCACTTTAAGGTTTGGGCCTAGTTTTGAGCTTTAGGCTTAGCTTTTGATCTTAAACCTTGCACTTAATATTTTAAGCTTCTTTTTATTTATTTTAAGTGAACATTTCTGCTTGACAGTTCAAATTTTCACCTTGGGCCTTGGTGTTGCTATTATGGGCCTAAATGGGTTATTTTTACTAATTTAAGGCCCTTACCTACTAAGGGGCTTATAAGAGATGACTTTAATGTGCTTTTAGACTTAATAAACCTTTTATATTTTACTTTATGAGCCTTTTAATTTAGGATTCAGATCTAATTACTAAGTTATTAGACTCTATTATTGGTTCTTTTAAGGGTTTTTTAGTTATCTTGCATTTTAGGGCCTTAAACCCAACTCCACTTATGATTTTAGGCTTAAGCCCACTAAATGCCTTAAGATAAGTTCATTTTCTATTAGGATTCAAATCTGATTCTTTCCATTTATTGGGCTCCTACTTATATTTTTAAGGCCTTAATAACTAACTAAGCTAGTTTAGGTCTAATTTGTATTCTAAGAATCTAAACTTGATTATAACTTATTTCGATGGGCCAAATATCTTAATGAGTCCACTAAATAACCTATTTTACTAAGTGTTTCAAATCTAGTTTAGTTCATTAATGGGATTTCTAACACTATTTCTAAGGCTTTAATCACCAATTTAACTAGTTTAGGCCATTAACTCATTATTACCTTACTTAACTTGGCTAATTACATCTTAAATCATACTTAACACTAAATAATTGTGTTATTAAGCTAATAAATCAAAATTTATAGATTTGAAACTTTCATGAAAGTGGTGACTAAGTAAGGTTCTTCTAAGCTTTCCTTTAACTTTTCCATCCAACACTTATTCTAGTGTGTTTCTTTATTTTTAATTACATTTCTTTTTGTTTTAAGCTGATAACATTACATAATATGGTGAAAGCAAGATGAATATTCACTAAGGAAGAGCAGCATGCATGGTACTTAGGGTTTCATGAATTTTTATCAATATCTTTTCAAGTTATCTTTATAAAACTATCTCCTACACTTTTAGAATGTAAGTAACAAACTAGCTACGTACATAAATAAAGGTATAATTATGAGGCTCTAAAATGACACGTTCATGATTATAACATGATTATCTAGTATTTCTAACCCTGAAATCTCAAGATATCATATATAAAACTAGTGTAAATAGATAACTTAAGTTAAGTCAATTTTACCTTAAACTAGTCTACACAAGCTCCAACTTTTTTCACTTAAAAATGAAGTTGAAATGTGCTTCTTTGGGTGTACAAGTTTGTCAGCAATAAACTACAATGTGTGTGCGACATTTCGGTGGTGTTGGTTCGTCATTTGGTAGCGTGTGGTGATGGTAGTGCTAAAAGGCACTAATGTGTATAGGGGAATCCAAGAGCACTTCTTAGTTTTCCTTCCTTCTTTCCTTAATTTTTATTTGTGTTTTTAGAGAAGGTTTGTTAGGGTTTTCTATGCATGAAGAATGGTGCTAAATGAGGGTTTTGGAGGGGTGAAATGATAGATATTGAAAGTAGATTAAGGGAGATAAGAGGTAGCTATTTTGAGATAAGAATACATGGTCTCCTCTTAACGCTATTGTACCTTATTTGCTTTTTTGCCAAATGAGGAACAATTTTGTCTACTAAAGGACAAGTGTCCTTTAATCTCAATAAATCTTTTGTCCTTTATTCTTTATTGAGATTGAGTTTGACTTGTTACTAATTAAAATATAATGAGAGTTGGTAGATGAATTAAAGGGTAATTAAGCTAATTAATCATGATTGTACTTAATTAAGTAATTTAGGCCTAATTAGGGTCTTACCATATTTTATCACTTTAACTAAGTTATTGACCTATATTACTTCGTTTGTTAGAGTCCTTTATTACACAAGATCAATTAAGGTTTTTGGGGCGCATACGAGATTGGTGATTTAGGGTTTCCTAGTGTTTTATTGTTAGTAATTGGAGAAATTATTTGCGATTAGTGAATAGTTTAGGGATACACTTAGGGTTTGTTAGTTGAATTGGGGTTTTGGACTTCTAATTAAGGTTTTATTCAATCTATTGATATTTTCCAATCATTTTAAGGTTTCTCGCGTATTAGGGGTTTTATGTGTTCGATTAAGGTTTTAAGGTTTTACTCTCTTTAAGATCTTCTGACTTTATTACTTAGGGTTTATGATTTATTATTTAATGTTGAATCATTCAATTTATGGATTTTATTGTTATATCATTTATTATTATATATTGAGCAGTTATAGGGATTACTTGTTAACTTTTATATCTAGCTCCAAGTTTGGATCTAAAAGTTTACAGGTTTTATATTGTCTCTCTAAGTATAAAGTTGGTATCATTAAGAAGATATTTTCATAAAATTCCTTTGGTTTACATGATTAATCTCTCTTGACTTATAATTGATTATGATGTAAAACCCAGATTAGCGAATTAAGGTGTAATTAAGTTTCTCAATCTTAATTACTCATACACTTTACACAAATTAGGTGTATTTTAGGGCTTAATGTGTCAAATTAAGTTGGTTAAGCCCATTAGGTGATCTTGTCTAATTATTTTAAGAAATTGAGACAATTATTGTTGTTTAAGTACATTTAGAGGGTAGATTAGGTTTTTAGGACAATTAAGCGATTAATCTCCGATTAATGAATAGTTTTACTATTTAACTAAAGTACACTAGTTGGATTAAGGTTTTCAACCTTAGATTAAGGTTTCATAATTTAGAGGCTAGCATGTATTAGGATTTTAGTATTTGAAGATTCATTTAAGAGCTACAGTATTTGACGGGAAGGGCTTAATACTGATTGGTTTAAGGAAAGCCTAATTTAAAAAAAAAATTGAGAGGGTAAAAAACCAAGTTCGATAGCTTAGCGACTCCGCTAGAGACGTCAAGAGGGCTAATCATTCGGCTTTCCAAATTAAAATTAATCTTTAAAAATCACCCTAGTGTAATTTATTTTTTCATTCTTTGTTATTTAACGTTTTTATAGGTTTAGTTTTATGTATTTAATTATTTTGAGGGGGGATTTATTTCTTGTTCCATGAATGCATTATAGATGTGGTCAAACCTAGACCGTCTTAAGACCTTAAGACGGGGAGCCATTATATTAGTTCTGAGCGTAGTGGAGCAACCATTATTCAAGGTCGATTATGCTACTTCACTTAAACTTCGATGTGACCAAGAAATCGTTTCATAGAAACACGTGAGGTTACAAAGTTTCAGGACCTCTAGAACCTACCCTTCTTGCATACATTCTTCAAGGTTTGAGGGCAGTATTATTATAAAAAAGAAAAAGAGAAGAT
Organism: Lumnitzera littorea; assembly: GCA_024138015.1. NCBI lineage: Eukaryota > Viridiplantae > Streptophyta > Magnoliopsida > Myrtales > Combretaceae > Lumnitzera > Lumnitzera littorea. The sequence continues at coordinate 117,124,998 of JAMXBB010000001.1, forward strand.
GAACCTAAAGCTTCTTTCCCCATACTGTCTTAGAATTCACTCTCAACTTCTGTTTATCCATTTGTACTATTATCTTTCATATCACACGCATTAGGATATGGAGGGTTATTTGTTGCATTAAAGATGCAAGGTAAATGCAGTCAGACCCAAGTCGTCTTAGAACCCTAGGAGAGGGGCTATTATATAGGCTTTGAGTGCTATAGTGTAACCACCGATCAGGATTAATTAGGCTACTTTACTTAAGCTTAATGTGACTAATGAAAGTATTCTTTAACAAGTAAGGTTACAAAGCTTAAGGAATTTTTTAGACCTTACCCTAATTGTATGCATGAACCCTTTTCCCAAANTATATATAATATATATATGGCTGAACATATAATATATATATATATACTACTATTAATGGTATTTAGTATTATATATATGTACTTATAACATAACCGTATATGTACATATGTATATAAAGTATAATACATGCATATTATGCACATATATATAGTATATAGTATAATTAAAGTTAGAATAATTTAATACATAAAGTATATTATACGTATAAATATACATATATGAATAGTAATGTATACATAAAAATACAAGTATATGTAAATAGTATATGCAATATACTATAATATTAATTTAATAAATAAAGTAAGTTAATATATATATATATGAATATTGCAAATTAGGAAAAAGAATAATAATTAAGTAAATTAAAAAATTTAATAAAATATAATAATAAGTATTTATATGCATATATATATACCTATACCGTAAAATACAAGAAATAGGAAAATAATGGAAAATTAGGAAAAATGTCCAAGCTTGACATGTGGCACTCTTACGTGTTGCCACATCATTATATATATAAATTAAGCAAATTTTCGTAATTAATAATATTAATTAATTAATTAGAAAAAAATAATTTAACGTATTGGTTGTTGCATGGTAAATTTAATAAGAACTGATATGTCTATGACTTTATTAATCACTGAATAATAAGACTTAATATTATCCGATTTGAAAGAATTAAATCTAAACACGCATACTTATACACCACATAACTAATTTCGGCCGTCACATCCCACGGAGGTAACGAGAGGCCATACATAAGTTGATTATTTGCTATTATAGATTTCGTACAGTATATACTTGCGGTATGATCTTATCTTAGCCCGCGAAATCGCTATGCATTGGAGGTGCCAACCGCTTGACTAAGAGTTAAGTCTAGAGGTCTCTATTTAAGGGTGAGTGAGAGTTGCGTGAACCTATTCACAATCATACGTAGAACTCAATTTTAATAAAAACTAAAAATGGATGTACCATTATATTTTGAATACGAAACGCAGAGTTTCATTATTATATAAGTTTTAGTATGATACTTGGATCTGACTGTTGCTGATGTATTTCTAACCTTGACTTTGGAGGGCATTAAATTTGAGTTATCACTTGTATGTATTTATATGGCATACTGATTGATTATGCATTCACTTGATTGAATTAAATTGTTGTATAACCTGTTTGTTGTATAGTTGAAGGAATTATCTTAGTAAGCTAGTTAGCTAATACCCCTATAGTCTACTTTCACAGACTGAGTTATCTATGGAGTCGGGCTATCGTATGCTTGAGGTTAGTATTACTTTAGTGGGTAGATGCAATTGTAGGATCAGTATTATGAGCGGACTTAGGAGTTTGTATTTAGACTTAGAACCTTATTATGTAATATTATATAATAACAATTTATAATATAAGTTATTTATTATTATCTTCTCATTTGTAAATTTCTATATAAATATATGTGTTTTATATTCCAATAACTTGTTATTATTATCATGAAATAACATTGCTTACACCTACGTAACTCTAGGTTTTTAGTTATAGTAGTAGCCTTGTATATCGCATGAAAGGTTATTGATTACGAGGGAAAGCAATTTACAGTTCTTTATACGGTATATAGCAACTGCTACGGCTAACCCTCTTAGGTCATGGTAGGTCCTCTCTTACATGGAACCTTTTCAAAGAAGTTAATATCCACGAGCCTTTAAAGCCTAAGGAGATACTTAAAAGATAGTTTCAATTTTTCAATCCAGACCAACAGAAATTTATTGAAGACAAGATTAAGCCCGTCCTCCCATTGCTTAAAATCTAGACCAATATCAACATGGTACGAGCTTTAGTTTACTTCTGAGACCCTCAGAATCATTCTTTTCGCTTTTGCCCACGTCAACTGAGCCTAACCAACGAAGAATACTCCTATTTGTTAGGAGTCTCCTCTATTGGAAACAGAAAATATGTCTCAGATATCACAATTAGCCTTGCAAAGATTTTTAAAAAGCTCTTAGGTTTCCATGAATCTAAAATATGCAAAATGGGGCAAATCTCCATAGGAGAATCATTAAGTTGGATAATCTTTTTACTTGGTTCACGATCCCATCTAACTACAACCAGAAACTCTTTTGTGGTAGTGTTGAAGATTGGCAGCAATATAGGATCAATGCCTATATCTTGGCAGCATTTAGAACTATTTTCTTCCTAACAAGATATTTCACATACATCATAGGATTGTAGAGCTTATGACACAATTTTTAGAAAGGAAATCTTATGTCCCAACACTACTAGCAACACAACCCAAGTCACTCAGTTGTCTACAGGAAGAGAAAAATAGAGAATTAAAGACTAATATGGCCCTACTTATGGTTTAGTTTATCAGCCATACTTGAAACCCTAAACTTAATTTCATTCATAGACAAAGCGTCTAGAAGATGAATCCTATTGATGCATTTGTTGATGTCATTGAACTCCCCAAAGATATTGCTACCTATTACTGAGTCAAAGCTTTCTAGAAGTTCTACACTAAAGATATCTCCCAAGTTAGTAGATGGATCAAGGTTGCTAAGCTGAAGAAAAGAAATAAATTGAAGAGGAGCCAAGACTCTGTAAGAAAAAGAGGATCTAGACTCTAGGGATTATTTGTATTAAATTTTTGAATAATGTAAGGAAAACTTCGAAGATGCAATAAAAATCTTTTTGCCACATCATAGTCAATTTGCCAAGTCCCCTCTTTGCATCCGTATATCCTTATATTGCATTTTCCTTGTAAATATTCATTAGTCTTTGTTTGAGAATCGTTTCTTTACAAGTCATCTTTTCTTTACCTTCTACCCTAACTCTTTCCAATCTTTTCTCCTATACATCCTTAGGATCATTTTTGTAAATATTCTGGCTCTTGATCTCTTAGAAGTGTTTTCCTACTCTTTGTCTTTACTTGTAAATAAGTCCTATCTTTCCTTTTCTCTTTCTTAAAAAGAAGAGTACTCTTTAAAAAAAAAAATGAAATTAAAATAAAAGAACTTGCTAATAGGTGAGGATTCTTGTTTGGAGTAGGCCAACAACGAAAATAACAAACTTGATGACACCAACCTTACGAAAGTAAGGTTTCGTTCATTAGTGTAAGTTGTGAAAAAAATCACAGATTAGTTAAGTTTCTTGGTTGACAGTGTTGCTTTACTTAGAGTTACATCAAACGAAGAGCACTCCAAGTCCCACAATGGAAAGAATATTGAGGCTCCACCCATGGAAACAAAAGAGAACTATCCAAAGGCTAGCCTAGCTTTTGAGTCTTTTGAACCAGGAGGGGTCTATCCAAAAGTTAACCCAATTTTTGAGCTTAATACATATTCATTCCAAATCAATAAAAGGCCGATAAATTTTAGGGCTAACCAGGATAGCTTAAAAGAATTGGAAAGGAAGTTGACTCAACAAATCACTGAGAAAATGAAGGTAATTAGAGGCTATGATGGATTCAAGTAAGCTGAGATCACTAACTTTTCTGCATTTAATGTTAAGGCCTACTTTAAAAAATTCTAAATACTAAAGTTTGAAAAGTACGATAGGACTAAATGCCTAAAGCTACACACTAGATTATATGTCCTTAAGATGGGAAAATATGTTCAAAATAATTAACTCATGGTACAAACTTTCCAAAATAGTTTGATAGGGTCTACATTAACTTGGTATGCCTAGCTCAATCTCAGCAAGATCAATACTTAGGAGAAATTGGCTCGGGCATTTTATGAACAATACAAGTTCAATATTGAGACAACTCCCTCAATTTGGGACTTGGGTACAATGAGAAAAAGGAAAAATGAGTCATTTAAGGAATACGCACAAAAATAGAGGGGCATGGTAGCCAAAATCATCCCTCCTCTCCCTGAAAAAGAATTAATATTTGTCTTTATTGACTTATTGGGGGAACCATATTATGGACACTTATTAGGTAATACAATGGCCAAATTTATAGACATTATACTTGTTGGAAGCCGAATTGAAGAAGCTATAAAGACAGGGAGGCCGACCGAAAAAAGACTAGCCCCACCAAATTCAAGGACATGTAAACACTACAACATCAAGACTTGCACTAAGTAGAAAAGGCCTAAAAATACCTAGAAGAAAGTTCACTCAAATCCCTGCCTCGTTATCTTAAGTCTTTAACCAACTAAGAAATGATGGCTTATTGCAACAAAAAGCCCCAATGCCAAGATGCAAGCCAAGAAAGTACGATCCAAATACACAATGCGAATATCATATGGATCAGTAAGGGCATTCTACCGACAACTGCTGGGAATTGAAAAGTAGAGTTCAAGACCTAATTGATGCAGGGGCAATCTAATTGGACTCAACTTATGGATAGGGTCAAATTTCACGGTGTTTGTAAAAGACAAGTGATTTAAATAAATTGTTTTATTTGCATTTCTCCTATTTTAAGATATCACATTAATTAATAGGTTTAGAATGAAGAAAGACAAGATTAATCCCAAACACTAACCCTAAGATACTTTGAGAGTTGAGTAGCGTCATTGTGAGGAAATTGGACTCATTCCTTGAAGAAAATTTTTCTTACATTTAATACCCAAATCAAAATGAAGTTAAGCAATCTTTTCAATATCTCAAACACAAAATCCTTTGTCAACCCCGTTGAACCTTTTACTAAGGTATTCTAAAAAAGTTAAAACCTATCAAGAACTACCTCTCAATGGGGCAAAAAGGAGGTTAGGAGCATCTATCAGAAGAAAAAGGTTAAAAATAATTTGTGCTTACTTTAGTCACATCAATTCAAAAGTAATAGTTACCATTGATAACTAATTTCCTCTAAGATGAAGAAAGGCATCCATTATAAAATCCACTTTGAGCCACAAGCCAAAAGAAAGAATAATCATTTTGCCTTAAATGGAAAAAGAAAAGAAGAAAAAAAGGAGAAGTAGGAAAAAAGAGGAAAAATGAGCAAGTGTAAAATGAAAAATGAAAAAAATAGATCTACATAAATAAGGTAATCAAGTTCAAAGCTTTACAGCTTAAAAGAATATGGGGCACAAAAACCTAATCCTAAATAAAGACTTACGTTTCAAATATAGGCCCCTAAAAACACATTCAAAGTAATTAAGCTTGAAAGAAGGCGAGGCAAATTCCAAAGTTTCCTCTTAAAAAATTATTGCAATTGATATATGGCTCATAGCCTACCCATAATTCCACCCTTCCTTAAAGACCCTTTTAATTAAAGGAGATAGCTTATCCTTGGTAAAAGTTATATTTGAAGTTAGGGCAAGCATAATTTTAGTTTTACCTATAAAGTTCTTGACTTGTAAAACTGAGTTAAAGAGCAATTTTTTCATAAAAAAACCATTTTGAAATTGAGGACCAAAAACCTTCATTACATTATAGTCCAAAAAAGACCTAATGGATCGATTAAAAGGATATTACTTATAAGGTAGACCATAATTTTTGGAATTGAAGTTAAAAGAGAGGAGTTTAAGCTGAGAGTGGGAGGAAGTCCTTTTAAACTAAACCTAACTCTAATGAGACGTCCTTTGATAAGAAGAAATTTGAAGAAGTCATGGAAAGTTATGTGCCCTTAAAGGAAAGAAAGGGGTTTATTAGATAAAGGCATCTTGAAAGATCAAGTTGCTATATCGCTAAAAAGCCTACACACTATAGGTTGAATCTAAACCTATTAGTAAGTAAAAAAAATTGGGATAAATTTGATTCCTTTTCATTTCAATCCTTTCTTTTGTTTGTCTAGGTTTTCAACAAGATAAGAATCTTCATTTCTTTTGAAAGTCATCTTCTCCAAAGTCAAACCTAGCAGTAAGCTTTTGTCATTACCCTGGCAATAATTGTTTTTAAATGAGTTTTCTTCCTGTGATCTATGGTTCAAGGATCTACTCGCATAAAAATCACTCCTAAGTTGGTCTTAAAAGCCAAAATCACCTTTTTTGACATGATTGCCCTCATAGTTGAGGTCACCTACCTTTCTTTCTATCTAAGGACTTTATCCCCAGTGTCTACTTCGTCTTTCACAATTGCTAATCAACAAATTTGTCCTTTTCAAGATTTTTTATGTATAAACTCCTTTTGCTTTAGTCCCCGTAGATCGTTTGCTTTTTACAGTATTATCTATGTAGTAAAAACCATCGAATCGTATGCTCTTAAAGTACTATCTTGACCTTGAAACCCTAAGATCGTATGCTCTCAGAACGTTATCCTAACCTTAAAACCTTGGGATTATATGCTCTCAGAACGCTATTCTAACCTTGAAACCCTCGGATTGTATGCTATCAAAGCATTATCCTAACCTTAAAACCTTGGGATCAAATGCTTTCAGAGCGCTATCCTGACCTTGAAACCCTTAAATCATATGCTCTTAGAGCGCTATCCTAATCTTATAGCCCTCGGATCGTATGCTCTTAGAGTCCTATCCTAACCTTGAAACCCTTAGATCATATGCTCTTAGAGCGCTATCCTAATCTTGTAGCCTTCGAATTGTATGCTTTAAGAGCGTTATCTTAACCTTGAAACTATTGGATCGTATGCTCTTAGAGTCCTATCCTAACCTTGAAACCCTTAGATCATATGCTCTCGGAACGCTATCCTAACCTTGAAACCATAGGATTGTATGCTCTCAAAGCGCTGTCCTAACCTTAAAACCATTGAATTGTATGCTTTCCAAGCACTATCCTTACCTAAGGCAAAACCAAAGGATCGCATGCCCTCGGAGTGCTACCTTAATTTCTTGTCACTCTTTACAAACCCACTAAGGTTAGTGAGCCTAAAAGGGTACGACTAGATTCCCTTGATCAGCTTAGGATTGCTAGTTCCATAGAGACACTCCACCTAAGTTAGTAAGCTTAAAGAGATACAACCAGGTTTCATTTCTTCACTAAATCCCCAATAAATTGAGTTTAGGATAGCTAGTTAATCATTTTAAAACCATCCTAAGAGCAAAAATAATATCTCTTTGTCTTTGTGGTAAAGTTTTGTTCAAACTTCACCACAAAAAGGGATAGTTATAGACATCCAATTTTTGCTCAATTTATTTTATTTAAATTTTATTTTCTCAATAGGTCCTAAATTAGGAAAAACAAAAAAAATTAGGAAATGAAAGAAAAAAAATAAAGAAATTTAGGAAAATAAAAAAAATAAGAAAAAGCATAAAAAATAAGAAATTTGGAAAAATATCAAAAAAATCGAAAGTTTAAAAAGAAACCCAAAAAATAAGAAAATTGAAAAAAAAAAGGAAAAGCTAAAAAAAATAAAAAATTTTAGGGAATTTAAGAAATAGCATTTTATTAGGATAGATTTTCTTTTTTTTTTTTTTGTTTAGAAGTTGGGCCATTGAATTTGGATTTAGATTTAAATCTAACCTAGGCTGACCTAGTCAATATGTACAATTTGGATAAGATACAGGCCAACGGTCTAACAAATAAGCATATGAACTTAGCATTTGGTTTGATATGAGGTCTTGGGTTCAAATCTTGGTGAGCATGTACAAGCCTTTTTATTTTTTTATCACGTTAAAGATTGCCACGTGTCAGGATCTCATTGCATTACGTGTTCTGACACGTAGCAGCATTAAAGTGGACGTGTGTTGACATAGCATGCTATGTTAGCTACTACGTGCCACATGATAACACGTAGCAGCGTCTGGTAGGTCGACACGACTAATGTAGCGCCACATCAGTATTTTCTCTCTCTTTCCCTTCTCTTTTTTCCCCTTTTCCCTTGATTTCTTCCACTTTCCCCAACTAAGAACAGACCTAACCCCCTTGCTTAAGCCCTTGATTTCGCACATTTTCCTTGCTAAAGCACACCAATTAATGGTACGATTTCATCTTCTACATGGCTTACTATGAATTAGTACCAAGAATGCGTCCAAATTTAAACAAATGAGCATTTAAATCAAGTTCCAAAAAGTGGAAAAAAAAAACTGAAAATCTAGAATTTACACTTAAATCTAAATTCGAGCTTTCCTTGTTTTCTAGGGTGTTTTCGTGTATAAAAAGGGTGTTAGGGAGCTCATTGCAACATACACAACCATCCACAACCAACAACGAACACTCACAAGCTCCCTCTCTCTTCTTCTGATAGCTTTCTCTCTTTGACTGTAGCTTTCTCGCTCCCTCTTTGAGTCTCTTTCTCTCCCTAACTCAACACTACAGCCTGCCACTTTAGGAATACTCTTAGTAGCTTAGGCATCCGAAACCAACCACCCGTACGCCTCTCTGTAATCTCTAGCATCGCCACCAAACCACCTCAACGAAACCTTAACCATTATACCCTCGATCACAGCCATGAGCAGTTGAAGACAATAGCTATTTACCCCATCATCATGCCCATGATCAAGACAGCATTTGTCCACCCCTCGATCACACCTATGACTCCCTCCAGGTGACTACGTTCTTCTTCTCCAAATGGAAACCAACTTGGATCCGAAGCCTAACGTGAAATCCACTCTAAGTCCAATTGACACACTTACTAGATTCGAAGTCTAGTTTCTTTTATTTATTTTATTTATTTATTATTATTATTTTTTTTTTTTGCCATGAATGTAAATGTAATTAAATAAAAAAAAAAAAAGCAAATAGAAAAGGAAAGAAAAAAAAGTAGTTTATTTATTTATTTAGTTTAATAGGTAACATATATATATATATAAGAAGAAGAATAAAAAATAAGGTAATATAAAATATATATAAATAAAAATAAGTAAATAAAAAAAATTTAACGCACTTAGAGAAATCAAGTTTTCAAAAATGAAAATAAATGGACCCTTTACAAATTAGGATTATTTTTAGATTTTAAAAAATAAAGTGTCCAATTTAAGACTTTTTTTAGAAATTTTTTTAAATAAACCAAATTGAATTAAAAACGTAAATCTGACATGTTTTCAAAATTAAAATCAACTTAACCCACTAAAATATTATGAAAAGAATTATGTATGTCTACTCCTGAATAGTGGATATATAGACACCTATCAGGTGATGATAAAAATAAAAAATCTAAATTTTCCTTTTTTCTGGATTACTTAAGTTATCTAACTAGAATAAAGTCTTATAAAATAAAAAGGTGATTTTTAAGATTAAAGTTAAATTTGGAAAGTCAATGATATCCGTAAGGGTTTAAAATTCCTAACCCCCCCGAATCCAGATATCTAGTTTCAAAAACTATTTTAAAAAATTAGTTTTAATTATTAGAATAGTAGTTAAGTTATAACCAATCCATCTAATTGATTATAACTTAAATATTTTTTCCTAACTTTGATCGAGTGACGGCTCTAAAACATTTTCAAGTTAAGAATTGGTTTTCTTTAAACCTTAGTCGAGAATCGGTATTAGACAGGAAGGGTTTAATACTGATCGGTTTAAGGAAAACCTAATTTAAAAAAAAAATCAGGAGAGTGAAAAACCAAGCTCAACATCCATGCTTCTAAAAATACTATAATTTTAATTTGTAATTTTACTTATTCATGTTAATTTGGCAGGGTTGATCGCAACTTTAAATGTTAGTTCTGTTGCAAAAAATACATGATTGATGAAGTTATAATATTATTATGGACCTTGAAAAATAAGGAAATGTATTTGTAATTTCCTTTATGGTACATCTGTAATGATATATCTATACATATGAGATGAAAATTGCCCCTCTATAGAACCGACTAGTAGGGTCCTTCATATTAATGATATTATTGGATTGTCTACGATATTAATTTTGATGTCATGTTTTCTTAAATTTTTAAAATTTTTTTTATGATAAGGTCTATTTCCAAGTCTGTGTTGTTTCATTTACATGTTATACTTTACATGCTATGCTTGCATAAGTTTATTTATTTATTTATTTTTTACAAATGCTCATTTTCTTAGTGCCATAAAAGTTATTACCATCTCACATCCACCGCAATACCTAAGAATATAGATGTTATAGAAAAGTACCAATTGAAAAAGAGTGCTTTTTTATATTTTGCTTTAGAGAAACCAAACTCTTAATTATTAAGAGAAACATTTGTTGGTAGGATCTTTTTTTTTTTCCCAATTACTACTACCATGAATTCAACCGTGGCACATATTTTTTAACCAATTTTTCTTAATTTAGTTTTTAGGTTCATTTTTTAGAAGTTTAATTCTTCCCAGGACGTTTATCTAACATGTTACCACGGTGATAATTACCATGGCATAGAAACTGTATTTTACTACAAAATTAAAATAAAAAAAGAAATTCATTCAAGAAAATTGAAAAAGCAATAAGAATGTTGGAAAACAAAACGCACCTAGACGACGAGCTCTCAGCATGTTACGTGATGCAATAAGCGTCAACATACATGACTTTGTTTATTTTTCTAAATTTTATAAAAAATAGGATCATACTAATATATATATATATATATATATATATCATAAATATATGAAAAATAGAATCACACTAATATATAAATATATCTATTGATTAACCAAATTAATAAAAATTAAAAAATTATCAATATATATTTATAGGGTCCTTTTAAAAAAACTACAATGTTTTTTTTCTTTTTATTTTATTTTTCATATTCACTTTCATCAATTTATAATATTTAAACATAATTTTTAACAATCCTGATGTGGTAATGGCATGATGATGACATGCCAACCTTAATGCTACCTTAGCACTTAAGTAAGCAATAGGAGGGAAGGAAGTATAGGATTTTGAAAAAGTAGAGTATCAATGTAATTTGAAAAATTCATGAAAGTAGTCAATGTAATTTACTATATATATTATTTTGCTATTTTCTTATTTTTCCTATAATTTCTCAACATGATCGTTGTATATAGAATATGAAGAAAAAAGAATTGATGTCCATATTAAGAGTAACCATTCCTAAGAGAAAAAAATTGTATTTTCATTGAAAAGATCTCCTTTAATGTTAAATTTATCGTTTATGTTATTAATAGTTTTTTTTCCTAGCATATAATTACTAGATTGCAATATATGTGCTTTTTTGTGTCTAAGAGATTATTATAATTTTTGGAAAGAAAATTTCACCTAGTAAGCCCTTGAAAACAAGTAATACTTACCTATCCATATATACATTATGTTAGTATTTTTTGAGGATGAAAATATACACAATAATTGTGGTTTTGAATATGTTGTTTGTTATTATGGTCTTAAAAATATTGCTATTTTTCCCATTTTTTATTATTTATCATAAAAATAATATTAGAAAATTAGTATGAAATTCATAATATTGAAAAATTGTGTAAAAATAATGAAAATGTGAAAATTTTTGTATATATTATAAAACTTTCTACTGTTTCTTTATTTACTTTTATGTTGCATATTTGTAAATAAAACTTTCTTGCACCATATGAATTTTTGTCAGTCTTTCCATTATTTTACTAGTATGTCATAATTAGACAGTATTGGTGTAATTATTTATCATATTTAATCATAATAAATTGTAGAAAACATAAGCATAATTAACAAATGTCGAGTAGGACGTAGCACCATACCAAAGACCGTCCACTAAGGAGTATGTTGAAGGGGATAGTGGTTTTCTTAAAGTAGCAGCTCAATTTGTTTAGGAGTCAGATGGTGGCATTTAATGTCCTTCTTAAGATTGCTTAAATGTAGAGTGGCGTCCGTTATGGCTTATTGAACGTCATTTGTTTCGTAGAGGTATGGCTTAGGGTTATAATACTTGGATTTATCATAGGGAATACCCATCATTTCTATCCAAGTCAGTTGGACATGAAGTCCCAACCATAAATGAGCATGTACGTAATGACAATCAACTGTTTATGAATGAAGTAGTGGATGAACTGCAGAAGACATGACTCATAATGATACGAATAGTAAGAGTAACAATTTAGATAGTGAAGAGTCAATAGACAATGAGACAAATGACTAGAATAACGTATTTCAAAATGCAAAGTGCAAGGTGTACCCTAGATGTTCAAAGTTTTCTCTTCTATTGACTATTATTGAAATGAAAAACCTAAAGGTTGATGGTTAACGATTGATGAAGAATTTTAATGGTTGGTTATCATTTATAAAAAGCCTCTTACTTAAAGGTGAGAACTTACCTACATCTTACTACGAAGCAAGATGCATTTTGAGAGAACTTGAAATGAATGCAAACTTAATTGACCCTTGTCTCATTGCCAACCTGCTAAGCTATTCCACTTCAGTCTCTCTCTATCTCATTATGGAGACCCCTGAAGCATTTGACCTATTGTTGAGTTGACCTCTCTATGCTATACTAGTCCAAAGCCGAGCAACAAATCCACTTGTAACCAAGCTGATAAACAATTGAGGCTAAACTAGCCCACTTCTAAGTCAACCAACCAAAGACAATCAGAAGAAAGACTACCTACTGAACCAACCCTTCCCAAACCTTGAATTGTCAAGCAATCAAGTTGTTGAGCTATTAACTTAATCTACTCTACTCAAATCAACTTTGCTCGACAAGTAGTATCATTAAGACTACATATTATTGTTGTTGTTTTATTAACTGTTGGTGAGTTAAGTGTTGTTTTTTTACTATTTGAAGGAAGATTTTTGAATAATATTTTAGCTATTAACCTATTATAGTAGACAACAATGTCCAACTCTAGTTTTCAAGGGACCTTAGGTAACCAAGAAAGTGGTGCTGGCAATGGCCAGGATCATCAGGGTTACCTTAATTTACAGATGAGTGATTGGATAAGGTTATCAACTTAGTGATTAGCCTGGTGACTACCATAAATGAGGACATTCAACGAGCTGGAAATGATCCCTATAGAGGCTAACTTGATGAGCTACGTGAAAGAGGTAATGGCCAATAGGGACAAGCTAATCTCCTAATTTGACTACCTCAAGCTAGAGGAGCAAATAGAACCGCTCGACGTAGACTTGCATTGGGAAACATTGAAGAGGAGGATGATGAGATAGGAGATGAAGTTTATGAGCTTAAGGAAAGGAATGTTCAAGCTACTAGAGTGGAAGGACTAAGGATGCAAATCCCTAGTTTTTCTGCAAATGGTGATGCCGAAGACTACTTAAATTGGGTAGATAAGATCAAGAAGTAGTTTGAGTGTCATGAAGTGCCTGAAAATGCTAAAGTTAAGCTTACCGTACTGGAGCTTACTGGTTATGCTACTCTATGGTGGAAAAATTTACAAGATACTTGAAGAAGGGAAGGAGAGCGTGAGATAAGAAGCTGGGACGAAATGAAGAGAGTAATGAGAAGAAGGTTTGTTCCAACCTATTATCTGTAAGACGTATTTAGAAGATTTTAGGTATTGAGGCAAGGGGGATTAAGTGTTGAATCGTATGTGAAGGAATTTCAAATGTTGATGATCCATTGCAAAGTAGTCAAACTAGAATAACGAACCATATCTCAATTCATTAGTGGTTTGAAGTGTGAGATTAGAGACGATCTAGAGACCCTGGATATTAGTTCACTTGATAAAGCTATCTAAGCTATTTAGAAGCGTTAAGTAGGAAGATTTTGAGTACCCATCAATTGGCCTACACCTAGCTAACCTATTTTGAGTAGACATATACAATCAAAATCAAGTAAAGCTACTGAGATCTAACCCACTTAGATTGCCCAAGCAGAGGAAAAAGAGATTCTAAGGAAGTTTGAGAAGAGGCAAGACTCTGGTTGAGAGACTAGTTAAATCAAATGTTTTAAATTCTAATGATTTGGACATATGGCCGTATAGTGTTTATACAAATGAGCAATGGTCATTAAAGGAGAGATGCCAACCATTGAGGTCAATAGCATTGATGAGGAAGTAGAAGAGCTAAGAAAGACCAGATAAAGTGAGTTATCCAAAGAAGAGGAGATTATCTACAGTGAAGAAGGGAATTTCATGCCTATAACTATGGTATTGAGGTGAGTGATGAGTATAAGCCTAGCACTCAAAGACGAGTAATGAGAGAATTTATTCATCATTGGATGTAATGTAAATGGGTCCTTGTGTGCACTTATTATTAATAGTAGCAATTGTACTAATGTGGCATTTACATTCATAGTCCAATAATTGAAGTTGTCAATTAAGCCCCACCCTAAAACTTATAAGTTACATTGAATCGATAATAAAGGAGCCTTACAAGTAAACAAGCAAATGGTTTTACCAATTAGTATTGGAAACTATCGGGATGAACTCTATGATGTGTTACCTATAAGTGCACCTCATATTCTTCTTAGACGACCATGGATGTTTGATTGAAATGTGATTTATGATGAAAGGAAGAACACATATTTCTTAAAGTACGAGCATAAGGGCAGGAAGGTAAAGCTAAGCCCTATGAGTGTTGAGTAAGTTAAAAGCATTTAAACTCAACTAAACTGAGTTCTAAAGAAAGGGAGCTTTGGTAATGACCTACATGATGACCCTAGCGGAGCTGAAGAAAGAGATGAAGCTTGAAGAGTCAACCTATTTGCTGGTTAGAAGGTTACTTGAGATGAGAGAATTAAATTAGGAATTGCTACTTACCGAGGTGAAGACCCCACTAAATGAGTTTGCCGTCCTATTCCTAAGTGAATTACCAGAATGTCTGTCTCTTGTTTGAAGCATCGAACATACAATAGACTTATAACCAAGAGCCGTACTGCTTAACAAGCCTACTTACAAGCTGAATCCTAAATAAGCTACCAACTACAAAGGCAAGTAGATGAACTAGTGAAAAAAGATTGTGTTCGAGAATCCTTAAGCTCATGTACCATGCCAATTCTATAAGTGCCAAAGAAGGACAGGACATGGAGAATGTATGTAAATAGCTAAGTTATCAACCGTATTACCATCAAGTACAGGTATCTTATACCTAGGCTTACTGACATGCTTGATGAGTAAAATGGAGTAAGGATATTCACGAAGATTAATCTCAAATCTAAATACCATCATATCAAAATGCAGGAAGGAGCCGAATGGAAGAATGCCTTCAAAATGTGATATAGGCTGTATGAAAGGCATATGATGCCATTTGAGTTATCGAATGCGCCAAGCACATTCATGAGACTAATGAAAAATGTGCTCCAAGAACTCATTAGAAAGTTTGTTATTGTATACTTCAATGACATTTTAGTTTACAGTCTTGACTTGGAGATTCACAGTGAGCACCTCCGAGCAGTTTTCTCAAAACTCCAAGTTGAGAAGCTTTATGCCAATCTGAAGATTGTTACTTTTGTTGACCTGAAGTAATCCTTTTAGGATTTGTTATGAGTGGTGGTAGTACACAATTGATCATGAGAAGGTGAGAACAATTACTAAATGGCCTATACCAACATGTTTTGCCGACATACGAAGTCTATGACTTGGAATCATTTTATCACCTATTTATAAGAAATTTCAATACTATTATGGCCTTACTTACTGATTTATCGAAGAAAAATGTTAAGTTCAGGAGGGGAGAGAAGGAGCGAAGGAGTTTTTAGGAAGTGAAGGTGAAGTTGACTACTACCTCCGTCTTAGCTTTCTTGAGCTTTGATGATATATTTGAAATAAAGTATGATGAATTTGGATTAAGTATAAGAGCCGTACTAATGCAACAGGGCCGACTTATTGCCTACTTTAGTGAAAAGCTCAACGGAGCCATAGTCAACTATTTTGATTTGATAAGGAGTTCTACTCCTTGATTTGAGCTTTAATAGTCTGGTACCATTGTTTATTGCCTAGAGAATTTGTGATCTACACCTACCATAAATCATTGAGATACTTGAAGAGTTAGCCTAAGTTGTCTAGAAGACAAGCAAAGTGGATAGAATCAATGGAAGAATTTTCCTTTACCGTCAAGTTCAAGAATAGCAAGAATAATATAGTAGCCAATGCCCTATCTAAACGACATCCCATGTTAACTGAGCTTTAAATCAAACTACTTAGCTTCTCCATGATGAAGAGTCTTTATGCTAAGGATCTACACTTTAGCCTAATCTATGCTAAGTATGAAGATGGTTGAATACATGATGACTACCACAAAGAGGATAAACACTTATTCAAGAAAAGGATATTGTACATCCCGACCTGATTTATGTGAAAGTTGCTAGTACATGAAGCACATGATGGAGGATTGTCTAGATATTTTGGTAAGCACTAAACTAATGAGGTATTAGCCTCTACATTCTTCTGGCTGATAATGATGAGAGATGTCCATATCATTCTAGAAAGGTGCACTACATGCAAAAAGGCCAAGAGACATACTAAGTAAGTGTAATATCTACCTTTATCGATCCCAATCAAACCATAGATCAAGCTAAGCATGGGCTTCATGTTAGGTTTGCCAAGGACGTCCAGAGGGAAGGACTCCATCATGGTGGTTATAGACCGTTTTAGTAAGATGGCACACTTCGTACCCTATTCCCAAACTAATTATGCTTCTGTTATCTCTATTCTTTTCTTCTAGGAGGTTGTCAAGCTCTATAGAGTGCCTAGAAAAATTGTGTTTGATATGGATCCAAAATTTATAAGCCACTTTTGAAGAACCTTATGGAAGTGATTGAGAACCAAGCTACTATTCAATACGTCCTGCCACCCTCAAACTGATAGATATATCGAGGTTATCAATAAAACATTAAGAACCTTGCTCAGAGTTACTATTGGTTGGAACCTGATTGATTAGGATGTGTGCCTACCTATAATAGAGTTTGCTTACAACAAGACCATACATAACATCACAAGTAAGTCCTCATTTAAGGTTGCTCATGGATTCAACCCTAAGCTTGCACCAAATCAGATGCCACTAGTAAGCTAACAAGAAGACCAATTAGTTATCAATGAGTTAAAGGCCATTAAAGCAATGCACCAGAAGGTCGTAGAGTAATTAAGCCAAGTTCTACTAAGCTTGAGAGAAGAGGCTGAAGAGTGAAGGATAGAGAATTTCAGGCTGGTGATTTAGTTTGGATCCATCAAAATAAAGATCAATTCCTAAGTTTAAGGAAGAGCAAGCTATCTCCAAAGGCTTATAGACTGTTTAAAGTACTCAAAAAGATCAATCTTAATACCTATCGAATTGAATTGCTCGAAGAGTATGGAGTCTCAAAGTCCTTCAATATTACCGACCTCTATTCATATATTCCTAAAGATGATCAACAAGAAGCTAAACCAGATTTGATCTCAAATCTCAAACAGCCTAGAGGGGATGATAGGGATCATGGACTGATCACCTGTTTTTGAGCTTGAGGACTCTCTACTTTGGTTGGCTAAGCTGTCTTAAGGGAGTTGAACCATGAAGAGCAATGCATTATCCATCTTAACCTACTGAGCTATTCCATTTTAGTCTCTTTCTATCTTACTAGGGAGACCCATAAGGTATCTGACCTATTGTTAAGCTGAACTCTCTATGTTGCACTAGTCCAAAGTCAAGTAATGGATCCACTTGTTACCAAGCTAATAAACAATCAAGGTTGAGCTACCCTACTTCCAAGTCGACCAGCCAAAGCCAATTAGAGGAAAGACCACATATTGAACCAACCCTTCTTAGACCCTAATTTGTCGAGCAACTAAGTTGTCAAGCTGTCAACCTGACTTACTCTACTCAAATCAGCTCTACTTGGCAAGCGATATCATTGGGACCACAGAATGAATAGTGATACAAGCGCATTTTCTAACATCCGTATTGTCCTTTTGTACTTAAATATTCTTTTTTTTTTCTTCGACTTTACCCTTATAATCTATTCGCCTTTCCTTTTTCTATTAGGAATCCTTTTGTAATTTACGTAAACCTAAGACTTACCCTAATTAAGCCATGTAAATACTTATAACATGTAATAGCGATAAGTAAGTATCATTAAATTCCAAACATATTTCTCCTCTTTTATTTTTTCTTCTTGAGCTTGTGTTTTCTTGTAAGAAATCGAGACTTTGAAAAGCTCTTATCTAGACTGTTGAATGTAGACTAATAGTTAGCAACCTCATGTCATACTTATGTGTCGTATCAAGTATAGTTCAAGCTCGTATGAGACGTTGGCACATCATATCCACTGTCAATATACAAAATCCCTTGCTCAACCCTTGACTTCCATTTAGCTTTTAGACTATCCTAAGGTTTAAGCCTACCTTAGTTTGTGTGATATTAGTAGTCATGTGTCAACCCCAATCTGTATCAAGTGGCCTAAAGAAGGCCA
Organism: Lumnitzera littorea; assembly: GCA_024138015.1. Lineage (NCBI taxonomy): Eukaryota > Viridiplantae > Streptophyta > Magnoliopsida > Myrtales > Combretaceae > Lumnitzera > Lumnitzera littorea. The sequence continues at coordinate 117,143,401 of JAMXBB010000001.1, forward strand.
TATTTCTAAGGAAAACATTCTCAAGCACCCATCTAATTCACAAGAATGTAAGTGTCTAAATAACAAATTCCCTGAGTTTAGAAAAGAGGCTTGAAATGTGTGTCTAAGGCTTGTAACTGATGGTTTCAATCCATTCTGCAATTTGAGCACAATAAATAGTTTATGGCTAGTACTTGTATTTCTCTTTAATGTTCCACCCTGAAAATGCATGAAAGAGCCATTTTTGTTTATGTCCTTATGGATTCCTGGATGAAGATCACTTAGTAAAGAAATTTATGTTCTCCTCCTGCCATTAATTGAAGAATTGATGATATTATGGACAAATGGTGTTAATACATTCAATGTTGTAGCTAGGCACTCTTTTCATATGCGAGCTACTTTACTATGGACAATACATGATTTTCCAGCTTACGATGATGTCTTAGGCTAGAGTACTAAAGGGTATAAAACATGTCCTATTTATAACATAGATGTGATAAGTGAATTTAGCCAGAGCAAAATCCACTTCATGGGATATAAGCTATTCCTATTGATGAGACAAACCATGTACTACAATGTTGATGAGTTTAATGGGAAAGTAGTGATGATAAATATTACTGCCACCAACTATCTCTCTTCCATGACACATTTATTATATCCTCTCTCTTGATTATTCTCCCATATCTATTTCTCTCTCTATCTCTTTCACCTTCTTGGTTTCTCTCTTCTCTTCTCCCTTTCTCATTTGACCCCCAACAATTAATTTTATTTCTTGACAACCAAATCCAATGATTATTGTAACCACCTCAAAGGTTACCTTCAGAGTTGCCAAATGTTAGACCCAAATCAATTCTTGTTAGCTCCAATGAGTTTGAGTTTATGTTAATGCGATCTAACTATAGGTTTGATGATGCATTCATCGTGTAAGAGTATGTGAATAGCTAGTTGGTTTGAATCGCTTCTTTACCTTGCCCTCTAATTTTTTATTCCTCTCTTATAATGAGTCATTTACCTATTCTATTGACTTAATTTGTCCTTTTTTTTCATGTATTCTAGTGTCTTATTTTGCTACTAAGAGAGGTATTCAAAATGTGACTAGAAACCTAGCTATCCTTCTTTGGATCTAGACAATGAGTAAAGGTAATTTTTTTTTATTTTATTTTCCCAAAAGAATCCATTTTTAACATTTTGTTTTTTTTTTAATCTTCTATTATCTCTTTAATAAGGAAAGAAGTGGAGTAATATACTTGTGCACAAAGAACACAGACAGAGCACAGGGATTCCAAATATGGCTAGAAACCCGACTATCCTTCTCTGGATCTAGACAAACAAGTTAAGGTAACTTTTTTCTAATTTTCCCAAAAGATTCCATTTTTAACCTTTTGGTTTGTTTTTTTTTTTTTTTTATTATCTCTTCAATAGAGAAGAAAGTGGACTAATGTACTTGTGTGTGAAGAAGATGGTTAGAGCATAAGCTTCTTTTTTAATTACTTTTTATTTTGATACTATCAATGTATTTCTATTTTATTCCTATAATATCATGCTTTTAACGTAATATTTCTTAATGTATTTCTATTTTAATGTAATATTTTTAATGTTATTTAAAAATAATGATCAATTTTTGGCAAATAATAATAATAATAACAAACCGCGGAGTAGTGTAGTCTTGTTGTGTTAACTAAGAGTTATTAATTCATAATGCTAACAAAAAATCCATAAAAACTATTTTAAAAAAATCATGAAACATGAAACATTTATTAATGATTTTTTAAAATTTTTTTCTAAGGCTTTCGCAAGGATTAGATTCTTGCATAATCATTAAATTTTGATTTTGCAGTAAAATTCAAATTTCAATGATATGATGGAGCGAAATGTAAATTTTTTATTAATAAATTTCTCTCTTTAAAAAAAATTATTAGAAGGCTTTGGCAGGGACTTAATCCCAACATAATTGTCACCTTTCATAAGGACCTCATCCCTGCAACAAGTTCCTTGGATATATATATACCAATAACAAGCACCCTGAGATAAAATTAAACTACTAACTACTAATGAAATATAAGAAATAAAAGAAGAAGAATTATCCCTATTTAAAAGATGAGCTAAATAAAAGCTATTACCTAACAAAGAGTAAGCCCAAACTATATATTCTAAAAATTCAATAGCATTTTCTAAATAACAAATAAATTCTATAAGATCATTGCTATCATTATCTTTTACTTTTTGTGACATTAATTATAAACCAAATTCACTAGTATGTAGCATTGTAGATGGGGTCAACAAAGGGTATTTTACCTTCTTTTCTTCTAGTAAACCCTGTTTCCAACCTATATACTTAGTGAATTAATATCAATTACTAGTATATAACAATGAATAATACCATTCAAGGAACTTTAAAGCATTATCTAAATAATCATATTCATATGTATAAATAACAAATTGAGACATAAAATTAAAACATGAATATAGACATAAAATTAAAACAAAAGTGTAGACCACCACAGTCTGGTTTTATTACCAATATCTAATGGAGTCTTACGTAAGCAGATATATAAATAGAAAAACCACCACAAGCGATAATGCCAAGGTTAGTAGGGTTTTACGTAAAAATATTAAAGTACATAAATATTAAATGCATGGAATAAACATTAATATGAAACCACCATAGGTGATAATACCAGTCGATTATGAGGTCTTACAATAATAAATTAACAGAACTTATCGAGTTACACCTAATTTAATTGGAGATTTCCTGCATAAAATATAATATAAAAATAGAGATAATGAAAAGCAGAAATTTTATTTTATTAAAGAATTTGTACAAAACATAAGAACATTATATTTAGATCATTTAAAGAAAATTGAAAACTTTAAGAGGTATTAGTTTTATACCTCAAGATAGAAGTGTTGGAACACTTCAAAAAAGGAAAGAAGAAAACTAGATCAAATGAGGATAAGAGAAGAAAAGAAAGAAAGTAGTTGGAAAAAGAAGGAGAGGAAGAAATGTCTGGAGAAAGGGAGAATTTAAAAAGAGAGGAGAAGAGAAGAGAAAGTTAGATAGAGAAGAGTATATGGAGAGAAGTAGAGAAGAAAAGAGGGAAGATGAAGAGAAAGAGTAATGATGAGTGTTTGAAAGAGAGTAGAGAGTTTTGGAGGAAGAGAGAAATGTGTGTGTATGTTCGACCAGCTTCCTAAATGAAAAGGTACCGTAGTGAATAGTGTTATTGTAACCGATAAGTTACTATAAAAATAGTAAAATTAGGAGACATTCTACTGTGATGAACAGTAATATATCATATGACATCATTGGTGACTAAACTGTATATTGTGATACATTGGTGTATGTATACTACTTGTTTTTTACAATGCAATATACAAAATAAAATTCATTTACTAATCAAGGGTTCCCTAGATTTATCCCATAACAGTCATCTTCATTCGTATCTCCACTGTGCTGAGATTTTGATCGGTTGTTGACTGTGAACTTGATCCTTGTGTTGATTTATTGATGCTAGTAAGTGCTTTTTTTAAAATCTACTTCATTTGATCTGAAGAGCTGGTACAAGCTAGTGAAGACATTAAGAATCCTTTGTCATGGAATAGTGAGCCGAAGCATTGATAGGAACAATTGATGAATCTATATTGTGAGTTTTGATCCACGTCAAAATTGATTGTTCTTCACCTTTATTCTGCATTTTAAAGTTATCTCACCATTTGACTTTATACATTCTAATCAAATTTAGAGTATTTGTGGTTTTATCATTTTTATAATAAAAAAACTACATCATAACCCAAGACACATTGATATGCATGAAATAAAGAATTTCTTTCTGGAAACATTTTTCATGTGGTGTTAGGTTATATTTTTCCATAAAAAAAAAACATTAAAACTATTTTTGGCTCTTTCATAAATAATTTTTAGGATTGCACCAAATTGTTCCTATCAGTGTGCAAATCAATAAGGAAGGGTTTTTGATGAGCAATTATCAAAAAATATTAGTCATGTGTGTAATCTTTTTGCATTTATTTGGTAAAAAACAATCGACCAAGCCTGTTTATAATCATAATAATTATAACTGACTCAATAATTTGGTTGGGCTGACAGAGGGTTCATGTCGAACTTTATTGGCATTATTAGATGGGTTCTCCATTCCTTAAGGTTAAATACCTTATGGATTCAAGCTATAGAATAACTAATTATTCCATTACTTTCAAAGTGCTTAAGAGAAATTGATCTAATATCAATTAAAATTCTTTCATAAAACTGGATTGGTTTGTAAAAATTATATAGGACATAAAAGAAATCTTTTGTAAAAAATTTTCTTATAAATTCAAAAGGGTCTTTTTGAAACATATCTTCTTCAATAGAGAAGATATATCTAGAAATGGTTTTTTGAAAAAATTTCGACCTTTCAATTGCAGGTTTTAACATTGCTAGTACTGAGGATGCCACCTCAGTAATTTATATATTTTGATTACCTCTCTATCCATCTATTTGCTGGGGAATTCCTAGAAGTACAAAGAGTACATTTTTTGGATTTAGGGCAATTGAGAGTGCTCTGAGAAATTCTAGAGTAACTGACATTTTGTGCATTTTAGCAAGTTCTTCATTAGATATTGCTTAAACATTAGAGATTAGATATCAATGGATTAGACAATTTGGATATTAGAGGATTGGACATTAGGCGACATTGGTTTGGAGGTCCTTGAAAGGATTGCTACGTGATTGTGAGTGGGGCATTGGATAATTTGTAGATATCTAACCATGTTTTAGCATTGGTTAATCCTTTTTTAGGCATTATCGGTTTTTTCCCTTTTTCCTTTTCTTTCTTGGGAGGCATTTCCTTGCAAAAATTCATGAGTATGAAAATCAGGAAGAGTGTTTAATGATCCATTAATATGCTCTATTTCAAAATAAAAAATAGATAAAATTGCTTGCCATTTGGCAAAAATCTGTTTCAAAACAATATTTTGTACATCTTTTATTAAAACATTTTTAGTAACTTTACAATCAATACGTAAAAGAATTTTTTTATTTACAATTCCCTATGAAATTTGGAAATTGTTAAAACAATTGCTAAATTTTCTTTTTTAATTTTTGAGTAATTATGTTGGCATTCATTCCAAAATTTAGAGATAAATTGAACTACACATTCTTTATCATTTTGCTTTTGTTTTAGAATTTCTCTAAATCCTAAATCAGAAACATCAGTTTTCACAATTTTAGGTAAAGATGGGTTTGTAATATGAAAATAGGGAATTTCATTATTCTTTCCTTTAATTTATTTCACTATATTAGTACGGATTTTAGACCATGGAGGAGGATTCTTTTTTAATCTTTGAAACAAGGGTTTATAAAGAATATTAAGATTGGGTAAAAAATCAACAACATAATTTAGACTTCCTAAAAATCTCTAAAGTTAATTTCTATCCTTAATTTCATTAGGGAATTTAGAAGTAAATTCAATTGATCTTTGAATTGGGACTATTGTTCCATTATGAATAGTGAACCCTTAAAATATGATTCTAGTTTGGAAAAAACTAATCTTAGATGGTAACACTACTAATCCATTTTTTTAGCAACATTAATGAAAACCTTAATATGTTTAAAGTGTTAGTCTATATTTGAAGAAAAGATTAAAACATCATTAATTTATATAATTATGAAATTTGTAAAATCATTAAAGTTTCATTCATTATCCTTTGGAATTCAAAGGGAGCATTTTTTAAATCGAATGGCATAACATTCCATTCATATTAACAAAAAAAAATTGTGAATGCAATTTTGTACTGATCATTTTCCTTAATCTGAATTTGCCAAAAATCCAAATTTTATGTCAAATTTTGAGAATATTTTAGCATTATGTAGTCTATTAAGTAAATCTCTTTTATTAGGTATAGGATACCTAATCCATTTTAAAGTATTATTAAGAGGTTTATAGTTAATTATTAACTTTAGTATGCCTCTTTCAATTTTAGCATTTTTATTCACATAAAAAGCTGAACAACTCCATGGGGACTTATTTTTTCTAATTAATTTTTTATTAAGTAGATCATTAATTTCAATTTTACAATGGTTTAAAACTTCATTATTCATTTGTGAAAATCTTGCCTTAGTTGGGATATTTTTCTCATTAAAATCATTTTCGTATGGTAAATCGACTATGTATGATTTACGTTCCCGAAAAAGCATTCCATAGAGTTAAACAAATTGAAGATTTTATTTCTAATTCTAAATTAGAAATCCTTTTCTTCAAATTTTCATTGAAAAGTTGAGTTTCTATATTATTAAATTCAAAATTATTTTTTAGAAACATTAAGTGTTTTTCTTTACATTCTATTGAACAATTTAATTTAAAAATCAAACATTCTTTTAATTCATTTAAATGTTTTGTTTGAGGTTTTGAAATAAAATTAAAAACAATTTTCTTTTTTAAATAATATGTCTCAATTCTTCTATCATTGATAGAAAAAGGTTGGATTAAATTAATAAAGGGTGTTCCTAAAATGACATTTTTCTTTAAATTTTTAACAAGAATAAAAACAGTTTTATAAGAAACATTTTCTTTTATTATTTCAACATTAAATAGTTTGAATTTGACCTACAATTTGTTTCTTGATGCAGTGCTTAGAGCTTAGGTTGTTTTTTCAAAGTATTTTTTTTTAAATTAACCCCTCTCTAATGTAGTTCAAATCAGCTCCAATATCAAATAATGTAATGGTTTCTAAAGTAAATTCATTGTTTACTTTAATTGTAATATTAACATTCCATTTTCTTGTTGTTATTTCAACAAGTTGAAAAAGATAATCATTTTCAAAAATATTTTGAACATTATCATTGTTTGAAGTTTCTATATTGTTGTTGGATCCAGAATCAGAACTTTTTTTAATAATCATTTTCTGTTTTAGTTTAAGAAAATCCTTTTGTAAATTCAACTGCATTAATTTTAATTGTTTTATTTCTTGTTTTTGGATATTAATTTCACTTTGAAGATCATTTATGGAAATTGTTTTTTTTTTTTGTGAAATTTTTTACCTCTTTCAAGAATACCTCTTAAATTATATGGTAAATTGGATGTGATTAAAAGGGTATTTTTATTAATATTTTTTAAACATCGAAATTTTTCATTATCATTAGACATTAAATCAATTTCATGAAGAATTTCTTCTTCTTCATAAGTTAAAACATTTATTTTATTTTCATCTTCAGAAGAGGATGACAAAGATGATGATTCAATGTCATTAATTTGAATTCTATCATCACAATCTTCTTTAGATGACAACGATTCATTTTTAGCAAATATTTGTAAACTATTTTCCATCGTATGTTCATCAAGATTTAATTCATTAATTTTATTGTTGATCTTACAGTAGTTGGCTACATAACCAATTTTTCTACATTTGTAACATTTTAGTTGTTTATGGGATTTTTTCTTGTGTTTTTTATTAAGTGGTCTCGTTTCATTTTTCTCAGTTTGGAGTTTTTTAAATGATTTTCTCTTCTAATTTCTTTTAGGTTTTTTATACAAACATTGTGAGGTATTTCCATTCTTTTTCTTCTTTCTTTCGACAAAAGAAGGATCATATTGAGCGCAAAAATCACCAAGACTTTGGTGTTTTAAACGCTATTCATTTTTTAATTGTTTTTGCAACCTAATTATAGTGTACAAATTAGTTCCAATCTTATTTACATAAGATGCTAATTCCCTATATGACAAATTATCATAAGGAATTTCATCGTTATTTTCTTCTCGGAGTTTCTTCCTAACTTGTTCTCCTATTAACTTAGGTAAACCGGTTAACAATTTTTCTTTTCAAAAAGGTTGATTACAATCATTCTTAAGGAAAATTCTTTGGAAAAAGATATCTTTGTATTGATGAAATTCTCCTAAGGACTCACATTTCATATTGGATAGAAGATCTAAGGTTTTGTCCTTAGTATGTGAATGATCTCTTACCAATTGAGAAAATTAAAATGTTAACCATATTTTGAATTAGTTCATCATTTTCATCAAGAATTTTAATTCCATTATCATTGGTTCTATATGAAGTTGAAATATTAATTCGTTGTTCTATAGTGAGATAGTTATCTCACCAACCTTTTAATTGTCCAACAAAACCATAAATTAAAAGGAGTGCTACTTAATGATCAGTAGTATCCAGAACAGTTTTATTAGTATTACAAAACATTATCATTTGGTTAAGAATATTAAGGATTTTTTGTTCTAAGAATCCATCTATATTCCATTCATAAGTAGATCCTGCAGAATATCTATTTTGATAATTATCACTTTTTTTTTTCAAAAAGTATATTAGGAGGAGTTACTCTCTAATAATACAATTTTTGAGGTTCCTTCCAATTAATTTTATTAATTTCTTCATTATTAGATTCATTAATTTTTAAATCTTTTAAAGAAATATTTATTGAATCATTTTCTAGATCCCCATCAGTTTCATTAAGAACATTAATTTTTTCTAAAGGAGTATCATTAATGATAATACCCTTAATTTTGACGTGTTAATTGGTGTCTTCATTCTTAATATGTCAATTGGTTTTAATTCTTCTTCTTTTTTTATTTTGGATTTTAACATTCTTTTCCTTTCTTCTAAAGCTTTTAAAAATTCATTATTTGAATTTTTTAACATTTCAAAATGTTTAAATAAATGCACATTTTTATTAATTTTATTGATTACAATCTTCTCTTGAATTTTATTTATTTCATTATTAATCACATTTTCCATCCTATCCAATTGTCTTCCTATTGTATGTAAGTGTTGATTTGTAAAATTATTTTGATGTATTATTTTTTTAATTCCTAAGCCTTCTTCTTCCGTTGCATTTTTAAAAGGTGTAAGTATTATTTCAGTATTTTTGTGTGTAGTTTTTATATTACTAAGTGGTGAATGGCTTGACTCTATTATTTTTCCATCACTTAATTTCCATTTAAAATATTGATTAATGACATTAATCTCTTTAGGTTTCAAATAATATTCTTTAAACCATTTGAAGAAATGTATTTGAAATCCATTTTGGTACATAAAGTCATAATATTCTTCTTTTATTTGCATTTTGATATTATCAAAGGTTTCAAAATATCATTTTTTAATTTTTTTCATTTTTTGGTGAACTAAACTCTTTACTTGATAAAATCCTATCCGACTCAAAGGATTTTTCTATGACATTGAGTTTTAGATCACCTAACATGGAGGCTGTAGGTTCCTCATAATCTAGTTCATTATTAGGTTGGTAAACTGGTCTAGTTATTCATAACCTATTATTAATTATCCCAGAAAGTGAAGGATTATTCTGAACATTGGATTGGTTATTAAAAGGTAAATTAATAATAGGCGGTGGTGGAGGTAAATCTACAGATGTCTTAGAAGAAGATGACATTGAACTTATTTCTAAGAGTCTTCTAGGGCAATTTAAAGATCTCCTAGCAAATTAGATCGTTACTTTTCCATCAGGATGTTGAATGACATTAGAAGATTCAGTATTATAAATTGATTATTTGGAAGTGGATTTTCCACTTCTTATAACTGAGGTAAGTTGACCTGAGACCATTAGATCATTTTAAGGGTAGTTACATTAGCTTTAGTGATGTTTATTTGAATAAGAAGAGTTTGTCTTTTCTTATCTATTTTATAAGCTTTAGATCCAAAAGTTGCTTTCATTAATTTATAATATATTCTATAAATTATTACCATTGGTATGACTCCTTCAATCATTCTATAATTATGAATTTTAATTTGAAAAATTAAAGAATTCATTATGGTTCTATCCTTAAGACTAAGGGTAATATTTAGATGACATTCAAATTGAATTGGACTAATACTGAGACTAGTCTCAATTAAGGTATACATTGATCATTCATAATCAAGTTCCCTCGTATCTCTAAAAACCATGAAAATAGAAGTATCTACACCTAATTTTGCAAGAGGTTTAACTCTTACTTAAATTAGACCTATGTGCATATAATTCCATTTTCCAGCATATTTTTTAATTGATTTAGTATTTAAGAGTTTCATTGTGGTTAAGCCTTTGGAAATGGGATATTCTTTTATTTCGTAGCTATTACATAATCATTTTTACCAAAAAAAAAAAAATCATTTAGCCATTTGATATATTTGATCATAAGAAATCTTTGGAATCTTCCAATTATCTATTGCCTTATAAAATATCTTTTATATGTATTCCATCTCTATTATTTAACATAGATTCATCTTATTGCTCTGAGGGAGTAAAGCTAGAAGAGGACATAGTTCTTCTAAGTCGATTTATAATTTTCAAAAGAGGCTAAATTTATTGTAATCTTATAAATCCAATACACAAGACTATTTTAAACCTTATGTTGTGATTTTCAATTTATGACCCTTATACTACCTTTAATCTACTTAAGCAAAATTTACGTTAGGTCTCAGTAGGCTTATTATAACACAAAGGATTCTACACAAGAATCGTCCCAAGTGACCGGTGAATATAAGATAAAGATTTCACCAAGAAAAAGGGAGAGTATATAGTATTTTAAGTGATTTTTAGTTTTCTTTTGAGACGATTTTCTTTAGGAATTCTGCTTGTACTTAGACTTTTTAGGTATTTAGATATGTTTCATTCAACTCCTTCTAACTCCCTACTTCCTATTTTCATAAGTTAAATAAACCTAATTCCTACGCTAGCTATTTCTTGTATTATACCATCAATATTTAATTTATATTGTGTATTATTTCTATCTACAGCTCTTTTAGTAAATCCTATGCTTATTAGTATATTTTCTCCTATGTGTTCTTCATATCATTTACCTTGTAATCTTATTTCTAAATTCTTTATATTATTTATGCTAATCATGAAATTTGGCGCATAATAGGATATCCTTTTATTATTATTCATGTCTATTTCCATTGTTCTAATTATTGTTTTTCGAATATCATTCTGCCAAGATTTATCTATTATAATTAATAATAATTTTTCTCCTTTTTGTTTCTTAACTAATCCTTTTATTCCTACCATTGTCATTCCTAAATATACTAACCTTCTTCCCTCTTGTTTCAATTTTTCAACAACCATATCACTTAGTAATTTTATATCAATAAGTCTATTTATTCTTATTAGTCCCATTCTTCCTAAGTTTAATCTACCTTCTTTGTATAATATTTTAGGATTTAATAAATCAATATTTCTATTGTTATAAATTTCTATATTCCTATTATATCTATAATTTCTTCAAGTTGTTCTATATGATGTCCTTGTCTACTTGTCAATCTACTTAAGATTCCTCCTCTTATTGATGTCTCTTCCCTAGTTAGATTGTCACTAAGTATCCTATTGTTTCCTACAAAAGGGATAGTTTTGGTTCTTGCAGTCATGATTTACAAAAACCAAAAATATTGTTAGGTTTCTTTACTTTTTTTACTGATTTTTTCTAAAATTTTAATTCCTTGGAGTTATCCTATTATATCTTCTAATTCTAGGAAACTATTACTCATAAACCTTATACAAAATATTTTATTTCTTCTACTAAGCCTAGTATTCTCCTACGATTTTGTTGTATTTCTTAGAGTTTTTGGTTTATTTCTATATATCCTTTATATAATTCTTTGATTTGTCTATCTTCTTCTAGTTGATTTAATTTTTTAATGATAGTGTTATTTTGTTCTCTAATAATTTTTTTTTTCTCTTATTTCTTTCAATATATTGTTTTTATCTACTAAAGAGCCTTGTATAATCTTCCAATGACTAAAATTTCTTGTTTCTTGTTGAACTAAAGGTTCTACTAGGGTTATGTATAGGTCTATAATTTTGTTTAATTGTTTATTACTACTATGTAACCGATTTTAGCTTGTTGAAAATAACAAATATGTTTAAATTATCCTATTAACCAATGCAATGGACATATATTGTTCCATTGTTGGTATGTGGTTGCGTAAAAACATAGCTTCTAAGTAATAGCCCCTCACTTAACTTTTCATCTAACAAAGACAAATAATACTAGGCCTATTCCATTATTCCAAGTTGAATTGATAATTTAAGTACATTTGAAAACTTTACTATACTATTAAATGTAATGTTTAATGATGTACAATTATAGATATTTCTTTGTTTCATGTTAGAGGCTTCCTATGCTCACCGCTTCTTTTGGATAGTAAAGGCGATATGATATCTCGCGTTCAGCTAACTTCTGGCTAATCTCATCATAGACATCTAGTAGTACCTTATAGCACAATTGCATGTACTCTGACAAATTACCCATCAATCCTATATCCCAACTGCATATGTAGGTTATTGAACCATATCAATTGAAATCTTAATTTTTCATTAAGTAATGTTTAAACTAGATAAGCATAGAATAAAGAAGTATGACCTTTCAACAACAAGTGTAAAGAGTTCTAGTTCTTCAATAGTACCATAGACATCATAGATATCATCAAAAATTGAAGTCATATAAATGATCTTTGTAAGTATTTCTCTTGCCAAAGCATACTTTGGTTCAAAGTATACACCGAATATCCAAAAACAACACTCAACAATTCTATCTCTTGCGAAGGGTAACTTTCTCATAAAATCCAAATCTTTCCACCACCTAAACCAAAAGAAAAGAAAAAAAAAATACATGTTCCAGTCATCTCAATAGTGAGTGACTATGTAAAATTAGAGGAAGAGAGAATAACTATTACCAAGACATAAAAAGTACCTAGAAATGGTTATTGCCGAGAGTATGGATTTTATTGTTGGGTTCATAAAAAACGTTAGTTTATTGGAATATTATGGATAATAGAAGGAAAAGAAATACTAAAAATAAACCTTGGTTTACTCAATTGGTTTATCAAATAAATGGAGACATATGCATATATATATATATATATATATATATATATATATATAAACTAGTTGAAAAATCTACCAATTATTTTTTGCTAAAATTAAGAACCTTCTACCTCGTGATTTGACCAAGTTCCTTTTGGTGTTGCTTTTGCAGTAAGTTGAAGTCTTACTTTGCCATAGACAAGATTACTTCATTATGTGAAGGATCCTCTTGATAAATACTCATGTAATGCCTAGCCTCAAGTCTAGTCAATCCCCTTGGCAAGCTTTGGTTTAGAGCATGTGTCACTTACTTTTGAAGATGGGAACTGCTTTGTTGCTTGTCAATAGATTAAGATAAGTCCTACTAAAGGACAATGCCTCGTCTAAAATATATTCACCATAATCCTGAAATGGCTAGCCTTAAACAAGTTCAACAACCCTTTGACATCTGTGACAAGGGATTCATCAAACTTTCCTTCCTTGTTTATAAATTTGCTAAACATATCTGCAACATACAAACAAGAGAAAAATATCTCCTTACTCATGCTCTCTTAATTGATGAATAAACTTTTGTAAATATACAGATTAAGAAAGTTTTTCAATTTCATTTATTTTTTGTCATAAAGTGTGCATTTTCTGATGGTTCGAACAATTGTGTTTGGTGTACAAAATTCATGCCTAACATTCAACAATATGTCTATTTGAATCATCTAACTTTTGAAAATAGACTAAATGAGTATATCTATTAATTTTATTAAAAGTTCCATTAAAAGTTGACATGTATCAACTTTTAAATTTTTTAATAATTACTTTTCTCTATGTAATTTTTTTTTTATGATTATTAGATAATTCAATAAAATATATTTGCTATTAAGGGTTAATCAGATAAATAATTGTGAGCCAATCAACACTCATTTCGTGTCTACTTTAAGAAGAATATTTAATGGAGTTAACAAAACAACCGTTCCATTCAATTTTGAAATTCGAGAACTTAAATGGAGAAAAGGGAAAACTAGAATTTAATCGTTAACATTCATATGCTTTTCTATTTGAATTTTTAATTTTTTTATTCTATTATATAATCAACATTTTGAACACTTATAAGAATGAATTTCTGTCAAGTTTATTAAAAGTTCCATTTACCCTTGGCACGTCTCAACTTTCAAAAGCACTACAAAGTAATTTAATAATATAAAATATTATTAAATATATAAATAATAATGTAATAAAATAATAAAAATATAAAAAATAATGAAAAGGAAAAATTCGAGAAAAATAAATATACCCCATTAAGTCTTGGTGAGCAACCCAAAGGAGAGGAACCAACCAGTGGCTCATGACTTTAAGATAGCCCAATGCATCATGGCTTTTTAGTGGCTGAATAAGGCCAATTCACGTAATCAAGTCATAGCATAGCTGTAACATATCATCCCATTATAGTAGTTGGTAGTGCAACCCACTTAAGGTGGATGGAATTAGAAAGCAAGGTAAAAAAAAATGGTTTTAGCTTAATCTTCCTTCCTAATAAGGAAAAACAGGAGTTTGATTTTTCTATTTCTTTCTCTCTTTGCATAATTTGGTTGAGCGACCTATTTTTTAGTCATAATCTACTTACAAAAAGAATGTACTTAACCAACCATGATCGCCTTAAGGATAGGCCTTAGCTTTGATTGCTTAGCCAACACCGAGCCCCCTCTTCCTTTGTTCAATTTTTTTTTTTTTTATATAATATATCATTTAAATACATTCAATCGTTTTTCCATTTGATTAATTCTTTTAAACTAATCAAAAGTTGATACAAGTCAAGGATAATGTAACTATGGATAGACTTGTCATGAGTCCATTTAACTAAAAATTGGAAATTATTGATGACTTAGAATCACAAATGCAAAGAACTCAACGAGAAGAGTAGTTAAATGCGGAAGACTAAATGTGTATTTCTCCTTTAAGAAGAAAAAGTTCAAAGACTCGAATAAAAAGAAAATCAGATATTAAGAACTAATTTTATACTTTTATCCATATAATGTCAAAAGTACTAGCCAGATATTATTTCCAACCTGAACATTGAAATTGTTAAATATAATAGCTAATCAAACTTTTATTTATTAAATTTTATACAAAAATTTTGAAGTTGTTAGTTGCTATATGCAATCAAACTCTTCCTTATTTAATAAACTATCTTCATCATTTCCATGTCATACTAGGGGCTCATTGGTCATGAATACAAATGTGAAGATGAGAAGTGAGATAGTGATTTTGATAAGTAGAATCATTTTAGGGTGTTATAAAAAACTTTAGATTCAGGGTGCCAAATTAAAAATTGATGCAACAATTAGTGATTCGGATATTATGCACTTTTTAGTTTATCAAATCATGGCTCATTATATCCTTACCACATGAAATCTTGTAACCTTGCTAACGTAACAATCGAAATTGTAGAGAAACTGTGTAAAGATCTCCATTCTCATTGTCCTAGTATTCGAAAATGCTCTTATAAATTTGGTTCAAAGCAAATTCAATCTTCTTCTCGAACTTGTAGGCCATATCCAACCTTTGAACTTGATCAACCAAATTCAATCGTGAGATATTGTCAATATAAATTTCAAACATGTTTCTCCACTCTACCTCTAATGTTTGAATGTTTATTTGATATTTTACCTGGTCCAATTTTTAATAATGCAATCAGGAACATAATTGACAATATTCAAGTTTAATACATAAGAAAGTAATGTATTACGCGATAAAAGTCTGACAAAGACAGTTGTTGAGAACACCGGTTGTCCACTGTTAGTATTATGTATGCTTTGCTAGAAAAAAAAGATACTGGTGAGAAAGCAAATATGATAAGAGGTAAGAAAGAGTTTTGTTTTTTAAAAGAGAGTATGAAAAGGTAATATCAACTCTAAGGGAAGCGATGAAATGTGTGAATATAATATCATGTTAAACTTTAATATAAAATTGATAACAAGCTATTGTCATACCATAAAACATTTTACTAGTTAAATTTTGTAGGAGTGTTGGTCATACAAATGAAAAAGGAGATGCTACTATATTAGAATGAAATGTTTTAAAAGAAAAAAAAAATTTAATATAAAAGCTACATACATCATATAATATTGTTTTAGACGCAGAATAGAAGAAAGATTGATTAAATATTATATACCACTTGTTATATAAATATAGTATGTAAATATGAATAAAATGTTAACACGAATAATAAATGAAATTGATAGTTTTTAAATCCATTATTACCCATAATTTATATTTGTTATATATGTTAACATTTTATTAATATTGATTCACCATATATACATGGCATGTATTACCAATTCAATTGTTTCTCTTAAATATAGGAGCACAACATTTCGTATATATAACTTCAGATGTGTTTGTTTAGTAGGAAGTGATATTGGTCATATTTTCCTGTTTTTGCTAATGACTTTTAGCGGCAAGCAATTGATGATGACTGATATTGTAGCGATGGTTGACATCACTAGTTACTACTAAGGCCTGGTATCTGAAAATTATGACAATAATATCTGTTAATTCTAAAAAAAAAATGACTATAACAAATAACAAATAAAAAAAAAAAAAGAAGAAAGAAAAGTTCGAGAAATTCGCTTTTCTGTGAAATAAACTCAAACTTAAATATCATAAAAGATGGTCCTAGTCCTACCGTAAGTTCCTCATCGGGAGAAGCATACTCGAGGAAATAATCCCCCCAAAGGCTCGGTTGGAAATTTGCGGACGGGCGTTTGACCACTTGGGTAGCGGTAGTCGGAACAGCAGAGACCAAAGACATACTTTAGTTTCAAGTTAGTGAATTTTGGCTATGTTGCAGGGGTTGAGGAATGGCTTCGAGTATGTAGGAATATGTTGCGGCATATTTGACCTGGCGGCACACCTGACACAAGTTAGTACATGTGAAAAATGATTTCCAACATGCGTACGGTTCGAATCCATCATAAACCGACATTTCTAGGTTTTTATGAAATCTAATTTCAAGAAATGTGGTATATTAAAATTCTCCAAAATTTTATCCTATTTTCAAGTGTACCCCACGTAAAGCAAGAAAAAGTTTGTGGACATGAGAATTTGAGACGTGATTCCCATTAAATTATTGAAACACATCCTATTAAAATTCTCTAGAAGTTTATTTGATTTTCAAGTGGATCCACATAAAGCGAGAAAACGTTTATGGACATGAGAATTTGAGGCTCTCATTGTCAGGTAATCGCTATTGGAAAATAACATTATTAATGGTGGTTCCCTCTTGAAAACTATTAGGTTATGGAGACACATCCTATTTCTAAAGTAGCATATTTTGATCCCTTACAAAATATTGAAATAGCAAAATTTATGCTTTAATGTAGAATCAAGTTAGCTTTTTATATAAATACTAACCGATGATATACCAATATTGTAGGTATATAATAATTATTTATTTCAAAGTGGGGGTTTACATGGAAAGAAATTAAGGATTTCTAGATTAGGATTGGAGGAGGAGAGTGGGCACACTAAGTCGATTACTGGGGTGGTGGGGAGATTAATGGATAGAGAGAAATTAGGAAGAGAAAAGTTGAGATGAAACAGAAATTAATCAGGTTTACAAATTTGTTCATATTAAAATCTATTATATTAAAGAAAAAACCTTTTTTTTAACTATTCATAACTAATAATTTGATATCATATAATTTTAATCATTAAATAAATTCATATAGTTGTTGCCCAAAAAATTCAAACCCATCTTATAAAATTCTTAACCACCACGTCCAACTATATAGTTACTATAATCAATCACACATACTTCTATTTTTACTATTCTTTTATTTATCTATTATTTTAGTTACTATTATTGTGAAAATTCACTACACTTGTTAATCTGAGTTTCTTTTTTCATATTTTTTGCATATGTAACATGAGTGCATTGTTCCCTAATATATTTATAATTTAAAAAGTTTTTTTAAAATTAATTTTTTTGTTATATAAAATTATATTGAAGAATTAAATAGTAATTTTAAAGAAAAAATTAGAGCTATGCAAGTGAGTTAAGTAAGCGGTAGGCTAACTCGCCTTACCCCACCCCACCCCGCATTGACTTACGGGTTAATTGGGTTAGCCTGCTTTAGCCTGCGTTCGAATGCTAGCTAAAAATTTCAACTTAACTTTCCCCATCGCGTGTTGGTGAGTTAAGTAGACAAACTTGCCAACCCGTAATGCTATAAGGTTTTTTCATAGAAAAATTAACATATTAAAATACTTGCTAAATTTATATATGATTATCATCGACACACTATTTTTATTTATTCCTTACTTTGCTACTAAACCATAAATGCTTGTAAATCACCAAAAAAAAAAAAAATCATGCATTGTGGCATTTTCCATTTCTATTAATTCTAAAGCTACATATGTCAAGTAGTTTTTGTTATGTGATAATATCATTTTACAAGAACAAGTACATGAATTTAAATAATAAAAAAAAAGGAAAAAAAAGGTGTAGATTTTATATCTAGGACATGTAATTGTCTTTCTAAACTTATAAAAAGAGATGAAAATTCTAAATTACAATGAACTTTAAAGAGGAGAAGAAGAAGGAAAATTTAATAACAAATTGTTCCATTAATATATTCCAATACATCAATTGCAATTATAGTTCACAATTTAGATATATTTAAAAATATTAATATTATTAGGTATTACTTAATACATGAAGTGATTGGTTAAGAAGTTAAGTTACAAATCACTATAAAGGAAACTAAAGTCTAACTTAGACTTTTTTTTTTTTTTTTAAGGTCAATTCAACCCGACCCGACCTGCCCTACAATGAGTTAGCTCGCTCTAGCCACAAGTCAAAGTAAGGCAAGCTAAAAAAGCCCTACATATAAGAGGATCAAAAAATTTTAACCCAACTTGCATTTCTTTGTGGATTAAGTAAGTTGGCTTGCGTGACTTGCCCTGCTTGCACAACTATAGAGACAATATCAATAATGGTTACTTGAGCCACTTGAGGCATCAATAATATAGATAAATACATATATTATCTTTTGAGATGGATTCATCATTCTAACTGCACATGAATTATTTAGTTAGCTAGTTTGAAATTTTGATGGCTGATATATATCTAATCAATTGATTAATTGATTCAATAAATTACTTCAAAGGGAAAAGGAAAAAAATACTTTAAAAAATCCCAAAAATGCCCTCTTTCTCCTAAGAATACGTCACCTAAAATCACCTCTTAGTTCAATCCAAAATCGTCTTTTCAAGATGCAATTTTGCATGGCACATATACCTATTGACCATTCTTCTTCCTCTTTCATTTCTATTCTAGAAAGCTTCTCTCTCTCTCTCTCTAAAACCTCTTCCATATGCATATTATCTCCACATAAAACCATTTTCCACTTGTTTTTCTTCAAAAAAATTATATATCTTGCACAAGAATGCACAAAAAACAATCCCTGAGGAAATTTTTTAGAAAACAACACCAAAATCTAGTGATCTCCTTAATTTCTCTTTGTAGAAGCCAGCAAATTAAAAGATAACTTTTTTTCCTCTTTTGATTAGTTTTACGAATATGTTAATGTGTGATATAGGTTTTTTTTGTTGAGAATACGATGGTATATTGTTGTGTAGATCAAATTTTTTATACATTTCAAATTTTACGTATTAGTTTATTGTACATGTACACGTACACGTACACGTAACATGTGATGTGAGTAGACTTATATAATATCAATATAACTAGTTGAGTCAATTAGTTTTTGTGAGAATAAAAAAGTTAAGGAATAACCAATGGTCATGAGGAGCACACTTGTTGTATTTATTTTGTTCACTGTATCAGTAGGTATGATGATTGTGTGGTTCTACAAGTAAGATACGAATTGTTTTGTTGTTGTAAATTTTATTGAGCTAATGTGACATACAGTTAAAAATGGATAATGTGAGAGTGACTTGTTACATTAAAGGAAATATTGTGGAAAGGGAAAATGGGGTATGATATGATAGGCACCCGATAATATTAGTTGGGGTACCGATTAGAGCAACCTATGATCAGTTGGTTGGCTTGATATAGACAACTCGTTGGTTTAGTTTGATTCACCAATATCCCCTTGTAAGAGGGAGCAAGGACATGTTCTATGTTATACATATAAATTTTAATGTGAAACAGTTAATGGCATCCTTATTAAGAAATGGTACAATAAGCTGTTCAGTTGAAATATATGTTAAAGTTCATAAAATCAACATTCCCTTGACTACTAAGTATGATTTTGGAGGGTATGATGGGAATGTTAAGTTTTAAATAGAAAATCAAGTGTTTCAATCTTAGTTGATTCCATACAATAATATGCACATTAGCAGTAGTGTACCTTACTAAGGTATCATTGTGATGACAACTAAATCCAATAAGGACATAGATGTGGAGAACGAACTAACATATGAGGACATTGAAGAAGACTTAGATGACACCGAATCTAATCCCAATGTTAGTCAAAGTAAAGGGTAGCTCCACAAAGCTAAAGAAGTTGAAGGGTCGAGTAGGAGAAATGATTGGAGATGGGGGTTGACCACATATGTAGACGTAATTGGGATGTTAGAATCCATGCCATTCTACATGGCACCAATTTGTAGTGGCATTATATCATCCAAGGAAAGTCTAGATGATGATGAGTGGAGCTTCAACAATGAATTCAAGGTGGAAATGTGGCTGTAGAGGAAAGAACACTTAAAGATAGTAGTGAGAATGCATCATGTTATTGGCTATCATGACTTTGTAGTAAAGGAGTAAGAGCCTACTTTCTAGTCAATTAGATGTGCTGATTGGGAGAAGAGATGCAAATGGAGACTACAAGCATGCAAAAAAAAAAGCATGCTTGATGCTTCATGATAACCAAGTTTGTAGGCTTACATACATGCTTGAATCATACTCTTAGTCAGGACCATCCTTAATTAGATTTAGCAACTCTATCTGAATTTATCATTAAGGAAGTACAAGAATCACTGAGTATTAAGGTAAAACATATTCAAGCCACCTTTTGTAAGAAATATGGTTATATTGTACACATAAAGAGTGTTCAAGAGGCAAAATGCAAGGTGATAAAGCAAGTTTATGGAAGGTGGGAAGATTCATATATAGTGCTGCCACATCTTTTAAATTCCCTTTAAGAGGCTAATCTAGGTATCATGGCAGATTAGAGGTAGCAAGACAGCAATACTATGGGTTTTGTATTCTTTAATAAAGTATTCTAAGCATTTGGACCGTATATCAGGGCCTTCATACATTGCAAATGTGTGTTGCCCGTTTACTAGCTATTTCGTTGTTGCTTAGTTAGATATTTGGAACTAACTAACATATTGTTTTTCAAGCTAGTGAATGCCATAGACGATACATTTCTATATGAGAAGTACAATCATAAGCTTCTTTTTGCAATTGGAGCCAATGTTGCAAGCCATATTGTCCTACTTAGATTTGCTTTGGTTGATGAGGAGTGCGAGAATAGTTAGAGATGGTTCTTGAAGTGTCTACTCATGTACGTGATAAAGGACTAAATAGACATTTGTTTGAATCTGACCGTCACTTTGGAATATGGTTTGCAATTGAAGGACAGAATGCAGTGTAGCTAATTGGGTAGCAGTAGCAATGGTATATTCGATACATTGCCAGTAATTTCCATACTCAAGCTAAGAATAAGAAGTGTAAAGAACTAATAAAAAAGGCAACGTGCCAAATACAACCTTAAAATTTTTTGGCATATTTCAAGGAGTTGCATCCAAGGATATAAACCTTATCATATGATAAAGGAACTCCCTTCGGCATTAGGACAACAAATATTGCTAAAAGCTAGAATAGTACACTAAAGGATGTTAAGAACCTACTAGTTGCAACTTTGGTGAAGAAAACCTTTTACAAGTGCAATGACTACTTCTATCAGTGTCGGATTGAGATAGCTAATCAGATTGGCATAGGTATGGTATTGACTAAATTTGC
Organism: Lumnitzera littorea; assembly: GCA_024138015.1. Classification (NCBI taxonomy): domain Eukaryota; kingdom Viridiplantae; phylum Streptophyta; class Magnoliopsida; order Myrtales; family Combretaceae; genus Lumnitzera; species Lumnitzera littorea. The sequence goes on from JAMXBB010000001.1 coordinate 117,165,168, forward strand.
TGATAGAAAGTTTGATAGATGGCACAAAGTAGCAATTGGACACTAGATTGTCATCTTTAACTATTATGAGTAGATCTTCAAGGTTATAACCATGACTTACCTTACAATTCATGGTCAAAAGGAGGGAAATAGTCATACCGTTACACTTATAAATCAACAGTGCACCTATAATAAGTGGCAAACATATGAGATTTCATGCTCTCACGCAATAGTAGTTATGGGGAAAATGAGCATAAATTGTGCTATACACATTGGACATGGTATACTTAGCAACATCAACTATGAGTATACATACATTCTTTCATGCCCTGTGCAGACAAGACCTACTGGCATTCATTCATCATTCTTGTACGACACTTAATGCAAATTGGGAATAGGGTAAGGAGTCTTAGAAGGCCTCAAGAGAAACAGCTCTAAAATGAGATGGACATTCATGAAGGAGCATTGCAGTGCACATGTAGATTATGCAATGTTAAAGGGCACAATATGAGAAGATGCTCTGAACAAAGGCATTAGTTTACTTCTAGTGGATCTACTAGTAATGTTGCCGTAGCATTTATGAATGATCTACTAATACTTACAATTAGTTATATATTGCTATTGTTAGTTTTTATATTTTATTAGGTTCCTTTGCTACTTATGATTGGTCATCTAATAGAGTTGCCTCTCATGGTTTCATTCTCTTTCTATAAGTGCAGATGGATCCAAGACCCACTAATAAGTCATTACTTCGATTGCAAGCATCCCATAAGTCTGATATGGTATAAGGTGGTCAAGTGAGGATGTAAACTCTTCAAATTTTATGTTTTGGACTTAAAATCAAATTTGAAGAACCAATGATATCCCATAGACTCAATCAGACTAAAGAAATTAAAACCAAGAAAATTTTAAATCAGAACCATAAAAATGAAGTCAAAAAACCTTAAAGATAAAGTTTGAAAGTGCTAATTGTGCATAAAGACTATAAACCCAATTACAATCATAAATTAAAAATCCGAAGGGAATAAAAACTCTAGACCCCAAACCTTAGAGTCATGGAACTTTAGATTAAACTTCCAATGCAATGAAAACCATAAATTAAAACATTTAACTTAAATTACGTAAATTACATAAACTTAATAATCAATAGTAGGAGATATCTACAAATGATAACAATTAATCAAATTAAGCTAATTAAGGTAGTAAATTAATGGGATTACTAATTTACCCCAAATGATACATTTTCTCCTAAAGTAAAGTTAAAATTGTAAACATACCTTCAAGGCTTATAACCTTAATAAAACCTTAAAACATGGGAAGCTCTAAAAAGAATTGGAAACTCTAATTTAGTGCCAAAACCCTATTTTAATTAATAAACTCTAATTATATAGCCCATTATTGAGTAATTACTAATAATTTACTAAATTGTTCAAACAACCTTAATTTGCCTTCTGAAATCGCAATCGATTAGCAATAATTGATTTTAATCCTTAGAAACCTTAAATTGAAAATGATACAATAGGCTTGATTAACTTAATTAAATATGAAAAAACCCTAAACTATGTCTAGTTATGGTCATCTACACTAGTAATCAAAATTGTAAGCTTAAATTGTATTCTAATCATCTATATTCATTCATGCATCATAATTAGCTAATAATAATCATAATTAATTATATAGGAAAAGATAATTAGTTGGAAAAACAAGGGACCACTCACCTTTTGGTAGACAAACAATTGCCTCATTTGACAAAAATCACAAAAAGCAAATTGGTCCCTACTTATACTTGTACCATGCAATCAAGAATGGAAGGGATTTGTTTCCCATCACACTCACTCATAATCCACCCCTTTTTTGACCCTTCTATCTGTATTTCTCCATCTTCTTCCCTAAAATAAATACTAAAAATATTCTTTAAACCCATAATCCAAAACAAAATAAAAACAAGAATGAAGGAAACAAGAATAAGCTTCTCAAACCTAGCTATGCACTTGAATGCCCTAAGCTATAACTCCCCACCACCAACTTCAAACGATACAAAACCACTTGAATTTGAATCCTTCTTTATCCTCCTTTCTTACCAATAGACATCTTTGACCAAAAGAGTTTGTTTTGTTTTCCAAAAACAAAGTGAAAACAGACCCTTTGAATTTCCACCAAGGTAAACTTGTACATTTTCAACTTTTCTTTCTAGTTTCAGTTTATCACCATGGTTCATAGGCTTAAAAACAAAGGAAAAAATTATTAAAATGTCTCGTTTGTTTGCCATGTTTACATGCTCATATATGTGCTTTTTCTTAAATTTGTAGTGTAGTAAACATATTATGTGTAACTTTAGAAGTACATAAGTTGTATTATGATGATAACTTGAAGAAAAGTAGAAAAATAATCATCATATTTTCATTTCCATGCTAGGGTCAAAACATAAGTATCTATATCCTCACTATATTTTTATCTTCATTCCTATGCTAAGGTCAAAACATATGTATATATATGTATCCCCACTATATTTTTATTTCTCATATTTATTTTGGAAGGAAATGGTTTTAGGTGTATATTTAGTAGTGGTTTAATGCATGTCCTAGCAAGTTGAGTATATGATGTGTAAAAAGCTCCAAGAAATCATCTTAAACTATCTCAAACATGTTGAACAACATGTTGTAAAATGTTTATTAATGGGTTAATCTCAGGATTAATTAAATATAATTAGGATTTAAGACTTAATATTGCAAGATAAGAGGCTAAATAAGGTTTATAGTAAGTAGTTAGGGCCTAAAATGGACATTAGGTTTAAAAAAAACCCACTTGAGACCCAATGAACCATTAGTATCAAATCTAGAACTCATGACAAAATGGGTCATTTAATCATTTTAGTAAACTATTAGGCTCATTGGATAAGCATATAGTCAAGATACAGGTGCTAGGAATGGACTAGGCCTAGATTTAACTAAAAGGCTCACAAACTGAGCCTTTAACCTACTTAATCACTCATGACCAGCAAGAATATTAGATAAATAAAACTTTATTAAAAGATCTTGTTAAAACTACTAAATAATTCGAGGAACCCTAATAAGCCTAGGTGTAAATAGAGCACATAACTAGTTAGAAGAAATGGTTTCAACCTTAAAATAACAAGAGGTGGCCTTTGGGCTTGTAGAGAATAATTACGTGCTTACTTAATTGATATGACCTAATCTAAAATTAATTGTTAAATGGGTCATTTAGTGGGTTCAATAAGTTATTTGACCTATTAGGATAAGTTAGAAATAAGTTTATGGCCTTATGATGCAAATTGAACTTAAGACAAGTCAAAAGGCCCCAAAAACAAATCCTAAGCCCACTTGGAAACTACTTGATCAGTTGCTATAACAATTATTTGAGTTCTAGATAAAAGATCCATGTAATTGATCAAGTGTTCTAGGAAGCCCATGATAGGCTTAGATAAGAATTAAGGCCCATAGCCATTTAAAAAGCTTGAACAAGTATTTAATTCATAAGAAATAAGTTTTGACCCAACTTAAAATGGTCTAACTAAATTAATGCCCTTAGGATAATATGATAAAGGCCCAATAATAAATAAAATAAGTTCGTTAACTTAAAATAGCCTTAGGCCTAGAAGAAAGCCCACATCTTTATAAGTTAAAACTTAAAATGGCTAAGTGTAATAAACGAAAGCCCATAGTTAGAGATTTAAATAAAACTTGAATATTTTAAGCCCAATGATAATATAACAACCCAATTAATAATCATAAATTACTATAATAAGGCCTTACACACTTAAGACAATTAACTAAACTAGAAAATCAACTAAGTTAAAAGGGAAACATATAAGATTCGAATATAACCCTTATCTAAAATTATGGTTGTAGGTCCTAACCCCGAATTTAACCCCACCGTGGAGACAAACTTATGATAGTAATTAACTTCATAATCGTTATCATCGATACAATTTACATAAGGCGTACACAACTCCTCACTTTGAAGTTCTTTGAAGTAAGCAACTCATTTATAATTATAGATAAAAGTTACATGTATAACTTGAAACTTTATGTCATATTTACATAAAAATACTTATACTATCTTACAATCTTAAGAAATAATTTATATGCTAGAAGTTTGATAAGTAATGTATTATAGACTAGTACATACACCTAAGAGTTCATAAATACACCAAAAGGACTCAATTGCTCAACTAATAGATTCTCACTCCCCTAAGACACTTCAAAAAGGAACTAACCTCAAGATAATTACAGCGCGGCATCTCAGTCAATACTTGTAAGAAAATATATAAGGGTATGACTAACTAACAGCTCAATAAGTCAAGAAGGAGACTTAAGAATGCAAAATGTAAGCCTTAGATATAAGCCTTATAACTGTAGGATTAGGCTTAGTCACAAAGTTTAGAGAGATCGACTAAAGGATTCAATCAAACCTAAATTATAAATTAAAACTAAAAATATTAGTAAAAGTGACCTTATAAATTTGAATTTAAGAAAATAAGTAATAAAATAAAATAATATAAAATTTTCAAATTTTAAGTATATTACTTGTTATTTATCATAAATGCATAAAATGTATTCTGATAATTAACGAATCACTAGAGATAGATTATATGTATACTAAAAAACACAGAATAACCTAAATAATATTTTGAAGTGTTTACTTGTACCCCACATGTATTTACGTATAGGTAAAAATATGCGAAATTACCTAAATTACCTGAAATTAGTTAGAAAATTGTTAAATAATTAAAGAAAATTATAAAAATTAAGGAAAAATCATAAAAAAATCAAAGAGATAGCAAATGAACTAGATCAAGTCATGAAAACTAGGGGAAAGGAAAGAAAATTTTAACCAATAAAAAAAAACACTTAAAAAGCAAAACTAGAAGAGATATAAGCCTTATCTTATCCAAATTAATGCACTATAATTGCTTTAAGACCCTATAAATAGCCAAAAAAAATTGAGAAGACTCTTTGGACAGTTAAAAGATTAGGAAAATTGGAGAGCATTGAAAATGGAGAGAAATTAGGGTTTTATAATTTTTTTTCCCAAATCTGTATAGTTAAGGTAAGCAAGCCAAACTCACACAGCATTACCACTTGGAAAAGAACCACCACCACCACCTCACTCCAAACCAACCACTTGGACTGGCCGACACACCCTGAATTAGTGTTAGTGGCCAAAAGCTTAAAAACCAAGTGAGTCTAAATCTCATCTGGTTTTGTAAAATTTCTTAAAATTATTAATTCTACTCAAAAAATTATGAAATTTGTTATTATGATATTTTATTGTATGTAGATTTAGGGAAAAATAGTGATTAGGTTTGATCACATCTGTAAATATAGGATTCTTAAGAAATTGGACAAAACCAAACATGCTTAAAATTAGAAATAAATAGGCTTAGGAGTGTAGTTTGAAGCTCAAAATTTTTTTATATAATACTTAAGTAACATAGAACATTTTTTAAAATTAATTTTCAAAATTTTTAAGTAATTTTTTAGCCCTTAAATGATGAGAAAAATGAGTAATTTTGGATTAATTAAGTAATTAAACGATTAATTACTGCTTTAGAAGATAATTAGATGTTTCAAGATGTAAATCTCTTATATGGAAACATAATCCTAGCATTTAGAGTGTCAATTGCAATTAATATGGGAATTATGTAATAATTGTAAGTAATTTAGTAATATGTGAAATTGGAATTTTAATAAATATGAAATAATAGGTTAAATTGGATAATATAATAATAATATCAGTACATATTAAATTTGGTACAAAAATTGGTTTTAGGTAATTATACAAAAAATGTAAAATTTTCTAACATCGAGACTAAATCCAGTATACTAATTAGGATTAAAATATACCGAATAGATTATAATGCTGAATTAAGACTTAGCATGATATTAAGATACTTAAGCTTAGTGCGATTAATTTCACATTAGAGTTTGAAACGTAATTTTAAGATTTACTCATAATTGAAACTGAATTAAAGCCTAAACCGGAATCTGATTCACAAACCAAACCTTGAACTAACGTAGAATTAATCATTTGTAAATAATAGGTATATAAGAAGAATTTAAGTTAAATCATAACTTAAATATGTATCATCAAAGTATAAATACTAAAAAAGGCATATTTATATTATAGAATACCTAAAGACGAGCCAACCTGCAATTGAGTGATTGAGCAACTGAGGATTTCAAGTAAGTTGGATTTATTACTTCATTGTATTTGGAGTTCTATTTTAGAGTACTTGAAGACTTAGGATTGTGTATGATTGTAATTGTAAGTAATTTTGTACATGTGCTTGTGTATTTGACTTCATATTGGAATTTGTGTTGTCATTGATAACTATTATGATTGGATTGGTCTGAAATTATTTGAACACCCTAAATTGAATCTAATCCTAATCAACCCTAATATCCTAAATTGTCATACATTGCAACTCTTTAAGAGATCATTAGGATTCTCCAACCAAACACCGATACCTTTTAAAAAAATAGCGCTAGATAGTAAATTGGTCTTTGCCTCATCCTTAGCCAAACTAAATGATAGGAGAGGAGGTCATGGTGAAAACGAAGGCATTGGTTTCAAGGATAATCTTAAGAGGAGTAGTGTCTCCATTACACAAACCTAGGTTTGGTTGTAAACTGTTACATAACATGAAAACTCTTCAACTCAGATTAGAGTAGGTGAAATTACTCTAATTTCAGAACAGATTAAACTATGTTGTGTAATAACACTCGCTTATTGCATTACATGAAAATAATTAATTGATAATCTTGCTTGTGCTTATACACTTTCATAAGTCTCCAGTTCAACTTATTGAGTTGTAATTGCACATATCCGTATAGATTCTTTTATAAGTCCTGATTTTTTATTATTATGTCATATTACAACTATCTGGAGGTTAGTTCTCTTTTGAAGCTATGAGGAGTAAGAATCAACTAGTCTATGATTAAGTTTTTGTTTAAGGTTTTGTTAGAATCTTTAGGATGAAGAACTAATGTACAATATGTAAACTAGCTAGCTGTTATGATATGATGTAGAATTACTTGGGAATTTTACAATAATGTACATGTAATTATATATATTGACTTAAAGTTTTAATAATTACTGTAACTTTAGCTAAATTCTTAATTGAACTACTTATTTCAAAGTGAGGAGTCGTTAACACCTTGTGTAGATCATATCTATAATAGGCACTGTGAGGTTAGTTACTATCATAAAATGGTTTACATGGTAAAACTGTTACAATTCTGCGACTTTAGGGTGTAACACATAATAAACGTAAGCAAGGTTTTCAAGCAATTAATTAAATACAATGCAATATATAAATGCCATCACACAACGTGGTTCGATCTATTTTGAAATCAGAGTAACTTTACCTGCTCTAATCCGAATTGAGGAGTTTTCAGTGTTTATGCAATAGCATACAATTAAACCTAAGTTTATGCAATAAAGACACCTCTCTCCCCTTAACTATCCTTTGAACCATTACCTTCATCCTTACTATGACCATCACTTGGTTCGGCTAAAGATGAAGACAAGATTGTTATACTATCTAGTGTTGTCTTTTTTGAAGGTGTTGGTATTTTGGTTGGAGATCTTAATTGTCCCTTAAAGGGTTATAATGCATGCCTACATGCACATACTATTCGAGATCAGACGTACGAAGTTCTTTTATGAAAATTTTAGGTGAGTTGGTTGATTTTAATTAAAAAGGATCAGATTTACATTTTGACTTGGTTCAATGTTATTTAAGGAAAATTTCCAATAGAGTCCTAATTCAAGGTTTTATTTTTGGGAAGTTTTAAAAATATCCTAACCTTTGAAAAGGGGTTTATTCATGTTTATTTATTTAGAAATTAATTTTTTCTAAGTGGTAAAATCTATTTCCACATTTATTTACTTCTTTTTTTTTTCAATTTTTTATTATTTTTTATTTCCTTTCTTTTTATTCTTTATTTTCTTATTAAAAATAATAAATCTATTTTTTTTCCTTTTGTTTCTTTCTTTCTTCTATATATATATATATATATTTTGGGTTATAAATGACAATATTACTATAGAAAATAAATTAAATAAATAAATATACATACGAAACAAAATAAGGTCAAACCAATATTAAGCTGGGGTACATAAGTTGGTCTTTGGCAGGAGTGGTCGTTGGGTTAGGTTAGTTTCGAAGCTCCAACAGGTCATAGGTCGGGTTGTTAAGAAAAAGGAATAGCAACTGTATGGGGAGCATGATTCGAGTACTTCTAGACATCCAAACGATCGAAGAAGGGAGTTTTTGTGATTTTCTTATTAGAGTTAGGGGGATAGGCTAAGTACTGAAGTGGTTGGAGGAGGTTTAGGTTGTCGTCGGAATTGGAGAGGCGGTAGTGGTATTGATTTGCTGTAGTAGGGATTGTTAGGTGTGAGAAGGTGGTTGGGCTAAGGGTTTTAGGGTACGGTAGTCATGGGCATGGTGTTAGTTTAGCCTAAGGGATGTTGGTTCAGGGGTTTCATGAAGGTAGCATAGTGGTTAAGGTTTGGAATTTTTTATGGTGGATTGGTTGGGTGATAATCGAAGTACAACAGAGTGTGGAGTGGGTTGGGTTTGAGAGAGCTAAGGGTAGTGAGTGTTTAGGTGGTTGTAGGTTTGTTTAGAAGTGGTTGGAGAGAGAGAGGGATGTAAAGAGAGAGAGAAATGGTGTGGCTCAAGAGAGAGAGACTGTGTATGTGTTTGGGAGTGTTAGGGTTCAACAATGGCTTCTCAATCCTTCTTCATAACCCTTTCATTTATACTATGCCAATGCAAATTAAGCTCGGAAAGATTCGAAAATTGAATTAAATTGCATTAATGAACTTTGACCCAAAGTCAAGTTTTTTCAATTTTCAATCTTGATTTTGGTTGCATTATCGGATGAATTTAGCCAAATTCAAAACTAGGCTATGCCTAGCACACAATTCTACAAAAATATCTTGTGGAGTAATGTGAAAAAAGCATAAGAAATGATTGCAATCTGAGGCCATTATGTAGAGAAACACTGGAAATCAGTTAGGGAATTTGAGAGAGCAAACAAGAAAATGGTAGAAAATTGTGCCATCACGTGACTAACACATAATGACACGCTAGGTCTAGGCATGTGCTACAGTGCATAGTAAAAAAAAAAAAAGAAGGCAAGCGCTTTTAGGCCTACTTACGTAGGTTGGGCTCACATTTAAGGCTTTTAGCCCTATTTTATATGGACTAAGTCTTGAACTTAGTCTAGTTCTACCCTTCCCCTTTTTTATCAGGGCCTTACCTTGTTGTTGCTTTACATGGACCAGGTTATAAGCTTGGTCCAATCCTTCCTTTCTCTCCCTTTTTTTTTTTTTGTTATATTATTATTGCTATCATTATAATAAACAATGATAAAATATAAAACACTAAACTTAGTTCCGAGCAAAATACATACCAACTTCTATTTTCTAAATTTTTATTTTCCTAATGTGTTTTCTTCTTTTTTTTATTTTTTTAACTTTTTTTGTGATTGTTTTTTTAATTTTTCTATTTCTAATTTTTTAGGGCTATTTCTTAAATCAAGAGCCTTTTACTCTATTCTAAAAATTCTTCAAAAAAAAAAAAAGTACAAGAGGAAAAAAATAAGGTGTCTATAGTGACTAAATAATCACATACTACTCCATTCACAACAATTACTAAAGCACAACATGAATTTTCAGCAAGAACTCAAAGACATTCAAGCACATGCATATATAACTACCTACAAGTATAATCACATATAATCCCAGGCCTCTGAGTACTTTAATATAATACTCCAAAATATAATGATATATTGAACCCAACCAACTTGAAATCCTCAATTCACTTACTCAAATTGCTATAGGTCAACTTGTTATAGGTCAACTTGTCTCCACATATCTTATAATATAAGTACTTTTTTAGTATTTATATCCTTATGATATATAAACTTTAAATTATGATTTGACTCGATTTTTCAAATATATATATTACTTATTACCAATATATTCTAGGCTAGTTTATGAAGTAGTTTCAAAATTTAGTCCAATATAGGTTCTAATTCAATTTTAATTATTGGTGTTATACTTGAATCTAGGAAAATGTTTCGAGCCATAATGTGAAATTAATCAAATTATACTTAAATATCCTAAATATCGTATTTGACTCCTAACTAGCATTCTAGTTCATACGGTATATCCTAATCATAATTTTCTCCAAATGTGAGAAATATTTACATTTTTATATAATCTACTAAATTTAAGTTTCACATCAGATTTATTGTATATTACTATTATTATTATATTATCAATTTTAACCTAATATTTTCTATTTATTACAAATCCAATTCACATATTATTAATTTACACATATTACACTATATAATTACATCTAATACCTTAAATACTACATAAAAAACTAACATCCTAAAACACCTAATTATATACTGAATCAGTAATTATCCATTTAGTTATTAAATTAGCTCAAAATCACTCTTTATATATATAATTTAAAGGCCTAAAAATTTCAAAAATATTTTTTTGTAAAAAACATCTTCATAACATTATTTTAAATACTCTAAATAGCCTATACAAAGATTTTAAGCTCAAAACTACACTATTAAGGTCATTTATTTCTAATTAAAATAAGTTTGAGTTTTCGAGATTTCTTTAAAACTATACATTTTCGAATATAAATTTATCAAATTAATATTTTTCCTTAAATATACATACATAAAAACCTCATAATACAAAATTTCAAAATTTTTTAAACACATTTAATATTTTTTATAAAATTAAACAAAATCAAGTTAGAAATTAGACTTACATATCTGATCGACTTCCAGCCACCAAAGGTGGCTCCGAATGTATCAACTGGCTTGGGTAGTGGGGATATAATGTGGTGGTGGTGGCTGTTGGTGATGGGTTCTCTCTTTAAGCCTTAATTACACACTAATTTTGCTATTTTTTTCTAAGTATACTTAACTCTCTCTTTCTATTTTCTCTCTATTCTTCTTAGAGTCCCAACACGTCAAAATGAATTTCATATGAGGCTTGCTAATTTTATAAAGTGGTTTGATATTTTTTTTAATTTTTGCATGACAATTGTCCCTTATCTTCTTCCATAACTCAATTCTTGTGATTCCAACTAACACTTGTTTACCTTTAGTGTAACATATAAGTGAATCTATGGCTCAAATGTCATAGAGGAGAGGCCATATTTAGACGTAAGGAGATCCCTATAGACCCAAGAATGTCTCCATACTTTGAGTAGACTAGCTTTCTTAGTGTCTAACAGGTATCATTCATATAGCTTGACTGGCATTTAGTTATAGCCTTAGTAGAGCAACCAAGAGAGGAGATGCATACCTTCCATTTCTACACCGAGGAGTTGACGATAACACTCCATGATGTTTCTATACTGTTTAGTCTATCGATTAATGGTCAAGCTATGACGAATGGATTGCAGTTAGGTTCGGTTGACTTATGCCTATCGTTGCTTAAACTATGCCACATAACCAATCCCCTTACCCCACCTGCTCTAAATGCTATTAATGGGGCTCAAGTGAAGTTATCTTTGTTAGAAGGCAACTTTTTCTTACTTTCCCAAGGATGTAGATGATCTTATTATGCAGTGATACACTAGAGCACATATTAAGCATCTAATTAAGGAATGCTATTCTTAGAGAAGTCTAATAACATTGTGCATCCGATGCTCCTTCCCTTCCTCTCTAACCTTACTACTACTAGCCGATATACCTAGGGTGTTGCATGCCTAAAATGGATATATCTCCATCTATACCTAGTGTAACGAATGGATACTGACGAGAATAGTGGGTCACTCATCTTACTTCAGGTGTGGGCATGAGAATACTTCCCACATATTGCTCCACTATGCAGTAGGATCACAATCGTAATGGATGATTGCTAGTTGATGAGCCAATAGGGTACCAAATTCGATGTTATGAAGCTTCCCATACATGTCATTGGCCAGTATAAGGATGCATTTGATTGCTAGCATCTAGAGTAAGTGCACTAGTTACTAACTACAGTTATATTTTCTTCTACAACGTTATGTGGTTGAATGCTCTAATTAGTTGGTTTTGTAGGTTGTGTGAACGCCTTACTCTCATGACGACATTGGTAAGCTCCTTACTTTTTGTCTCGCTGATGGTGACATATGGACCATGTGTATACCCTTAATTTGGTTCTACTTAGTTGAGTTCTATTTTCTAGATGGGATCACACGATAGTTTAGTAGGATGTTGGGGATCCCTACTCATACTAATACATCTCGAAAGCTATACGATGCAGACCTACATGGTCAAATAGAGATAGATTAGGTTACCACTCATGCTAGTTGGTTAGAATAATGGGCAAATCGGCGTACCATGATTGTTCTTATAGTACTACTTCCTAATATAGCTCTAGACTACAATGAGTGGTACTAGCAGGTCACTTAGCAATATATCGGCTAGTTAAGAGCCTCCTGGGTATACATGGTACGCATTCAGCTTCATTGTCCTTGACCAAAACTGCACCTTTACCTTTATATGCTAACTAATCCCTTTTTTTTTTTTTTTACTTACAAGAGGATTTCATCCATAAGTTACCTCAAATATCATATGCGGATATCATAACAAAGCAACCAAGCGTAGATGCCATCATTCAGTAGCTTAAGGATAGCTACCTAAATGATGTACTACGACCGGTATTAGATATGGAGCAAGGAAGCTCTCTACATCGCAATCCTCAATAAGGAAGGTGCCACCATCTGCGAGGATGGGGTTAAGGTAGGGGTCGAGGGCAATGATAGGTTGAGAACGGCATTAAGGACGATTTGTCTCCAGAACACCTATTGCCAACAGCATCTCCTAAACCGCCAAGATTTGAGTTTTAGAGACCCTTCACCAAGGAGCGCTTTAGTGGTCGAATGTTCCATATCCTTATCATTGGAGAGACCTTTGGTAGTCAGGTTTGTACTCCCCCTGCATCATTGAAGAGGCCAATTAGAGCTCAACAAGATGACATAGGCAAAGGACTTACATAAGTGCACCCTACTCTAGTTCCTTTGCATACATCATACTTGGGTGCTTACAGTCAGATGGGGCCCGAATCACTCTATTGGATGTGGACGAGATAGTACAACCCCAACTTGATGTAGATCCTTAGGATGTTCATCCACTTACATGCTGACAACATTAGATTTACATATTTCACATTTGAGATTATATTTTATCCTTACTTTGTAAACACTAAAGAGATATTTAAAAGTTGTATTAGAGGTTTCATTTTGTTATAATTGAATATGTCATTCTAAATTTGGTTGCTTCAGCTATGTTAAAAATTGCTATATACTTTCATGTTTAAAATCACTTCTTGAAAAGGCAAATTTGGGTTGAAATATGTAATTTTGGATTAAACCAAAATTACAGCGACCAAACCAAAATCATAATATTAATTCATACAAATACAAAACAAAATGTTTTCTATTGATTTAAAGGTCGTACCTACAGGATAGAAAAAGAGGAGAAAACGGAAGATTTCGCTCACATAAGATTTGTGAATGAACTATCTGATTCAAATAAGATTTTGGGTTGTGCCAAAAAAAGGCAATTTTGAATTGGTTCAATGCAAGCCTAAAGAGTATTGTATTTTTAGGAATATTTTATTAAGAACAACATTTTTTGTGTTTTTTTTTCACTATTTTTTTTTTCCTTTTCCCTATTTGAACATTGATCTTTTTTTAGTTATGCAAATGTTCTTTTTAAAAAATTTAATATATGTCTCGAAATTTTTAATATTTATCGAATAGTGTCACTTTATGTTGTATCTAGAGTACGGTAGTTATGTTTCATTATAGAGAAGAAGAAAATTATTATTGTAAAAGGCATCCATAGCCACACAAAAGAACTAAGGATAAGAATATTGACCTTTCGATCCTCCTCGTACATTGTGAATATTCTCAGCATATTCATGCCAGGATTATACTATAGTATCATCTTTATTTTTTACTGGATAAATATCATTACTTATCTTATCATTGATTTGTATTTTTATAAATTTAAATTATTAAATAAATTTTAAATTTAATTATTAAAATGTAAAAGTGAGTGATAGGAGGAGAATGGAGTAAATCTTGTCAAAATGATGTGCGGAACCATAAAATCTCTCTTGATATCAATGAAATTCTTTCTTTTGAAAAGGAAATACAGCCATGTTACTTCATCTCCTTGAAAGATGTCTAGCGCCCAAAGATTTGAGGACAAATCTAACAACCTTGTTTGCAAAGCGGTTGATTCGAATTTTTTTATTTTTTATTTTTCTTTAATTATTTTAATTTTTCAATTAATTTATAATGTACTCAATTCATTCATATATAATCATATTATTTATTCAAATTAAATTTTTAGGCCAGTTAGTTACCACCACGTGTTATTTGTGATGGAATAATCAACAATATTAATAGAAGTCTTGGATTGTAAATGTTTGGTAACCCTGTTGATTCGAATAGAAAAAGGAAAATGGTTTTAGAACTCCAATAAATATAAGCCATATGTTTACATGGTAAATGTTTATTTATTTATTCATTAGTAATTATTTGACAATTATAAGAGAGCATTCAATAGTAATGGCTGGAAATCCATCTTATAAAACGCATGAGAGGGAGGGACATTTTTGAAACCTTGAAACATAGAAAATGATTGGCTTCCTTTTCGGCAAATTACTTGAATGTGACCGGTTAAACGCTTATGGTCTCGTTTTTTAATTTCTAGGTGGTTGCGTCCTCTGTCGCTCCACCATGTCATACTATTCTAGAGCCTACACAAAGGGACCTACGAATTAAAAAAAAAAAAAAAAAAGTTGTATGTACAAGACACAAAAAGTTGTTTAATGCATTCTGTAGATATAAATTTTAAGATTTTGAAACTAACGTATGACCCTTTAGAGCCGTCATACAAGTACACTTAAACTCGAGCATTATTGCAATCCGTACTATTGAATTAGCTGCTTGTGAATCAATGATTTTTTTCCCCTTAATCTTTTCTAAGTTAGAATATGATTTATGTTTAAATCACAATATTCAAATTGTTAAATAATATTGCATTTAGATAAAAATTTTAACAAATATACATATAAAGAGTTGTAATAAAAAAAATAATAACAAAATACAAAATATATATATATATATATAAATTATCATACCATCTTGAATTCCCAAATGTGAAAGAGATTTGACAACCTAATTAAGCAATAGCCTAAAATAATTAACTATAGATTAGGCCAACATGAATGAATTTTATTATATTTATCAAGTCAAATCATGTGTTAGTAATATTGTACATATTAGGCTCATGGTATTACACATATAGTGAGAATTACAAGATATCCTAAAACTTGAAACTTGTAATATATTGGATATGGTTATAAGTAGGGACAAGATAAGGTACACAATTCCTTACCCAATTCAATAAGTTTTAAAAATTTGGAGATAATGAAACAAGGCATTTTTTGGGTTTTTACAATGTGTAGCAATGTAAAGATGTGATCTTTTGGGATTTTATGAACAATATAACAAAAAGAAAGGTATGTTTAAGGTTTTTAGCATATGATGAAACAAAGAAATAAAAAGATATGGAATTAATCGATGATTGAACTAGGGAAATATTACATTCTATTTCAATAAACTCGTGAGAATAGAAATAAATAAATAATAACTAAACTGCAATATGACTCATGAAAGTAATTTTATTATCAGACAAAGAGAATTTAAGGGAAATCCATCTAATTGAATCTATTCATAAAATAGGCAAGGTTTTACAAACCATCGATAAACAAAACCACTCTGTTTGCTACAAAGAAGAATAAGACCTTATATACTAATACCATGAAACCTTAGCTAATAGCAATATTGTAAATAAGACAAGCTTAAAAAAATAAATAAATAAAAAATATACATCGTAGCATGAAAAAGCATGTAGATGATGTGTACATTCAGGATATGACTATGTATATTTTTGCTTGTCACCTAGCAATTCACAACTTGTATGTATAGGGTGAGGTGGGATTGCTTTTACAAGGACATGATGTGTGTATGGGCTTCTTCACAAGGTACCACGTGTACTTCCTCACCTAGAGACACACATCTTATATAGGCCAATGTCCTCATAAAAAATACAATAAAGATAATCATTATTGTTTTCTTTACAATAGAAGCTCTTGTAAATTTGTTTTAATCTTATTTTAATCTCATTTTAAGCTTGTAAGCTAGTCCTAACCTTTGGACTTTAATCAATAAAACATAGGTAAATCTCATGTACTAAGTCAACTATATAATACATAAGATTTTGTTGTTAATCGACACATAATGCAATAGGCAAGTTGATACCAACAAAACAAGGCCTTAAGTTGTAGATGAGAGGAAATTGGGAAATTTTTGTTATGTACCATTATTCAAGTTAAAAAGTAAACACAAAGTAAGTTATGTACATCTAGTGTTAAATTGAATTAACACAAATAAGATAGAGAAGTCAAAAGAAAATCATTATAAGTTAAAGAGAAGTGTTGTGATATACAATAGTAAACAATTTTATGGTTTAGTTTAGTTGACTTGTATCTATTTAGTCTTTGTTGTGATTTAATATTAGTTAGAATTTGTCATGTGTATTTCCTTTAGTTAACACGTGATATTTGTAACCAGTATATAAACACCAACGGTAGCAATAACAAACTTAATTGCCTCATTTGCACACATAGTAGTACTCTATTCCTTTATCAATCTCCATTGCAGAGTTACTCATCATTACGCATAGAACACAAAAAAAATTCATATTAATTATAAAATAAAATAAGAAGGCATATTATATAAAAGGTGGGTAATACTGAAGGTTATATTATAAAGAAAGGAGCATAATGAGAATTTTGAGGGTCTAGGGCTCGAGTTTATCAAATTTCATTTCGAGTTGGGCTCAAGCTTTATAAATTAAAACTTGATTGAATTCAAATTGAGTTTAAGTTTCAAGTTTTTAAATTAAAGTCGAGTTCGAGCTTAATACTATATCATTTTAACTCGACTCATTTATAGCCTTATAGAATGCAGTTTTAGAGAGTAAGAGAGAGAAATTAAATGTGAAGATTATAAGTAAAGATAATTTTACCTATAATATAAGTTATATATAATTTCATAATGTTATTTTAGTATTGATTTTTCTATTAAATAATATTTGTTATTGATCTAAATAGTAATTTCAACTATAGTAGTTACTTAAACCTCTAATGATTTTAATAATATAGATATCATGTATTATTATTTATTGAGATGCATTCATCATCTTAACTAAGAATTATCTTAGTTACTTGATTTAAAATTTTGGTGGTTAATATATATCCAATCAATTGATTAATTGACATTAATAAATTATTTCAATATTGATATTTTTTAGGCATGTAGAATGTGCTTTTTAAATAATTTAAGATATGACGGGAAATTTTAATTGTCATCAAATAGTGCCACTTTATGTTACAACTACAGTATGGTTGTTGGTATATCACTATAGACCACGATTAACATACAAAAGTATCCCTAGCCACATAAATAAAGAAAGGCTAAGAATACTAAAAAGCAAGAAAGAACGATGTGACCTTTTGATCATGTGGAGGAGATAAAAACAAAAGATCTAATTCAATCCTTCGACATTGTCAATCTTCGGAGAGATTCTATGGTTTTTGTCCATCATTTTTTATGAGATCGGTCTCATCCTCCATCTTATAATTCATTCATATATTTTAAAATCTAAATCATTGAATTTAAAATTTGTTTAATGGTTTAAATTTAAAAGAGTATAAATTAAGGATTAGATAGATAGCGACACTGATCCGGTAAAAAATAAAGACGGATAGTAGAAAAATCCATTTTCTTGGCATATTGATACCAATGCAAAGCTTACTTCATGTCCTTTCTTTTGAAAAAAATAATAATAATAAAACGAAATAAAAAATATGGTAATGCTACTTCGTCACCCTAAAAGATTCAAATAAGACTGTTTAGGAGTAAGGGTGGAAAAAAAAAAAACCAACCAAATTAAATCAATATGTAAACAAAACCAAATTAAATTGAAAATGTGGTTTTTCTTACAATTAACCAACTAAGCCCATTTCATGTAATCAAGTCACAGCATAATTGGAACGTATTTTCCCATTGTACTAGTTGGTGGTGCAACCCACCTAAGGTGGATGTTATCAAAATGTAGGAAGAAAAAGAAAAATGTTTTAGCTTAATCTCCTTTCCTAATAAGAAAAAAAAATGTTTAACTTTTGTATTTTTTTCCCTCTTTTCATAATTTAGTTGATCGATCTATTTTTAGGCTCTGTTAGTTTATTTGTTTCTCATCTTTTTGGTGTCTTATTGACGTTTACTTGAGCCTTGTATTTAATAAGAATAAGATACAAAAAAGATGGAAACATAATTCTATGTATATTCTTCTTTTAAAATTAAAAACCTAATAAATCTCTATAAATTGAATTTATTTATTATTTATTTTGTTCATATTTATGAAAAGATCAACCAAATTAACCATTTCCAATGCATAAAATATATTTTTTTTTCAAATATTCTCTCTTAAAAGTACATAAATTTTCATTTCCCAACTTTGATACTCCAATAATCATTTTCATCACATTTATGAAATAAAAACAGATAAGATAAGTTAAAATAGCTTTTCAAGTACCATTTCCCAACCATGAATGTCCTAATGATGTGCCATAGCTTTGACTAGTTGGTCAACCCTAGCCCAATACTATACCTCCTCTTCCTTTGTCCAATTTTTTTTTTTAATATATCATTTAAATGTATTCAATCATTATTTTGTTTGATTAATTTTTTCAAACTAATTAGAAGTTGATACGAGTCAAGGGTAATGAAACTTTCAATAAACTTGTCATAAGTTCATTTAACTAAAATTTAGAAATTATTGATGACTTAGAAATAACAAAATGCTAAGAACTCAATAAAAATAGTGATTAAATACAAAAGACGAAATGTGTATTTCTTCTTTACAGAGAAATAATTCAATGACTCAAATAAAAAGAAAATCAAATATTAAGAACTAATTTTATACTTTTATCAATATATTGTCAAAGTACTAGCCAAGATATTATTTCCGACCTAAATAATAAAATTGATAAATATAGTAATTAATTAAACTTTTACTTATTAAATTTTATACTAAAACTTTGAAGTTGTTAGATGCTATATGCAATCAAACTTTCCCTTGTTTAATCAACTATCTTCATCATTTCTAGAAATATGTCATACTAATTGCTCATTGGTCATGTATACAAATGTGAAAGATGAGAAGCGAGATAGTGATTTTGATAAGTAAAATCCTTTTAGGGGTGTCATTAACTTTAGATTCTAGGTGCCAAATTAAAAATTGACGTGATAATTACTAATTCAAATATCGTTTTCTCTTTTTCATTTTTTTTTACATTTCCATATTTTTCTCTTCTCATAACATATGCAGTAGCCCCACAAATATTAGAAAACATGAAAAGTAATTTTTTGATGGTTTGAACAATTGTGTCTAGTGTACAAAATCAATACTTAACATTCAACAAGATGTATATTTGAATAATCAATTTTGAAAACATAATGAACAAGTCTATCAATTAATTTTATTAGAAGTTCCATTAAAAGTTGACATGTATCAACTTTTAAATTCTTTAATAATTACTTTTCTCTATGTAATTTTTTGTTATGATTGTTAGATAATTCAATAAAATATATTTTCTATTAAAGGTTAGTTAAATAAATAATTGTAGGCCAATCAACACTCATTTCATGTCTACTTTTAGTATAATATTTAAGGAAAATTCTACTGTCCCATCCATTATTTTGAGAGGATTGGTGTTATGTCCCGAAGTCGTAAAGTCGTAATAGTCCCGCCGTGTAAACCATTCTATGATAGTAACTAGCCTCACAGTGCCTACCATAAAGATAATCTACACAAGGCGTCGACGACTCCTCGCTTTGAAGTAAACAGTTCGATTAATGATTATACAACAATTATGATAATTATTACAAAGTTCTATAAAACATAGATAATTATAAATAAGTCCACAGAGCTTCCCAGGAAGTTTTACATAATAACTACAGTTTACTAATTTACAGAATAACTAACAGTCTTCAACCTTTAACTACAAGGTCAGTCTAGTTACACATTATGCTAAATAACTTGATCCTCACACCCCTGGCTTCAAAAGGACTAACCTCTGGATAATTGTAGGGCGGCATAGTACTTGAAGAGATTACAAATCAGAACCTGCAAAAGGATCTATAAGGGTATGAGCAACTACAGCTCAGTAAGTTGAATTGGAGACTCATGAATGCATACAAGCACAAACAGGGTTATCAAACAATTATTTTCATGCAATGCAACAATCAAGTGTCATCGCACAACGTAGTCCGGTCCGTTGTGAAATCAGAGAAATTTCACCGGCTCCAATCCGGGTTGAGGAGTTCCATGTTATGCAGCAGCTCACAACCAAACCTAGGCTTGTGCAATGGAGACCTCGCTCCTCCCGCGACTACCTTCGAACCATTGACTTCACCCCCGCCGCGACCTCCTCTCCTGTCACTTAGTTCGACTGAGGATGAAGAAGGGACCATTTTGCAATCCTGCGCTATCCCTTTCGAAGGGGTCGGTATTTGGTTGGAGAGCCCTATGATCCCCTAACGGGTTGCAATGCATGACATTTTCGGTTATTAAGGTCGACTAAGATTAAATTCCGATTAGGGTGTTCAAACAAGTTCATACCAATTTAATCAGTCACGAAATCATTCACAATACAAATTCCAGCACAAATTCAAATACATCAAGCACATGCACAAGCTACTTACATTCACAATCATATACAAGCCTAAGTCTCCGAATACTACAAAACTAGTACTCTATTACAATAAGCAATAACCCAATTTACCTGAATTTGCTCAATCGCTCGATCCTCTAGTTGCGAGTTAATTTGTTTCTGGGTGTCCTATAATACAAATAGGTTCTTTTAGTACTTATATTTTATGGATTCTTATTCTAATTTATAATGTAACTTATTTTCCTCATGTATACCTACAACGTATTAATAATTCGTTGTATTCTATTTCGGGGTTTGGCTCCTAAACTAAATTCTAGTTTTAATTCCTAAGTCGTAATTAGGCTCGAATCCCAATATGACATTAATCACCTTATGCTCGGGTATTCAAATATCCTATTGGGTCGAAATTTTGGTATTCTAAACTATTCGGTACACGCTAACCCTAATTGAGGTATCGGATTTATTCCCGATGTGTAAAAATCTTACATTTTGAGATATTTACTTAAAATTAAATATTATTTCAGATGTATTATTTTTCTGATTTCAATTATAATATTATCTAAATAACTTTATTTTTTAGATTTATTAATTTACATTTTCACATATTCCTAATTTCTTATATTCTTTACCTAATTTCCCTAATTAACTATACTTAGTACCTAAAGGCTAGGATTAGGGTTCTACTGCAGATATTAACTTCCTTAAACATCTAATTAAGATCCAAATCAGTAATTAACATCATAATCACCTAATTAATCCTAAATCACCTAATTTTACCATCATTTTAGGGCTAAAAATTAACTTAAAATTTTTGAAAATTAATTTAAAAAAAATGGCTTCATAGCACTGTTCTACATCATATGAGAATCCTACAGAAAAATTTTGAGCCCCAAACTACATCCCTAAGCCTATTTAATTTCCGGTTTAATCATGCTCGGTTTTGAATAATTTGTTAAGGACCCTATATTTCCAGACATAATTAAACTAAATCAATATTTTTCCCTAAATCTACATACAATAAAACCTTAGAATAACAAGTTTCATAATTTTCTGGGAAAAATAACTAATTTTACAAAATTATACAAAAATCGGGGTGAATAAATGACTAACCGGTTCGAAGCTTTCTGGCTGTCCAAACCCGGTCCAAGGCTGTTGGCCGGTCCAGGCGGTGGTTCTAGTGTAGGGTGGTTGTGGTGGTTCGGTCCCAGGTGGTGGTGGGTGATGGTTTTAGTTCACCTTGCTAATCTGTACAGTTTTCTCTTTTTTTTTTTATTTTATGGAATTTCTCTCGATTTTTTTTGTGTTTCGATTTTTCTCATATCACAAACTAGCCAAATGACTTCTGAGAATTTTTTCCTTATTTATAGACAAATGTAGTAATTAATGTGCATTAATTTGATGGGATTTTGCCCCATTTCCTTAATTTTTGGCTTTTTATTTGTCAAATTCTTATTGGTTATTTTTTTCTTTTCAGTCTACGACCTGATCTTGTTGCAGTTATCCTCTTTTTATTTTTTTCTGATTTTTCTATAATTATTTTGTATTTTTCTTTAATTATTTACTTAGTTTTCGGCCAATTTTAGTAATTACGTGTATTTTTATCTACACGTAAATACATGTAGGGTACACGTGAACATTCCTAAATATTATTTTGGTCATTCTAAAATTTTTAGTATACGTATAATCTATCTCTAATAATTTATTAGTTATTATATTATACTTTTCGCCTTTTCGGTAATTAGCAGTTATTATGCTTAAAATTTGAAAATTTTATAGTCTCCTATTTTACTACTTATTTTCTTAAATTTAAGTTTACAGAGTCATTTTTACTGGTATTTTGCTAAATAGTTTATAATTTTGGTTTGATCGAATCCTTTAGCCGATCGGCTCAAACCTTGGGTTTTAAGCTCAAACCTATGGTTACTTGGCTTGGCTTTAGGGCTTACAATTGGTCCTATCCATAATGTCACCATTTATTTCTATATTTTAAATATGAACTATTAAATTTATAGATTATTTAATGGTGTTAATTTAAAGGTGATTAAATCAAGAGTAAAAATAATGGTAATACCAATCTTGTAAAAAAAAAAAAAAAAGATGTGACCATAGAAAAATCCAATATTTAATAAAGTTAACAAAAGAATTGTTCCTTTCAATTTCAAAATTCAAGAACTTAAATAGAGAAAATGGAAAATTACCATTTAATTGCCTACATTCATATGCTTTTCTATTCAAATTTTTTTTTTTTTCTAATTAAATAATCAACATTTTGGAACTCTTATAAGAATGAATTTTTGTAAAGTCTATTAAAAGTTCCATTTAACCTAGGCATGTCTCAACTTCCAAAAGCTCTACACAATAATTTAATAATATAAAATATTATCAAATATATAAATAATAATGTAATAGAATAATAAAAATATAAAAAAATAATGAAAAGGAAGAAGTCTAGAAAAATAAATATACCCCATTAAGTCCAAGTGAGCAACCCAACGGAAAGGGACCAACCAGCAACACATGGTCGTAAAATAGGCCAATGCATCTTAGCTTTATAATGGCTGACTAAGGCTATTTCACTTAATTAAGTCACAGAATAACTAGAACATATTATCCCATTATAGTGGTTGGTGGTGTAACCTACCTATGTTGAATGGTATCAAAAGGTAAGAGAAAAAAAAAATGTTTTAGCTTAATCTTCTTTCCTAATAGGAAAAAAAAAAGTTTAATTTTTCTATTTCTTTTCCTCTTTGCATAATTTAGTTGAATCTTGTATTTGACAAGAATACAAGACCAAAAAGATGGAAATATAATTCTACATATACTCTTCTTCTAAAATTAAAAACCTAATAAATCCCTATAAAGTTGAATTTATTTATTCTTTATTTTGTTTATATTTACAAAAACATCAACCAAATTAAACATTTCCAATGTATAAAATATATTTTTTCAAATATTCTCTCTTAAAAGTACATAAATTTTCATTTCGCAACCTGACACTCTAATAATCATTTTCAAGTTAATTATAAAACAGAAATAAATAAGATAAGATAACATAGCTTTTCAAATACCATTTTTCAACCATAACCTTAGCTAACCATGACTGTTCTAAGGATGGGCCATAGCTTTGACTAGTTGGTCAACCCCCACTCAATACTAAACCACCTTTTCCTTTGTCCATTTTTTTTTAATATATCATTTAAATATATTCAATCAATATTTCGTTTGATTAATTCTTTCAAACTAATTAGAAGTTGATATGAGTCAAGGGTAATGGAACTTTTGATAAACTTGTCATAAGTCCATTTAACTAAAAATTAGAAATTATTGATGACTTAGAAATAACAAAATGCCAAGAACTCAATGAAAAGAGTGGTTAAATATAAAAGATAGAATGTGTATTTCCCCTTTAAAGAGAAATAATTCAATGACTCAAATAAATAAAAAAAAAACAAATATTGAGAACTAATTTTATACTTTTATCAATGTAGTATCAAAAGTGCTAGCCAATATATTATTTCCAACCTGCATAATAAAATTGTTAAATATAATAACTAATCAAACTTTTACTTGTTAAATTTTATACAAAAACTTTGAAGTTGTTAGATGCTATATGTAATCAAACTTTCCCTTATTTAATCAACTATCTTCATCATTTCTTGAATTTGTCATGCTAATTGCTCATTGGTTATGAATACAAATGTGAAATATGAGAAGGAGATAGTGATTTTGATAAGTAAAATCCTTTTAGGGGTGTCATTAACAACTTTAGATTCTAGGTGCCAAATTAAAAATTGATGTCATAATTAGTAATTCAGATATCATGTGTTTCTTTTTTTGTTTTTTGTTTTTAATCAATTCATGGCTTCATTATATCCTTACCACATGAAATCTTGCAACCTTGTGGACGTACCAATCGAAATTGCAGAGAAACTGTGTAAAGATTGCGATTCTCATCATCCTGATAGTCCGAAATGCTCTTATAAATTTGGTTCATGGCAAATTCAATCTTCTTTTTGAACTTGTAAGCAATATCCAAACTTTCAACTTGATCAATCAAATTCAATCGTGAGATCTTGTCAACATAAATTGCAAACATGTTTCTCAACCTTACCTCCAATGTTTGAATGTTTATTTGATCCTTTACCTGGTCCAATTTTTAATGACACAATCAGGACATAATTGACCAATATTCAAGTTTAATACATAAAAAAGTAATATATTACGTGATAAGAGTCTGACAAAGACAAACTTATCAAGAACACTGTTTGTCCACTATTAGTATTATGTTTGCTTTGCTAGAAAAAAAGATACTGGTAAGAAAAAGAACATGATAAGAGGTAAGAAAGAGTTTTGTTTTTTAAAAGAGAGTATGATAACGTCTTATTGACTCTAAGAGAAGCGACGAAATGTGTGAATATGATATCACGTTAAACTTTAACGTAAAATTGATAACAAGCCATTGTCATACCATAAAACATTTTACTAGTTAAATTTTGTAGAAGTGTTAGTTATACAGTTATATAAATGAAAAAGGAGATGCTGTTATATTAGAATGGAATGTTTTACAAGAAAAAATGATATTAATATAAAAGCTACATACATCATAAAGTATTATTTTAGACGAAACATGGAAAAAAGATTCATTAAATATTATATATTATGTGTTATATAAACATGATATGTAAATATTAATAAAATATTGATACGAATAATACATTAAATTGATAATTTTTAAATTAATTATTATCCGTAATTTATATATGTTATATATATTAATATTTATATACTATATATGCATAATAGATAGCGTATGTAATCCATTTAATCATTTCTCTCGAACATGAAAACACAATGTTATGCATACATAACTTCAGATGTGTTTGTTTATTGGGAAGTGATATTGGTCATATTTTCATGTTTTTACTAATGACTTTTAGTGGCAAGCGATGAATGATGGCTCGCATTGTAGCGATTGTTGACATCACATAAGAGTGTCAGCAAAAAATAATTAAGAAAATGATTCACATATTTAAAATAAAGAAATCATTTTCCTTATTTATCATTAGTATTTTTTCATCGTTGTTGACTGCCATTATTAATAATACCTTCCTCGACTAGTTACTACTAAAGCCTGATATCTAAAAATTATGACAATAATATCTGTTAATTCTAAAAATTTTGGTTATAACAAATAACAAATACAAAAAATGAAAGGTTCGAAAAATCTGCTTTTGTATGAAACAAACTCAAACTTAAATATCATATAAGATGGTCCTAGTCCTACCGTAGGTTCCTCGTTGGGAGAAGCATACTTGAGGAAATAATCCCCGCAAACGCTCGGTTGGAAATTTGTGGAGGGGCGTTTGACCCCTTGGGTAGCCATTAATTCTTGAGCGGTAGTCAAAACAGCAGAGACCAAAGACATACTTTAGTTTCTAGCTAGTGAATTTTGGCGACGTTGCAGAGGTTGAGGAATGGCTTGGAGCATGTAGGACTAAACCCATGTAAAAGTGAGTTTTAAACAGTAAGTCGATCCGAGAGTCATCAAATCAGCTCGGCCGAGGGTGTGGGTCTAAACCAGCATACAAACCACTAGATCCTAAGTACTTAGGCAGTTCGGCTTAATAAACCTATCGACCTAAGGGGTCATGAACAAACGGTTCGATCTACCTGAATCTTACTTTATTTAAAAAAAAAAAAACAAACAAACACTATCATTCTGTCAAACATCATTATCTACAATTGAGGTTGTTCTTTTCTTTTATTAGTTGTAACATCATCCCAATTTCATAATTATGTTATAATTTATTTCTTTTTGTATTGATAATATAATCCAAGGTACAAATAGAAAATATTCCTCCTTTGCAATTTCACTTGTTTTACTTAATAATACTCAATATGTTACTATTAAAGTAATAATACGCTCATATGATTTAAATCAATTATTTGAGCAAAAAATAACAACGAATCATTTATGCGTTAGTATATATAAATTATAATGTATATATAAAGTGTTACAATAATGTTGGAAAAAAAATTAGAAAAACAAGAGAAGATGAAAAAATTGGTTCGGTTAAATTACAAAAATATAGAACAAAATAATAATAAAAAAAAAAGGATGAAACCGTTCAAAGACCGACGAACTGATCCAGACATATAGTCTTAAGAGCTAATCTTGCTTCACTTAATAGCCGATCTGTGAATCCACGGTGCAGGATCTATTCCTAACCAAACTTCCCGATGCACAGGTCCATGTAGTAATATATAGGAGGCAGCACATGTGACCTGGCAACACACCTGGCATAAGTTAGTACGTGTGAAAAATGATTTCCATATTTCTACGTTTTTATCAAATCTATTCTCAAGACATGTGGTATATTAAAATTCTCGAAAATTTTATCAGATTTTCAAGTGCATCCCACGTAAAGCAAGAAAAAGTTTATGGACATGAGAATTTGAGGCTCTCATTGTCAGGTCCTCGATACTGAAAAATAACATTATTAATGGTGATTCCCTATTAAAATTATTGAAACACATCTATTAAAATTCTCTAGAATTTTATTTGGTTTTCAAGTGGATCCCACATAAAGCAAGAAAAAGTTTATGGACGTGAGAATTTGAGGCTCTCATCGTCAGACCCCCAATACAGGAAAATAACATTATTGATGCTGATTCCCTCTTGAAAACTATTAGATTTTGGAGAAACTTCCTCCTTTTAAAGTAGTATATTTTCATCCCTCGAAAAATTTTGAAATAGCAAAATTTATGCTCTAATGTAAAAACAAGTGAGCTTTTTATGAAAATATTAAAAGATAACACATCTGCATCATATATGTAAAATAATTGTATCTATGAAAGCGAGGATTTACATGCAAAGAAATTAAAGATTTTGGAAATGGGATTAGAAAATAAGAGTGGCACACGAAATAGGTTGATGGGGGTGGTGGGGAGATTGATAGCTAAAGAGAAAATAGGAAGAGAGAAGTTGAGATGAAAAAAAAAAAAAAATCATGTTGACAAATTTATTCAAACTATAATCTATCATAATAAAGAGAAAGCCGTCTTTTAACTATTTATAACTAATAATTTAATATCATATAATTTTAATTATTAAATAAATCCATATAGTTGTTACAAAAAAAATTTGAACCATTCTACAAAATTCTTAATTACGACATCCAATTATATAGTTATCAAAATCTATCACATATATTTCTAGGATTACTATTTTTTTTATTTATTCATTATTTTAACTATTATTATTTGGAAAATTCACTATACTTTTTTGTTCTTCTTTTTGTATATTTTATACACTCAACATTGGTGTGTGTTCGTTAGTATATTTATAATCTTAAATATCAATTTAATATTAGTCTTTTTGTTACATAAAATTATATTGAAAAATTAAAAAATAATTTTCAGATAAAGATATCAATGATGATTATTTAAGCCTCTTAAGCACCAATAATATAGATATACCCAATCAATTGATCAATAAATTATTTCAACATCGATATTTTTTAGCTATGTAAACGTGCTTTTTAAAAAATTTAAGATATGTCTCAAAATTTTTAATATTTATCGAATAAGCTCACTTTATGTTGTCTCTGTAGTGGGGTAGTTAGGTTTCGCTATAGACAAGGAGAAAACTGTCATTGTAGGAGGCATCCACAGCCACACAAAAAAAAAAAAAAAAGAAAGGATAGGAATCGTAGAAAATACGATCGAACGATGTGACCTTTTGATCATGTGGAGGCGACAAAAACAAAAGGTCTAATTCAATCCTCGTACATTGCGAATCTTCTCGGCATATTCGACTTCCTTCTTCTAAAGGGAAAAAAAAAAAATAACAAAATAAAAAATTACGGTCATCTTACTTCATCTTCCTAAAAATGTCTAGTGTCCAAACATTTAAGATTTTTTGAGGTTTCATATTTATTTTTTATAAAATCAATATCATTTTTCATTTTATCTTTAATTTATATTTATTTAAATCTTTTATTCACATTATACTTTGTACTTGTTCTTTCATATAATTAAGTCAAGATTTATCAAACTTATTCTTATTAACACCCATACCAAGCACAAAATTATATGAAAGAATAAATTAATAACTATTATAATAACTTAGTCATTGAAAGATCAAATGTATGGATGGGAGAAAAAGAAACGGCATTATGGTAGATAAAGAATCTATGTTGTTATTTATCTTAACTAGAACATGAGAATAAATGATATAGAGGATACAATAAAAAACAAATGAGAGAGAGAGAGAGAGAACACTTGAGTAAATGTAATGGAAAGTTGTAAGATTAAGAAAGTGTAATGAGAATGGAAGATTTCAATGATGGGTTTTGCTTATATTCAGCGCTAAACATAGAATACAGTTGATTTGGAAAAGAAAACAAAAGGATAGATAAAAAGATACATTAGAAACTTAAATGGGGGAGAGTTAGACAAATAAGGAATAGAGATATTTTGGAGAAACGAAGCTCATAAAAATAAAATGAGAGAGAGAAAAAGAAAAAAAAAAAAAAGCCAAAGAGAAGGAGTCATCCCTCTAAGTCCCTTAAGTAATAAAATAGTTACCCCTACAAACCATAGATATAAAATCAATAACAAATTTATAAATCTATATAACTTTCTCCATGAAAAAATTAGTTATGTGTTAGTTTCAAGGATGAAACTATTTGTAAGGAGAATAGAATATGATATCCCCAAATTAGTAATTATGATATGAGCATCTAAATATTAGAGCAAAGCCTCATTTTTATACAATTAGAGTTGATAGTTGATTTAGGATGTTTGGGAAAATAACCTAATTAAGCTAGAAATTTATGAGAAACTTAGTTACCTTAATTGAGGAATTTTCATAGGCTTAGAAGTAAAAAATATAATAAAATTATAAGAATACAATTAAAATAGTGATAATTTACTTTATATAAGCTCTTAAAGTTGTACTTAAGGCAATCATATCTGAATTTAGGGTCTTTGGGGAAAATTTATTCGATTAAATCCAAATTTTACGATTATGTTAAGAAAATTAGTTGAAATGACTAAGTGAAATTAAATTTTAAAAACCCAATTTTAGCCTTAGAAATACAATTATTTGATATAAAATAAAACTAGTCGAAACTCTTAAAATTAAGACCAATAATTTCATCACCTATTTACATGAGGTATCCATAGCCTTTATTAGAAGCATTAGATCTAGAAAAAAGAAAAGTATGTAAAAGAAGGAGTGAGTGAAGAGAACAGAGACTAATTCTCATTTAGAAGAAGCTTCTTTTGAGTACAATTATTTATAGGACAAAAGGTAATTTATTACAAAACTCTATAAAATACTGGATCGTGATTCATCATTTATCCTAAAGAAGACTTATAGCTATTCATAAGGATGAAGAACCAATTATTCAAGCGCTAGAGCTTTTTGGATAGGCTGGCTACTTTATTTTTGTTAGAGGTGTCCCCTTTGGCGGGCTCTAAATTCTGGACATCAGCTTAGATGAAAGTTTCTGAAAATGGTAGGAAAGTCATTCGGGCGTGATACAACCTGTCACCTTTTCTGCCCCTAGCTTGCATTCTTTACAACTCTTCCATTGGTGTTGGGATATAACTTAACCCATAGGTTCCAAATTAGCCTTCTTTGAATTTTAGCCTCTCATCTTTCTCCCAATCAATGATCATGCATACCTCTTCAAACATTTGGAGCCCAAAGTCCTCTTGCTCTTCAGTGTTAATATAGGGTATAGCTATTTCTTTGTAAATTTCATAATCTTGGTCAACTAGAATTGTGATGACAAGGCCATTAGAGATGAACTTAACTTTTTGGTGAAGACTTGATGGCCTGGCCTCGCTGAATGTATTTAAGGCCTTCCTAATAACAGATTAAAGGTCTTTGGAATGTCTTAAACTTGGAATGGGATGTTGAACATCTATAGGTTGATATCAACTAATAAGTCAATCTTCCCTATTATTTCTCTCCTAAACCCATCAAAAGCTTTTACTGTTGTCAAACTTAGCTCGATAGTGGTTGTATCAATGCCTAATAAATCTAGGGTAGTTAGAGAGTAGACATTTAGGGATGACCCATTGTCAATGAGGACTTTTATTGTAATGATGTTATTTATCTTTACTATTATAAATAGAGGCTTTATGTGCCGGTTACCTTCTTCGGCCAGTTCTTCAGGGGCGAAAGAAATTAGATAGATAGTGAGGATGGAATTTGTGACAAATCCAATCCTTTCAGTCGGTATTTCATAAGGGACTTTGACTTCCCTTAAAGTTCTGAACAAAGCTTCTTGATGTGGATCCGATGCCATTAATAGACTCAAGAAGGATATTTGTGCTGGAGTCTTAGCAAGTTAATCCATTATTTTATACTCATTATACTTGATCATCTTAGTGAAGGCGGACAATCCTTCTTCATACTCAGTTTGTTCATTATTTGGCCTTTCCATCACGGCCCTCCTTTTTAGGTTTTCTTTTGGATCATAAATTCTACCAAAGTAGGTAATCTCCCCTACAAGTGAGCTTGACTGCCCTGAATTTATTGCTTGGTAGTTGAGAGGGGAGGTTTTGTAATTTTCGGGGGCCATAAGCACATGGAAGGTGTATTGTTTAGTTTGTAGACTTTGCTTCTCTTCTTGTCTGCAAAATCTATAAACCCTAGGTTCTCAATTGGAACCGATCATGTTGATAGTGGGCTCTAAGTTGTTAAATATCATATTGATGATGGACCTATGATTTGGCAAGGGCTTGTTGTTGACGTTTAAAGTAGGAGCCTCCACAAAATCCAGTTGCATTTTGCCTTCATCAATTAAGTCTTGAATTTTGTTTTTTAACCCCCAGCATGAGTCGGTTGAATGATCTACTTGCCCTAGATGATACTGACATCTTGCATTGGGATAAAAAAATCTCAACTTACACCTTTCACTGGGAACCTCAAAATGGAGCAGATTATCTCTTCTTAGTTTTTCAAGCACTTGATTGAGTGGAACGGGTATTTTGGTAAATTGCCTTAGGGCCCTACTAACCTGTGGTTGGCTTTTGTACTGTTGTTGAGCTAGTGGAGGATTTTCCTTAAAAGAAACCTGGGTGTTAGGCTTGGGATTTAAATTGACCATGCTAATAGTAGCTTCTCTTGGCTTACTAGTGGTGGGTTTAACATAGGGTGGTCTTCTATCCAACGCCTCTTATAGCTTGTTGGAGGAGATGGCACTTTCGATCTAATACCTTGCTGCCACTACTTTTGCAAAGCTAGAGAAGGCTTATCCGATTAGGTGAGTAAAATAAGGCCTCTCAAGAGTGTTGATAAAAGTTGCGGTTAACTCTTTCTCAATCACGGGGGTGGATACCCTTGCAACTAGGGACCTCTACCTTTAGGCGTACTCTTTGAATGATTCATTGTGCCTCTTCCTTAGGGTAACCAAATCCATCAAAGTTGGCACCACTTCAATGTTGAATCTATACTGCTCATATAATGCTCTAGCCAGCCTTTCCCATGTGTTCACTTGATTTAGATCTAATTGGGCGTACTAGATCAAAATAAGGCCAGTTAGGCTATCCTGAAAGGTCTGGACCATGAGCTGATCATATGTACATACAGCCATGTGTACAACTTAAGGCATCCAATCCCACTGTATTTTTCAAAGTTAGGTACTTTGAACTTTTCTAGGAAGCTTCCATAGTCATAGGTAGAGAAGTTTGTTATACTAACTTACTCGAATCCATCATACCCCTCAAGCATTTTCATTTTTTTAGTAATTTGCTGAGTTAGTCACTTCTCAAGCTCTTTCAGTTTGTCTTAATTAGCTTTAGGCTTTGGATTGATCGGAAATGAGTAAGTATTTGGCTCGAAAGTCAGGTTAACCTTTGGAAAGACCCCTTCTATTTCAAAGGATTCGAAGGCCTGATTGACTTTAGGGTAGGCTCCTTCTACTTCGAGGGTCAGGGTTTCAATATTCTTTCCATATCTAGCTTTAGAACTTTCTTTATTTGATGGAGCCGTAGACCTGAGCAAGGCGATGCTATCAACGAGAAAGCTCAATTAGTCTACAATCTTCCCCACTGTTCTCTCTAAAGATTGGAACCTTAGCTCAACGGGATCAATAACCTCAGGGTTGACATTGTTGTTGTTGGTGTTAGTGTTGTCATTTCCTTGGTTGCCTATTTTGGTTTGAGAATGGGTTTTGATAGGGCTTCTTTGGAAGGTTTGGCATTTGAGAGCTATCTTGGTGACTTGGATTTAGGATCACTTCTTAATAAGTCAACGCATAAATATTTTTAAAAGAGACAAAAAGGAGAAACTAAGAAATGCATGGTATACAGATGCAGAGAGACAAAATCGACTAATAACCAACAAGATGGTAATTTTATTATTTTTGTAGCCTTTAAAGTTCCATTTTACATCATTTGAAAAAGAAAATACATCTAAGTAGATTATTCTTATCTCTAAATGTTCTTCTGGCATTTGACAGGCATGCCTCTTTTCTGCTTATTGGACCCTGCCAGTGCTCCCTTCCTTTTTCCTAAGTTAGGCTCCTCCATTTCTTAAAATTCTTTGAGCCTCTTTTGGGTCATCCTCAATTGATGTTCTAAGGCCCTAGAACATTGTTTTGATTCCTGAAAGAGATCTTCTAACATGTCTCACTCTTCATAGATTATTTCTACTCAAGCTTATATTTGGTCCATGCAAGTCTTGACCTTAGGATTTAGTTTAGTTGTTGGGGGTTGGATGACCTTTGGTGATCAATATTAGATCTCCCTTGCCTTATGCAGTTGATCATACAAATATTTTTTGGTAACTCAATGCTTGTCCGCTTATCCTATTCATTCTCCTAAATCGATGTTTAGGCTGATAGTCTTTATTTCCCATAATTGTTTGATTGCCTTGAGTTTGGACATCTTCTGTGACAATGGAATTTGGAGGTCCTCATAATTTAAGGTCATGATATCCAACGGAGGCTTATAGACTCTATCTTTGATATCTCCAAATTGTCTGATTATGTTGTTAGGGTAATAGCCTATGTATAATTTCATCCCAATTAAGAATATTACTTGATAATTTTTGCAAACTAGGATTACTCTTTTGAAGTTACTCCATCTTGTTGTCCATAGGATATTAGCGACATGGAAATTTCTCAACACTTCTACACAACAGTATGTAGATTTTCCTTTTGGGAGATGGACCTTATCGACAAATGAATCGATCAGATCGATGTTGTGAGTAAACTTTCCTTGGATTAGGTCAAGCCCATAACATTTCATATAGCTCACGAACCATATTGTCAATAATGCTATGTTGGTCTTTAGTATGCCATCATTCTTTTCTTTCAAAATACTAAGGCTTCTAATCTACTCTATGAGGAGGGCTAAGACATGATTTGCCCTCAAGAAATTGGCTCACTAACTCAGCGACTTTGAAATATTTGAGGAACCAGGATAAAGGCTTTTATTCTATTCTATCTCCAAGCTTTGACATTGCCTCGTTGGTTAGATTTAGGTTCAATGGTGAACTAAGCTTTTAAGTCCTCCAGTTTGATGCAGTTTACAGCTTTTGAGGGCTTTATTTACTTTCATTTTTCTAATACCCAGAAGTCTTGATAAGGTATTCATAGGGTCCATTTCCAAATTTAGGGTAAATATATTTTCCAAAGAAGGGGCTTAAAATAATTAGGTGTATTTTTCAAGTGTTGGGCTAATCAAGTGAGGCCTAACTCGAAAAGCCACTTCTTTGGGTTCTCAAAAGTTGGTTAGAGCTTTGTAGATATCTAATTTTTGCTTCCACCCCTTTTATTTTTTAGAATAGGTTATAGGGTTTTAAATTAGAAAAAATACAAAAAAAAATATTGAAAATTAAAGAAAACCCCGAAAATAAGAGATTTAGGAAAAAATACAAAAAAATAGAAAAAATAAGAAAACCCAAAAATATGAAGTTCGAGAAAATACTGAAAAATAAGAAAAAGTACAAAAAAAAAGAAATTTAGAAAAAATATAAAAAATGGAAAATTTAGGAAAATATTTGAGAAATTTAAAAAGTCACAAAAAAAAAGAAAAATAAGTGATTTAGAAAATAATAAAAAAAATTTAGGTAGTTTAAATAATATAAATTTTTAATTTAAACAAACTTAAATAAAGGACCGTTAAACTTGAGCTTAAATTTGAATCTAGCTCAAAATTATCTAATTTGCACATATAGACAAAGTACAAGCCAACAGATAAGTTTATAAACATGGTATTAGGTTTTGGTTTAAGGTCAGAGGTTTGAGACTCGAGACTACTAGAGGCATAAGGGTGATTTTTATCTTTTTCTTTTGCAAACTCTACATATGATCACATGTTAGACCATTATTGGGCCATATATCTAAAATTGATACGTGTGATTGGTTTAAATAACAAATTTTTTTTTCCTTCTCCTCTTTCCTTTTTTTTAGTCTCTACTTTCTCGTTTAAAAAAATAAACGAAAAAACACATAAAAGGGGAGATACGAACGGAAGGGGGATTAGATTTTCGAACAATCGAGGGGGAATTCCATTTTTATCAATTCACGCACACACACACACGCAGGGGGGGCCTTTGGAGCCAGACAGATCCCTCCCTCTCTCTTTCTCCACTCCCACTCTCACTCTCTCACATAGTACACGTACAACACCGCTGTACACTCTCTCCTGTGACCGTGCAGTGAATGCCCAAACACTAACCCACTCAAATCCAAAACTGAACCCTACACCTACGACCTTTCCAAGATCTATAGCAGTACAATCAACGACTAACTCCTGAAGGTACGCACACTGTCCTTGACCCAGATGCGCTGACCAAGCCTAACGACGGCCCTTAAGGTGGCGAGCACAACATCCCACAGATGAACATACGACCAGTCACAACAGCACCATCCTCACATGCACACTACACGTAGCAAACCCATGCCTTCACTTTTGAACCAGCGACCACCACGACCCACTATCCTCCATCAAACGCTGACCCACGCAACCCCTTCACACACGACTGCAACCCTACTACTAAGCAACCTCACCAACTCAAACCGTGCACCGCCATTGCGACGAAACCTAACACTAAAACATAATTTAACGTCCTGATTAGATCCACACAGCCACACGACCCAAAAACATGCCGGATCACCTACCCACGAACATTACCCATCACCACTGCCGGCTGTTCTTCACTAACCACCGCCGATGGTCGAGTTAGGCCATGGCACCACTCTTAGACCCCCTAAGTCCAATAAATCACCCATGAATCCACCCTCACCTGCATCAAATTTGGCTGGAAGCCACTCGAAGCAATCTTCGTCGCTGCTATGTTTTCTCCAGCCATTACACGTACAGTGCACGTGAGTTGGGTTAGGCGACCCGACGCGACCGACCGGCCCGACCCAAAATCCGGGTTCACATAGTGAACTGACCCGCACCCAAAGCTTGGTCCAACCTTGCCCTTTTTTCTAGTTTTCAGTTCATTTTTTTAAATTATTTTATTAACATAGTTATTTATTTATTTATTTCAATATGTAATTGTAATTAAAAATAAAAGAAAAATCTAGAAAAAAAAAAGGAAAAGGAAAAGAGAAAAACAAAAAAAAAGAGGAAAAAGAAAAACAAAAATAAAAGAAGAAAAAAAGTGGTTTATTTATTTATTTAATAAATAAAATATAATAAATAATAAATAAATAAGATAGTATAATAAAAATAAATATGTTAGTAAATAAAGTTATTTTGTCACTTAAAAAATTGATTTTTCAAAAATAAATAAAAATAAATGGACATTTTTAAAAAATTGAAGGCTACTTTAGACTTTCCATAAATAAATCTTAATTTAGGACCCTTAGAAAATCTTCTTTAAATAAATCAAAAATGGGTAAAAAAGAAAAAACTCGGCATGTTTTCAAAATTAAAATTAACTCAACCTGCTATATTTTTGGTAAACAAACTATGGAAGCCTAATTTCGAATAGCGGATACGTAGGCACCTGAACGTCAGTATGGGGCGATTTAAAATATGGAAAGTTTTATTTTTTCCATTTTTGTAGATATTCATGTAAATTAATTAATTTAGTCACATATATCATAATTAACTGTTTTAAAAATTAAAAAGGGTATATTTGAAAAACGAAGTTAAATTTGGGAAGTGAAAAAGTGATAACCATTTAGGGTTTAATAAATTAGCTCTCGAATCTAAATCTTTGGTTTTCAAAAAGCCATTTTATAAATTGATTTTTAAATTAATAGACTGGTAGCTAAATTATAATCAATTCACTCAATTAGTTATAACTTAACTTTTTTTTCCGACTTCGATTGAGTGGGAACTCCAATACCTTTTCAAATTGAAAAAACGATTTTTTTAACACCCTAATAGAAGATCGATATTAAATGAGAGGGTTTAGTACTGATCAATTTAGAGAATGCCTAATTTTTATAAAAATTAATTGGGAGGGTGAAAAACTAGGCTCATTGAGCCCTAATTAAATTAATCTCTATCTTTACATTAGGAAGTGATAAGATAGGCCTAATCTTACTGAAGATGGTCTCTTGTTCCTTTGGATTGAAGTGTTGTAACCATTGGTCTAGAATGGGTTTGGTATAGATGGGCTTACTTATAAATTTTTCCTTGAAGTAAATGGAGTTAGATGATGAATAGGCTATTTCTAAATTACAAAAGAGAAAATATGTTTACAAGATCGTCTAATAATGACAAAACCTATTTACAGCAATTCTAGACTTACAATACATAAAAATTACAAGGGAAATCAAGGAAACTAGAAGCCATTTTATATTTTTATTTTAATCTTGCTTAATTATTCATCTATTATAGATGTCGTGAATACATAAAAGGTGGGTTTTAAAGGTTCTTAAGCTTATATGACCTCACTTGTTAAAGAACACTTTCTTTGGTCACATTAAGCTTAAGTAGGGATGACTTAATCAACCTTAAGCGGTGGTTACACCATAGCACTTGGAGCCTACACAATGACTCCTCATGCTAAGGTCCTAAGACAGCCTGGGTTCGATCGTATCTATCATGAATTCATGGTACATAAAATAAATCACCCCTAAATTAAATAAATAAAACTAAACCCACAAAGAAAATGTTAGTACAATTATGATATAAACAAGGAATGAATAAGTAAATTGTATTTGAGGTGATTTTAGAGATCAAGTTTAACCTTAGAAAATCAAATGGCTAACCCTCTTGACGATACCCAGTAAAGTCGCTATGTTGTCGAGTATGGGTTTTTACCTTCTCAATTTCTTTTAATAAATAAGATTAGAATTTCTTTAAACCGATTAATATTGAACCCTTACCTATTCAATACTAATTATCGACTAAGGTTTAAAGAAAACTGTTTTTTTTTTTTTTATATATACTCTAAAAACGTCTTAGAGTCGCCACTTAATTGAAATCGGGAAAAAAAGTTAAGTTATAATCAATTAGGTGAATTGATTATAACTTTGCCATTGATCTTTTGATAGAAACTAATTTTTGTAAAACGGTTTTAAAACAAGAGATCTGAATCCAAGGGTTATGATTTTTAAACCCTTATAAATATCATTAACTTTCGAAATTTAATCTTAATCTTAAAAATCATCTTTTAATTTTCATGAGACAAAACTTGATTATTTACTTAAATGGGATAATTCGAACAACCTAAACTAAAAAGGAAAAATCAAGTTTTTTATTTTTATTGTCGCTACTTAGGTGTTTATGTACTCGCTATTCAGAATCAGATATACATAGTTTTTTTTGTAGAACTTTAGTGGTTGATTTTTTAATTTGAAAACAGTCGAGTTTACGTTTTACTCAATTAATTTAAAGAAATTTCTAAAAAAAAGGTCTAAAATTATATTGATTAATTTATTTTAAAAAAATCTAAAAATAGTCCTAATTCATAAAAGGGTTCGTTTATTTATATATTTTTATTTTTTGAAAACTTTGATTTTTCTAAGTGCTAAAAAAACAATTTTTTATTCATCTCCTTATTTACCTATTTTTATTGTTATATTTATATTTTTATTTATTTATTTATTTTTAAACTAAATAAACTAATTTTCTTTTTTCTTTCTTTCTTTTTTCTCTCTTTTTTATTACTATTACATTTACATTCACGATAAATATATATATATATATATAAACAAAAACAACTACTAAATAATCAATAAATAAAATAAGATAAAATAAAATAAAATAAAAAGATTTTGGATGAGTTGGGCATGCAACTTAGACCTGAAGCGGGTTTCGGGTCGATTGGGTCGAATTCGACTTGGGTCTTTAAATTCGGGTCAGGTTGGTTCTTCCTCAAGTTCAACAGTAGCCACAAGGAATAATTCAAAACAATTCGGACATCGAAACAAATGGGAGAGGTGTTTTTTGTGTGTTTTGGATAAAGAATAGGGGGGCTAGGCTTGATGCAGTGTTTAATGGATATGGGTTATTGGGAGTACAGGGGAAGTGTGATGTGAGGTTTTGAGATGTGGGGAGTTCAGCTGTAGTGGTCCTTTTGGTAAAAGGGGGTTGGAAGTGGTGGTTTGAAAGGGGAGTAGTGCGGTAGTTAAGGTTTTGGGGGTAATAGCTTGGCATTATAGCTAGGGAGTACAGCTGTAGTAGAGGGTGATTAGGTTCTAAAGCTTGAATGGTGGAGGTCTCGGTTGTAGTAGTGAGCTTAGTTGAAAGCAATGAGAGGGAGAGACCTGAAGAGAGAGATGGTATAGTAGAGAGAGAAAACGATCCAATTGAGAGAGTATGTGTGTGTTTTAAGCGATCCAAGAACTTGTGCAAGGTTGTGTGTGTCCTGAACAAGGATGGGAGTGTCTAATTTATAATGAATTTAGGTGGCGTTACGTCAGCCAACCCCGACCAACCACCGTGTGCCATTTATCGCCTCATGACACGTAGTAGCTAACATAGCATGTTATGAGGCGCCATGTTAGCACCGATGAATCCGATGCTATCACATGTTAGGACATTTGGTACAATGAGATCCTGACACATGGTAGTCCTTAATGTGATGAAAAAATGAAAAAAAATTGTATACTCCCACTAAGATTCAAACCCCTAACCTTATACTCATACTCGATACCAAGTCTAAATGCTTATCCATTAGACCGTTGGCTTATGCCTTATTTATATGTACAATTAAATTATATATATAAACTAAGTTAGCCTAATCTAGATTTAAATTTAAACTTAGGTTCAGTAGCCTAACTTCTAAACCTACTTTAAAACTAAAAAATTTACCTCGATAAAATGTCATTTTCTAAAACCTTTTACTTTTGTTTTTTCAATTTTTTGTAATTTTTTCAATTTTCTAACTTTTTTTTTCAAATTTTATTTTCTAAATTTCTTTTTTTTTTGTTTTTATGCTTCTTTCTAGATTTCCTATTTTTGATAATTTTCCAAATTTCTTACTTTTTCTTATTTTTTTATTTTTCTAAAATTCTTATTTTCTTTAAATTTTTATGTTTTTTGGTTTTTCTTTAATTTCCTATTTTTTGTGTTTTTCCTAATTTAGGACCCCTTAAGAAAATAAAATAAAATAAAATAGGGCAAAAATTAGGTATTTATACACATGAAATAGATGCATATACAGTGAATACAAACAATATATCCATAGGAGTCAAGAACTATGGAAGGTGTAGATTTACATCGTCTACACATCGATTGTCCCCTGTACTTACCTGTATGAAGCACCTCACCTTACCATCATAAGGCTGCCTGAGGGAACCATCCCTTTATAAGACATTCAACTATTATCCTAATCTGGAAAGAAACATTATTCCAAATAGGTAGACCCTAACTAAGGCCATCCATAGTTAACGAATCGTATCTTAGGCCCTATGGGCTCAACATCTATAAGTCTAATCTATGGCCCACAAGCTCAACTATGCAAGTCCTATCACTATCAATCAATTGAAGATGATCTACTAGCTTTGCCTCAATAATAAAAATATCATTAACGGACATTACAAGTTCTCACAGAAGTTGCCAAGAATCTATTTAAGATTGGAAAAATGTTTCCAAAAATACTTTTATCAAAAATTGGTAAAACTATCACTCTCCATATGTATACTAGCTAAGTCATAGATATGCAATAAATATAATAAGTTATTTTGATCAAGTAATTATATTTACCAATTTAAGGAGGCGATCATACGGATCATAGCACTTAGGGCAAAATAGTCATTTAGACACATAAGTAATAACAACTAGCAAAGCATTAAGCAAGTATCATATACAAGTAGATAATAGATCATTAGAACTCCCTCCCTTAGATTAATGTTCACTTTATAGAACTCTCGAATTTCCAAAACTTGATAATTGGGTACTAGAAAGATAATAAGACTTATAAATATTTAGAAAAGTTAGGCTTTTCAATTAATTAAATATTTATTGTAGGTTACCTAATTTCCCTCTAAAACCAATTACTGCATGAACATGGTTCAACTTATTTATTGGGATAAATGGGAAATATTATTTTTCCATATTAGTAATAATATATAGCTTAGTAAATATTATATGAGTTTGAATTACATCACTATTTGTAAGTTTTGTATTGTTATATTATGATTTAATTATAATATTTGTGAGATGTCGAATAAAATAAAAGTGACAAGGAGATATGGTATAGGTTAGATGTAGGAATTCTTAGAATCAAGTAGAAGTCTTGAAATTATATTATTAACTTAATAATTCGATCATTAAAACTCTAACCCAACCATAATGTTTTATTGTTAGAAGAACATATCACATACGTATGTGTTCATATACACTTACTTTAGTGTATGATCCTATATTAGTATTATTACCATCACAATTGCGATTCTTATCATTATTATTTTTATTATTATTATTATTATTACCATTATATTTTGTTATTATTATTGTTGTTTCACATTACTATATTATTATCATTACATTTTATAAATTTGATTATTTATACATATATAAGCAAAGCTTCCTAAAAAATGTTTGGATATATATATATATATATATATAGAGAGAGAGAGAGAGAGAGAGAATATTTATGAAAAGCTACAATTTCCTAGATAATTTTACATCATACGATTATGTCTTATATTGTACCTTCTGATGTGTATTTTATTTGTTTCTCTTCATAGGCAATATATGTGTATATTTATAAATAAATGCATCTTATATGTTTCTTTATTTAATTTAAGGGTTTATTCTATTTATTAGTTTATAAGGCCAATTAACTTAGTTATCTTACCTATCTTTCTCAGTTTTTTTAAATCTTTAGTATTATATAACTTTTTTCATTATAACTCTAATTTTTATGATGTTATAATCAATTTTTATTGTTATTGGACACACATTTATATAACAAGATTCGTTATAGACATTGGAATGTGCATTTTCTATTATGGGCCCAAGGTGTTGTGAATTTCTTTATTTTAGGCCCAAATGTTTTTAATTATAATTTTGGGCTTTTCTTAATGATTTTATTTATTGGCTTTACTTTAAATTTTGTAATGGGCCTAAATAATTTCTAAATTTTTATATTTTCCAAACATTTTTATTTTTTGGTCCAAATTGTCATAATTTCTTTAGTTTAGAACTTTGAGCCCGAAATATTAATTATCCTAATTCTTATTATAATTATAATTCCTAATTAATTAATTTTTTTTTTTCAGAATTTGTGGTTTGAAATCAAGAAATTTTAGAAAGGTTGACATGGTAATTTCTTATTGGTTCATGATGTAATTTTCTTATTTTATCCAATTTTTGTATTCTTACTAATTTATAATATTAGTACATACATATATAATATCATAAAATAATTAAATGATATAAAATAGAAGAAAATCACTCTTGTTTCTTCCGTGGAGCTCACATCCAATATATACACATACATACATATATATATTTGTTTTACTTATTAACTTACTTTTTAGGAATATAGAGTACTAATATACATATATTTTTATTTTTCAGTATATACTTATATATATTTATACTATTTCATAATATATTTATAGTTGAATATTGAAGTATGTATAGTTAGTAATACATATATTTATATGTACTATACATGTAAGGGAATCGTATATATATATAAGTATAACATATATATACATATAGATAAATATATTTAAGTGTATACATATATAAATACATAATTAAAAAGAGGAAAAATTGTACACCTAAATCATCATTTATTTTTATTTCACTTGTTACATAAAACCAAATACATATACATATCATTCCTACTACAAGAGGTATTGAAAGTACATTTAACTATAACTAATATGTTCCTAATAAATAAAATACTTCAAAGTACACATAAAAAAAAAATACACAAAATTTACATTACAAGGAAAGAAATAATATAACATAAAGTAGTATTGGATCGCTCTTGTCTTGGAATTTTTGGAAAAATATCCTCATTCCTTCTTGAAGTTGGTAGAAAAGTGGTGATAAAGAAGG
The DNA here is from genome assembly GCA_024138015.1 of Lumnitzera littorea. Classification (NCBI taxonomy): domain Eukaryota; kingdom Viridiplantae; phylum Streptophyta; class Magnoliopsida; order Myrtales; family Combretaceae; genus Lumnitzera; species Lumnitzera littorea. The sequence continues at coordinate 117,208,479 of JAMXBB010000001.1, forward strand.
GATGAAAAGGGAAAAAGAAAAAGTGAAAAGTACTTTTTTTTTTTTTTATGGTTAAGGAAATATGTGTGTATAGTTAAGACTAGATTCGTTGGTGAAAAGGCAAAAAGAAAAAGTACTTAAGCTTGCTTTTATCCTAACTTATTTGATCACATGGGATAATGTCAAATTGCTTTATCTTATCCTAAATTTGACTTTTGACATGGATAAAGTTGTGCCAATCCATTGTAGCCGAAAGTTTGGATAGAAAAGAAGAAAGAAAAGGAAAAGAAAGAAAGAAAAGAGAAGAAAAGAAAGAAAAGGAAAGAAGAAAGAAAGAAAGAAAGAAAGAAAAAAAAAATAATTTCAATATCTTGCTTCTTTGACTTTTCTTGAGAAGCTTTTCCATTTTTAAAATAAAATATTGTAAGTGTAGGTAGATGAGTAATTTAAAAATAGAATTAGGATCAAGTATGATGTAATTATAGGAAAGATATATGGTACAAAATTGATGTGTACTTCATAATACATAAAGTATATAGTAAAAATACATCAATATAATAACTAACATATATATATGTATATATATGTACATACATGTAACGCCACAATGCACATAGGGTAATATTTGTAATATTATTAATTTATTATTATTTATATTTATTAGTATTTAGAAATTATCTCTATCCATTTGTTAGCAATTTTATATGATCACATGTGTTTATCGATAATTTTACCAAATTCGGACATTATCACCATTAGGATAAATTTGTATATTTTATAAGCTTAAGGTTTTGGTTTTAGGGTTTTTATCAAGTTCGAGTTCCATCTATTGTATTCACATGTACATAGGATTTAGGCTTTTTGTATGTAATTAGGGTTCTAAATAGTATATTATTATTTTCATATTCATTTTAGGTTTTGAATTTAAAATTTAATCGATTTTAATTTTACAATGTTTTGTTGACTTAAAGAAGTATCCGCAACACTCATGTTCAACTCTATACTCAAAAGGTTAAATTTACAAGGTTCACAATTGCCCTCCTGCATCATTACTTACTCTATGTATATCAATACTAGCTAGCCTACATGACTATGGTATGCATGTCCTTACTAAATTCACCCCTAATATCTGTCTCTTGTTCCTCCTCCTCATGTTCTTCCTCTTCAGGTTCTTTATCTTGAGGATCCTTGTCTTTTGGATTCTCCTCAACATTAGCCTCATTTTTTTATGATTACTTTTCATATCTAACAGGCCTGCCTCTTATGCTTCTGTTGGTTATAGGTTTTCTTGTGGCAATTTAGGCATCATAAGTTCAATGTCTAGTTCATTAGGTGCTAATGGCATCTTTATACTTGCTCCAGTTGGTTTAGGGAAACATGAAAACCAATCAATGATCCTTAGAGGATAATGCCTAGGAATATATGGTACNAGAGAGAGAGAGAGAGAGAGAATATTTATGAAAAGCTACAATTTCCTAGATAATTTTACATCATACGATTATGTCTTATATTGTACCTTCTGATGTGTATTTTATTTGTTTCTCTTCATAGGCAATATATGTGTATATTTATAAATAAATGCATCTTATATGTTTCTTTATTTAATTTAAGGGTTTATTCTATTTATTAGTTTATAAGGCCAATTAACTTAGTTATCTTACCTATCTTTCTCAGTTTTTTTAAATCTTTAGTATTATATAACTTTTTTCATTATAACTCTAATTTTTATGATGTTATAATCAATTTTTATTGTTATTGGACACACATTTATATAACAAGATTCGTTATAGACATTGGAATGTGCATTTTCTATTATGGGCCCAAGGTGTTGTGAATTTCTTTATTTTAGGCCCAAATGTTTTTAATTATAATTTTGGGCTTTTCTTAATGATTTTATTTATTGGCTTTACTTTAAATTTTGTAATGGGCCTAAATAATTTCTAAATTTTTATATTTTCCAAACATTTTTATTTTTTGGTCCAAATTGTCATAATTTCTTTAGTTTAGAACTTTGAGCCCGAAATATTAATTATCCTAATTCTTATTATAATTATAATTCCTAATTAATTAATTTTTTTTTTTCAGAATTTGTGGTTTGAAATCAAGAAATTTTAGAAAGGTTGACATGGTAATTTCTTATTGGTTCATGATGTAATTTTCTTATTTTATCCAATTTTTGTATTCTTACTAATTTATAATATTAGTACATACATATATAATATCATAAAATAATTAAATGATATAAAATAGAAGAAAATCACTCTTGTTTCTTCCGTGGAGCTCACATCCAATATATACACATACATACATATATATATTTGTTTTACTTATTAACTTACTTTTTAGGAATATAGAGTACTAATATACATATATTTTTATTTTTCAGTATATACTTATATATATTTATACTATTTCATAATATATTTATAGTTGAATATTGAAGTATGTATAGTTAGTAATACATATATTTATATGTACTATACATGTAAGGGAATCGTATATATATATAAGTATAACATATATATACATATAGATAAATATATTTAAGTGTATACATATATAAATACATAATTAAAAAGAGGAAAAATTGTACACCTAAATCATCATTTATTTTTATTTCACTTGTTACATAAAACCAAATACATATACATATCATTCCTACTACAAGAGGTATTGAAAGTACATTTAACTATAACTAATATGTTCCTAATAAATAAAATACTTCAAAGTACACATAAAAAAAAAATACACAAAATTTACATTACAAGGAAAGAAATAATATAACATAAAGTAGTATTGGATCGCTCTTGTCTTGGAATTTTTGGAAAAATATCCTCATTCCTTCTTGAAGTTGGTAGAAAAGTGGTGATAAAGAAGGGATGAAAAGGGAAAAAGAAAAAGTGAAAAGTACTTTTTTTTTTTTTTATGGTTAAGGAAATATGTGTGTATAGTTAAGACTAGATTCGTTGGTGAAAAGGCAAAAAGAAAAAGTACTTAAGCTTGCTTTTATCCTAACTTATTTGATCACATGGGATAATGTCAAATTGCTTTATCTTATCCTAAATTTGACTTTTGACATGGATAAAGTTGTGCCAATCCATTGTAGCCGAAAGTTTGGATAGAAAAGAAGAAAGAAAAGGAAAAGAAAGAAAGAAAAGAGAAGAAAAGAAAGAAAAGGAAAGAAGAAAGAAAGAAAGAAAGAAAGAAAAAAAAAATAATTTCAATATCTTGCTTCTTTGACTTTTCTTGAGAAGCTTTTCCATTTTTAAAATAAAATATTGTAAGTGTAGGTAGATGAGTAATTTAAAAATAGAATTAGGATCAAGTATGATGTAATTATAGGAAAGATATATGGTACAAAATTGATGTGTACTTCATAATACATAAAGTATATAGTAAAAATACATCAATATAATAACTAACATATATATATGTATATATATGTACATACATGTAACGCCACAATGCACATAGGGTAATATTTGTAATATTATTAATTTATTATTATTTATATTTATTAGTATTTAGAAATTATCTCTATCCATTTGTTAGCAATTTTATATGATCACATGTGTTTATCGATAATTTTACCAAATTCGGACATTATCACCATTAGGATAAATTTGTATATTTTATAAGCTTAAGGTTTTGGTTTTAGGGTTTTTATCAAGTTCGAGTTCCATCTATTGTATTCACATGTACATAGGATTTAGGCTTTTTGTATGTAATTAGGGTTCTAAATAGTATATTATTATTTTCATATTCATTTTAGGTTTTGAATTTAAAATTTAATCGATTTTAATTTTACAATGTTTTGTTGACTTAAAGAAGTATCCGCAACACTCATGTTCAACTCTATACTCAAAAGGTTAAATTTACAAGGTTCACAATTGCCCTCCTGCATCATTACTTACTCTATGTATATCAATACTAGCTAGCCTACATGACTATGGTATGCATGTCCTTACTAAATTCACCCCTAATATCTGTCTCTTGTTCCTCCTCCTCATGTTCTTCCTCTTCAGGTTCTTTATCTTGAGGATCCTTGTCTTTTGGATTCTCCTCAACATTAGCCTCATTTTTTTATGATTACTTTTCATATCTAACAGGCCTGCCTCTTATGCTTCTGTTGGTTATAGGTTTTCTTGTGGCAATTTAGGCATCATAAGTTCAATGTCTAGTTCATTAGGTGCTAATGGCATCTTTATACTTGCTCCAGTTGGTTTAGGGAAACATGAAAACCAATCAATGATCCTTAGAGGATAATGCCTAGGAATATATGGTACACCAGTAGGAATATGGTGATATTAGCAAGATAGGGTCTCCCTTCTTCTAATCTAGCTAAAAAATATCTCACTGGCATCATCAAAGCTATGATTCCTTCCCCATCCAACTATCTTTGCTCGAAAGCTGTTGAGGTCCCAAGTTCATCTCCATTAATGTACATGCATCTTGCCAAGTATAATTCATTCCATCAATAGACTTCTCAATGATCGTCTACGATTCTAAACATATCCCAGTCAACCATTTCTAGCAATTGCTGCATCTTAACCCTATAGTCCATAGGAGACTCCTCTCTATTCCCTTTAAATTGTATCCAACTGATTATCAACTCACCCCTATGACCCCGTAATTAGACTTAGGATCAATTAACATACAATACACTAAATATTGTAGTTACTTCTTCTTTAGTATGCATAATACAATTTTTTATCACCCAATTAATACTACCCACTCTCATTGTGTTACCATGACATATAATTTTTTTAATTATGACACTTCAAAACAAGTTCACTAGAACCACACTTTAATACTAACAAAGAACCATTAAGCCCCGAAGTGACGGAGTCACAACAATCTTGCTGTGTAAATTAACCTAAGATAATAACTGACCTCTTAGTCACTATCGTAGATATGATTCACATAAGCGTCTATGATTATCTAGTTTGAAGCAAATAGTTTATACAAGATTAATGATAAAATTATATACAATACTTTAAGTAATATATATATATAGTGTCTTATGATCCTAAGAGATATTTACATAACTTAATTGTCTAAAACAAGTAAAATATTACACTATCACACTCTCTTATCAATGAGTCATAAGCAAAACTCTCAAAGTCTCTATTGATAAGCTAGTTTGATCCTCATTCCCCATAGTTCTTCAAAAGGATACTAACCTCTAGATAGTTTTATCGTGACATTTGGATTATTACCTGCAAGAAAATCTATAAGGTAATAAGCAACCAATAACTTAGTAAGTAGGGATGAAGACCTAAGATTATATAATAAACATAAGCAAGATTTTTAAACAATTAATTAAATGCAGTACAACATGCAAATACTATCACACAACATTGTCTTCCATTGTGAAATTAGAGAAATCTCACCTGCTCTAATCTAGGTTTAGAGAGCTTTAATGTGTATGCAATAACTCACAACCAAACCTAGGTTTATGCAATGGACGCATCACTCTCCTTATGATTATCCTTTGAAACACTGCCCTCATCCTTACCATGACCTCCTCTTCTATTACTTAGTTTGACTAAGAATGAAAAAGGGACCATTATGCTACGACACTACCCCTTGATTGAAAGATCCTAATTGTCTCCTAAAGGGTTGCAATGCATGTCCAATTAAGGGGTTTAATCAAATATAGCTAAGTCTAGTTTAGAGTGATCAAACAATTTCACTCTACACAATTCACAACAAATCACCAAAGCAAAGTATCAGTATATAGCCCAATAATCAAAGACACACAAGCATGTATACAATCATCTATCTACAAGCACAAACAAATATACTCCTAAGTCTTTGAGTATGGTAATATAGTACTCCAAAATACAATAATGTAATGATCTTAACTTATCTGAAGTCTTTGATTTACTTACTTAAGCTTGATATCAGATCAAATTGTCGCCGCTTACTCCTATAATATAAATACCCTTTTAGTATTTGTACCCTTATTACACATAAGCTTTAAAGCGTAAATTTTTTTACCTAATTATCCAAGTTTTATATTACTTATCACCGATCTAATTCTAAACTAGTTTCTGACTTGATTTTTGAATTAGTTCCTAAATTAAGTTCTAATTCAGCATCTAGTTAAAGTTTTTATTTGTAAACCCTAGGAGTTCCTACTAATCTAATATGTAAAATTCATATAACTATTTTCAAGTATTCTAAGTCTCCTATTCATCTCTTAATCAATATTCTGGTCTGTACTATACACTCTATTCCTAATCTAACTCCCGAATTTGGTTCTAATGTGAGAATAATCTACATTTTTCACATATTTTCTTAAACTTACATTCATAATCAATTTTATATTATTTTTCTAATATTATAATATTATTAATTTAACCTAATATATTCCACTCATTTAATTTTCCAACTTCACATACTACCCATTATTAAATAATTACACATAGCGCACATATCCAACATCTCCAATCCTACAAATACCATCCCCCATCATCAACTAACATTGTAAGATGTCTACTTATACACTAACTCAAAATTTTCACCAAATTAACATTAAATCATAAAATTAACGTAAGAAATTAAATTTTATTAATCATTTTAAGCCCAAAAAATTAAGTAAAAATTTGGAAAATTAAGTTTAAGAAAAACTCTCCATAGAAATTCAATATATACCCTAGGTAGTACATACAAAAATTTTGATCTCAAAATCACATCATTAAGGCTATTTAAAACAAAAGTGAAAATTAGATTGAGTTTAGTGATTTCTTAGGAACAATATATCCCGATACCTAATTTTAACAAATTGACATTTTTCTCTAATTCTATATACAAAAATATCTTGAAAAACCAATTTTCATAATTTTGCATAATAATTTGATATTTAATAAATTAAACAAAAATCGGGTGGAGAATTAAACTCATTGAAACCACTAACTTGCAACCACCTCTGGCCACCTTAGGGTTGTCAGACAACTTGGCATAAGGTCCATTGTATGGTGGTGGTCTTGGTTTTTTTTCGAGGTGGTCGTTAAGTATGGGTTCTCCTTTAAAGCCTTAATTGCATTACAATTTGTCTAATTTTTGTAAAATTGCTTTCTCTCTTCTTCTCACCTCTCCCTAATTTTTTTTTAGCTCTCAACTATCCAAAATGAGTTTTGATGGGGGTTTACTGAATTTATAGAGTGGTTTAGCGTTTTTCTTGCAATTGTTTTGTTGGTAAGTGTCCCTTCTCTTTTTCTTTTTCACTTTCTAAATGGCATAACCCTATTTGTTGAATTCCATCTTGATTTCTTAGCTTGCTACAGCCTTATTGCAAAATTTTCTACATTTTCCACAATTTTTCTTTATTTTCTATTACTTTTCCTTAATTAATTCAAGATTATTTTAACATAGTTTAAGTATTTCAAATAATTTCGAATATTTTTACATATATGTAAATATACATATAGGACAATAAATAATCATAAATATTATTTATGTTATTTTATAATTTTTAGTGTACATATAATTTGTCATGGCTTGAAAAGATAGAGTTGTAACAATCGCATTGTATAAACCATCATAAGATAGAAATTGTCCTTACAGCTACTATCTTAGACCGAGTTCACACTAAACATACTCGAATCTACCCCTTTGAAGCATCTAATTTGATACCTGTTCGATATAAACTTGTACAGTAATCTTTTGAAATAATTAGTTAAAAATAAATTTGTAATTTGACTTTATAGAAGAGTAGTAGTAAATCTCACAAGTACCTATCATTTTATATACAAACTAGAATATTAAAAACTACTAAGCTACTTGAGGAGCCCTGTGTAGTTTTCCTAAAAGTTAAGAAAATTAATACTAAGGGCAATAATCAACCATTTCCTATTGCATCTTACTCCCCATCCCAGTTTATTAGTATTCTAGTTTTTAGGTAGATGTTAGTAATTCACCTGGAACCTGTAAAACAAACTATAAGGGAATAAGCAATAACTTGCTCAGTAAGTGGGGTGGAGACAGAAGTATACATCCAGCACATCAAGCAGGATTCTCAACTAAGTGGTTTAGATGTAATGCATGTATAAGCAAATGCCATTATACAACGTTATTTGGTCCATCGTAAGATCAAAGAAATTACGCCTACTCTAATTCGGGTTGAGCAGATTGACATCACATACTCATGAATTGAAACTAAACTAAGGCTTGTGCAATAGACAACACTTTCCTCTCGTAACTACCTTCGAACCATAGCCCCCAACCTTATCACAACCTCCTCTCTTGTCACTTAGTTCGGCTAAGGGTAGGGAAAGGACCATTCAGTTATCCTCATCGAAGGAAGTCCATTTTTGGCTCGAGAATCTTAGACGTTACCCCTAATGGGTAGCGATGCATAACAGGTTATACGTTGAGTTAAGTTTAAGTTAGTTTATTTTTAGGGTGACCAATTAAGTTCAAACAATTTAAGCATATTAATATTCATAAATTAATGATAACATGGTGCTCAGCTTCCATCATAGCAAATCAAAACTCAACCATAAGTGTTGCATATGCACAAACAGTTAACTACAATTACAAGCCAATATATACTAAGGTCTCCTAATATTATGAAATAATACCCCAAAATGCTGTGAAACATTGATCTTACTTATCTGGCTTCCTAACTGATTATCCCTAGAAGTCTTCAATAGGTTTCATAATCTTAAGTAAGATAAAGTAGAAACTAAGAATAAATAAGATGTTAAAATATTTCTTTAGGTGATTATCTGTTTTCTACCTTATGGTTGTTAAGTTAATTAACTAGCCCTATAGTTAATATAAAGCATTATTAAATATACGTGTCGCTCTATTACGTATATATGTAAGCAAAATACGTACAATTTTAGTATATTACTTATCGTATAACCTCTGTTATAAATATACTTGCAATGGCATTATAGTTTTTTAGAAATCATAAAGTTATGCCATAAACTCTTAAAACACATTGATATGTAATATAGTTTCTCTTTTTTTTTTCTTCTCTCTCTTTTTTTTTTTAATTTTAAAAAGACCACTTTGTCCATTTGTAAGTTTCAACCTTGAAGAAAACAACAATATATTTATATAATATGCCCATAAGATTCTTTTGAATATAAATTCAATATTATACCTTGCTAGATTGATAAAATGTGTACATATATATATATATATATATAAACTTTAATTTGTATAAGTTATATTCTATTATATATACATCAATCACCATCCTTAAAGAGCAATATAATATATTTATAGTTCAATTTAATGCATAAAAAAGTGATATTGCAATCATAAATGGACTCTTCATGACAAATTGAACTATTTTATGATGAATTGTATATAAGATTAAATAACATCGTAAAAATTACTACTTTTAAAATATATAGTGAATAATACTTACCTTAAATCTTTTGGGAATTAACGGACTTGTTCCAATACCTTACTTCTAATTCCTTTTATCAGTAGGTTGTAGCCTTCTTACCCATCCAACAAAGTTTAACCTTTCGAAAAGCTATTATGAAGTTTTAATGTAAGGACTATTGTCAAGTAAGAGGAGCTTACAATTTGCAGGGGAAGCATGTATAGTTCAGTAGGAATTTTCGAGATATGCATAGGTTTGTTGTATATTTAGTATTTGTTATAACACTTGAGGAATTATTCATTCTCTAATTTCCTCTACGTAGATATTTTTGAGGCAGAAGATCCAATCCCATATAGCTAAAGTAGTCCTTAGGTATTGTTTTCTGATTCCATTGTGATTGGACTAGGACCCATGTGTCCTTCCATCTATATGCTTCTTGGATAACATGGTTGATTTGTTCAACTATTAAGCATTTTAATGTTCCATTCCATACGTGACAAGTTCATAAATAATTCTTAGGCGGCCTATGTGTTAAAATCCTGGTCTTACATTTATAGTATTTATTCTCTAAGCTAAAGATCAATGAAACCTCCAATAGATTCTTCAGGCTTACTTCAACTTTTAAAATCATTTAATTCGTTTTTATTATTTCCCATTTGTTTATTAATATTATCGAGACAAGTTTTAGTAATTGTTGATAGGCGACATTTTAGGTATTCCTTAACTCATAACCCTTTATCTTCGTTTTTTATTTTCTTTTTTTATTAATAAATTACCAGGTCTCTTAAATATAATTTCCTATCTTAATATTAGCCGTTTGTCCTTTTATTAACATGACATTAGCTTATTCACCATTTCTATCGTTCCATATGTTGCTATGAATTACTCCTCCCAAAACCATTGCTTTTGAAAACATTTAATATCATTTGTTGGTTATATAGTTAATATAGGTATACATTATATATATTTTTAAACTTTTAGGTTAATTTATAGATATATTTATTATATATATCGGGTATATTTATAAAAATACATATATATATTCATATATTATATTATATTATTTCCTTTTATAACTTAATTAACTTATCTCTGGAGCCTCATCGTATTTCTAGGTCAATTTTAAGGGTTTCAACAAGTTTTATACTATATTGAATAATTATATTTCTAAGGCTAAAATTAGATTTTTAGGATGTTATTTTTAAAATTTAACTTTATTGAGTTACTTCAACTGATTTTTCTAACCTAATCGTAAGGTTTGGATTTAATCAAAGAAATTTTTTTCAAAAGCCTTAAATCTAAGTATGATTACCCTAAATACGACTTTAAGAGCTCACATGACATAAATCTTGACTATTTTGTTTATATTCTTAATATTTTATTATATTTTTTACTTTCAAGTCTACGAAAATTCCTCAATTAAGATTATCATGTTCTTCATGAGTTTCTAGCTTAATCAAGTTACTTTTCTGAATGTGCTAAATCAACTAATAACTCTATTCGTACAAGGATAGAGCTTTGTCTTAATACTCAAATGTTTATGTCCTAATTGCTAAACTTCAGGGATATTACATAATTTATTTCTATTGATCCGTTAATTATCAAAACTTATTTTATCCATTTCCAATAAATAATGGGTAATATACGTATAACTTTTATATTATAATATTTAGTTATTTATTTTCCTAAATCTAAACCCACTGAATCACTTTTACTAATATTCTTAACTTTGTCGTAAAATTTTGTCTCAATCAGACAACTTATCTAATTGCCCTAAATTTTACATATTGAAACTCGAACACTCGATTGTGATGCTTACATCTTATAATTGCTTTTTCAGTTCTACTAACTCAATTGATGCCATTCATTAGGCCAGTTTTGAAATGGATTTAGTTCCTAACACTAGATCAATTGTGAACTCTACCTCCTCATCATGTGAAATACTAAGTAGATCATCTGGAAACACATCAAAATACTCCTACACTATCAGCATTTATTCTAACTTTAGTTTAGCTTTATTCAATTCTTCCTCTAAGGTGACTAAAGTAGGCCCTTCCCACAACTCACATATAGGACATTGAGTCGACCTCTAAACTTATACTTAGTAACTAAAAGGTTCCTCTCTTAGGGGTTCAAAGAAAACCACGCTATTATGATAGTTAATTGTAACATGATGCTTTGATTGTCAATCCATCCCTAAAATAACATCAAAATCCAACAATTCTAATAGTAACAGATCACACAATAAAACTCTTCCCCTAATCTCTATCTTCACATCTCGACAAACTCAGTTTAAAACCGTTCCATTCCTTAAGGGTGAATTAATAGTTAAACAAGATTCTAAAATAGAAATATGCAAACCACACATATGCACAAAAGATTCAACCACACACAAGTGTGATACACCGGTATCAAAAAGAGCATAAACATTATGAGATAAGATAAAAAGTGCACCTACCATGGTGTTTATGTCATAGGCGATGTCTTAGTGTTGTAAAGCAAAAACTCGGTTAGGAGATCTTAGGTATATACTTACTTATTGAGGACATATTGCTTCAGGAACTATCAAAGCTCTCACAATTGGTGCCCCCTAGTGATGCAGACCAAGGCTAAGGATAGATAAAGTCGATTGTAAGGATGAGTCCAAGTTTATTGAAAGCTTGAAGAAGGTGATGGAAGTCGCATGAAAGAACAGAAAAGGGAAGATAAGAAAACCCATGAACAACTTCAAAGGATGTGATACACTAGTGGAACTNATATATATATATATATATAAACTTTAATTTGTATAAGTTATATTCTATTATATATACATCAATCACCATCCTTAAAGAGCAATATAATATATTTATAGTTCAATTTAATGCATAAAAAAGTGATATTGCAATCATAAATGGACTCTTCATGACAAATTGAACTATTTTATGATGAATTGTATATAAGATTAAATAACATCGTAAAAATTACTACTTTTAAAATATATAGTGAATAATACTTACCTTAAATCTTTTGGGAATTAACGGACTTGTTCCAATACCTTACTTCTAATTCCTTTTATCAGTAGGTTGTAGCCTTCTTACCCATCCAACAAAGTTTAACCTTTCGAAAAGCTATTATGAAGTTTTAATGTAAGGACTATTGTCAAGTAAGAGGAGCTTACAATTTGCAGGGGAAGCATGTATAGTTCAGTAGGAATTTTCGAGATATGCATAGGTTTGTTGTATATTTAGTATTTGTTATAACACTTGAGGAATTATTCATTCTCTAATTTCCTCTACGTAGATATTTTTGAGGCAGAAGATCCAATCCCATATAGCTAAAGTAGTCCTTAGGTATTGTTTTCTGATTCCATTGTGATTGGACTAGGACCCATGTGTCCTTCCATCTATATGCTTCTTGGATAACATGGTTGATTTGTTCAACTATTAAGCATTTTAATGTTCCATTCCATACGTGACAAGTTCATAAATAATTCTTAGGCGGCCTATGTGTTAAAATCCTGGTCTTACATTTATAGTATTTATTCTCTAAGCTAAAGATCAATGAAACCTCCAATAGATTCTTCAGGCTTACTTCAACTTTTAAAATCATTTAATTCGTTTTTATTATTTCCCATTTGTTTATTAATATTATCGAGACAAGTTTTAGTAATTGTTGATAGGCGACATTTTAGGTATTCCTTAACTCATAACCCTTTATCTTCGTTTTTTATTTTCTTTTTTTATTAATAAATTACCAGGTCTCTTAAATATAATTTCCTATCTTAATATTAGCCGTTTGTCCTTTTATTAACATGACATTAGCTTATTCACCATTTCTATCGTTCCATATGTTGCTATGAATTACTCCTCCCAAAACCATTGCTTTTGAAAACATTTAATATCATTTGTTGGTTATATAGTTAATATAGGTATACATTATATATATTTTTAAACTTTTAGGTTAATTTATAGATATATTTATTATATATATCGGGTATATTTATAAAAATACATATATATATTCATATATTATATTATATTATTTCCTTTTATAACTTAATTAACTTATCTCTAGAGCCTCATCGTATTTCAAGGTCAATTTTAAGGGTTTCAACAAGTTTTATACTATATTGAATAATTATATTTCTAAGGCTAAAATTAGATTTTTAGGATGTTATTTTTAAAATTTAACTTTATTGAGTTACTTCAACTGATTTTTCTAACCTAATCGTAAGGTTTGGATTTAATCAAAGAAATTTTTTTCAAAAGCCTTAAATCTAAGTATGATTACCCTAAATACGACTTTAAGAGCTCACATGACATAAATCTTGACTATTTTGTTTATATTCTTAATATTTTATTATATTTTTTACTTTCAAGTCTACGAAAATTCCTCAATTAAGATTATCATGTTCTTCATGAGTTTCTAGCTTAATCAAGTTACTTTTCTGAATGTGCTAAATCAACTAATAACTCTATTCGTACAAGGATAGAGCTTTGTCTTAATACTCAAATGTTTATGTCCTAATTGCTAAACTTCAGGGATATTACATAATTTATTTCTATTGATCCGTTAATTATCAAAACTTATTTTATCCATTTCCAATAAATAATGGGTAATATACGTATAACTTTTATATTATAATATTTAGTTATTTATTTTCCTAAATCTAAACCCACTGAATCACTTTTACTAATATTCTTAACTTTGTCGTAAAATTTTGTCTCAATCAGACAACTTATCTAATTGCCCTAAATTTTACATATTGAAACTCGAACACTCGATTGTGATGCTTACATCTTATAATTGCTTTTTCAGTTCTACTAACTCAATTGATGCCATTCATTAGGCCAGTTTTGAAATGGATTTAGTTCCTAACACTAGATCAATTGTGAACTCTACCTCCTCATCATGTGAAATACTAAGTAGATCATCTGGAAACACATCAAAATACTCCTACACTATCAGCATTTATTCTAACTTTAGTTTAGCTTTATTCAATTCTTCCTCTAAGGTGACTAAAGTAGGCCCTTCCCACAACTCACATATAGGACATTGAGTCGACCTCTAAACTTATACTTAGTAACTAAAAGGTTCCTCTCTTAGGGGTTCAAAGAAAACCACGCTATTATGATAGTTAATTGTAACATGATGCTTTGATTGTCAATCCATCCCTAAAATAACATCAAAATCCAACAATTCTAATAGTAACAGATCACACAATAAAACTCTTCCCCTAATCTCTATCTTCACATCTCGACAAACTCAGTTTAAAACCGTTCCATTCCTTAAGGGTGAATTAATAGTTAAACAAGATTCTAAAATAGAAATATGCAAACCACACATATGCACAAAAGATTCAACCACACACAAGTGTGATACACCGGTATCAAAAAGAGCATAAACATTATGAGATAAGATAAAAAGTGCACCTACCATGGTGTTTATGTCATAGGCGATGTCTTAGTGTTGTAAAGCAAAAACTCGGTTAGGAGATCTTAGGTATATACTTACTTATTGAGGACATATTGCTTCAGGAACTATCAAAGCTCTCACAATTGGTGCCCCCTAGTGATGCAGACCAAGGCTAAGGATAGATAAAGTCGATTGTAAGGATGAGTCCAAGTTTATTGAAAGCTTGAAGAAGGTGATGGAAGTCGCATGAAAGAACAGAAAAGGGAAGATAAGAAAACCCATGAACAACTTCAAAGGATGTGATACACTAGTGGAACTTTTGAAGACTTATAACACAACTCGATATAACACACAAGATGGTCTAGTGAGGTTATTTGCTATCTAGCCTGCTACCTAGCCTTGCTTAAGGGTTAGGAGAAGAGTGAAAAGAGTAAACAAGCTTAACGAGAATAATGTTCAAAAAAGGAAGAATATTTAGTATATTGATGATATCAAATATGATGAAGTTTTATGTAAAAAGGGTATTTATACCCACAAAACTAGAGCAATCTACCTAAAATGGAAAAGACAAAAAAGGGTAGTGTCTAAAAGGAGTAATATATAAGGAATGATTAAGGGTATATTAGAAAATACAATAAAAGTGAGTATTTTGTATGAAGGATTTTGTGACATGGTTACTCGAATACATGGCTCACTATAAGTGGACGACTTTCTGGTCGAAAAGACAATTCTATACAATTAGTTTGATTTCTACTAAGTTAAGGTACTGAACAAGGGTGCCAAGTATAGGTGCCGATCTGAGGTGGACTCATCCGAGAAAGGATATATGCTGGAGCTCTTAGCTTCTTAGCACCAATGTTGTCGAGTTGGGGGTTGGCTCGGTCATGGCTGAGTAGACGTGTGTGAGGGGTTAAGCTATTAACAAAGCTTTCGTCCAGTTGGCATATAACTTCCAAGAGATGAGGAGTTGTTAGGCTCGACATAAGGAGTTAGTTAAAAGCAAGGATTAGCTCGGCTTCTATAGGAGTCAGTTGGAACAAAAGGATTAATCTTGTTAGTCCTTTAAGGTCTCGAGTCTGGTTGCACGTGAAAGGTTTAGTAGTTAGATTCCTATCATTCCTTTTTGGTTGATTTGGATTTAAGATCAAATCTGACTAGTCTTCGCTTAATTCTTCCTTAAGGTGATAAGGGCTAAGGTTAGCAATGTTGAAGGTGTCAAAAACCCTATAATCTTTAGGTAGTTCCAATCTATAGGCATTGTCATTAATCTTTTAGAGGATTTTGAAAGGGCCTTTAACTTAGGCAAACAGCTTGTTCTTTCTCTTGCTTGGGAATCTCTCCTAGGTTAAGTATAGCCATACTAGTTCTCTAAGCTGAAACTGTGCCAAATTCTTTCCCTTGACTTTTCCTCACATTTTCTGGGCAACTTGGTCAATCTGTCGAGTAACTCTCTCGTAGATGTATTATAAGGACTACGCTTAAGCTCTCGTATTAGGATCCTCTTGCTTAGATATGGGTACAGTGCTATGATTGAGGGGCAGCTTGAGATTAAAGCCATATACAACTTCAAAGGGGGTCTACTTGGTGGTGTCATGTCTAGTACAGTTGTAACCAAACTCTACTATGGGCAAATAGACATCTCAATCGGTTAAGTTCTTCCCTATTGCAACTTAAAGCAGCAATCCTAAAGTACGATTGATGACCTCTATTTGGCCATCAGTTCAGGGATGATGGGAAGTGCCATATAATAGTTTAGTCCCCATCAGACACCATAGAGTTCTCCAGAAGTGACTCAGAAACTTCAGATCTCTGTTTGAGATTACACTCCTCAGCATGCCGTGTAAACAAATAATTTCTTACAAAAAGAGAGAAGCAATAGCTGAAGCATCGTTAGTTTTAGAGGAGGGCAAAAAGTATGCCATCTTATTGAATCTATCCATGACCACCATCACAGAATCTTTGCCTTGGGCAATTCTAGGTAATCTAAGGACAAATTCCCTATTCAATTTAGTACAAGGTCGGGTCAGGGTAGACAATAGCATTGCTTTCCCTTGCTTGGCTCGACATTTGGCTCCCTTGCAAGTAGTACAACTCTCAAGCACTAGGTGTACATCTTGTCTCATTTTCGACTTGAAGAACCACCCTTTCAACAACTCTTGTGTCCTCTTCTCCCTAAATTGTCTAGAAAGTCCACTAAAATGAGCTTCCCTAGTAAGTAGCTCTAGTAAGGAGTAGGTTGGCACACATAACTTTCCACTTTGAAACAGATAACCATCTTCCACATGATACTCATCCATTGTTCTTCCGTTGGCATAACACTCGAATATTAGTCCAAAATGTGGGTCTTTAGGGTACTGTTCTTTGATGCTTGCAATCCCTAACAATCTAGTCTGCAACTTGGTCAAGTGGACATGTCTCCTTGATAGAGAATCAACAACGACATTGTTCTTACCTTATTTGTATTTTATTATAAAGTTGAATCCCTCCAGGAATTCAACCTACCTCGCTTGTCGCTTTGACAATTTGATTTGACTTTTAAGGTACCTCAAAGGCTCATGATCGATATACATGACAAACTATCTTAGCAATAGATAATGTTGCTACATTAGAGCGCTTAGATCAAGGCTAAGAGTTCTTTCTCATATATGGACTAGTTCAATTGAGGCCTTCTAAGCTTTTCACTGTGGTAAGCAATTGGTCAACCTTCTTAGATTAAGATAGTGCCTATATTAATTCCTGATGTGTCACATTCCAACTCAAAATCTTCTTAAAGGCAGGTAAGGCTAATAGAGGAGTGGAAGTCAACCTTGCCTTTAGTTCAACGAAACTCCTCTCCTCCCTTTCTCCCTACTTAAATTCAATGTTCTTCTTTGTTAGTTCAGTAGGGGGTGTAATAATGGCATTGAAGTTTCTAATGAACCTTTGATAAAAGGATGCTAATCCATGAAAACTTCTCACTTTGGCACAAGTGGTTAGAGTCAGCCATTCGACAATAGCTTAGATCTTCTCATCATCCACTCATAAGACACCTCTACTAACTACATAACCCAAAAATACCACTTCCTCCCAATAGAAACAACACTTTTTCAGGTTGCCAAATAACCTCTCAGCTCAGAGTACATTTAGTATGGCATGAAGATGTTCATAGTGGCTCTCATGGTTAGCACTATATACAAGGATATTGTCAAAGTACACTTCGGCACACTTCTCGATTAGATTCCTTAGTACATGGTTCATCAGCCACATGAAGTGCTCAAGGCATTTGATAAGCCAAAAGGTATTACCATCCATTTGTAGAGTTCATGCTGAGTTTTAAATGCAGTTTTCCATCCATCTCCTGGCCTCATCTAGATCTGATGGTAGCTAGACTTCAGATCAATCTTGCTGAAGATCTTAGCTTCACTTAGTTCATCCAACATATCATCTAACCTAAGGATAAGATACCAGTATTTGATGGTAATCTTGTTTATAGCTCACCAAGTTCCATACTTTTTCGGTATAGTATAGGGGCTGAGACTCTCCCTCACATAGCCTTTCTCCAGTAGTTCATTGACTTATCTTCAGAGCACCAAAGCCTGCTCAGGGTTCATTTGATAAGCTAGCTTATTTGGCAAGTTAGCGTTGGATATCAAGTCAATGTAGTGTTTAATGCCTCTAAATGGTGGTAATCCCTTTGGCAATTGTTTTAAAAACAAGTCGGCATATTCATCCAGTAGTTCTCTCACCTTAAGGGGTAGCTCAGTTAATTCCTTCAATTCCAATAACCTCCTATCCAACATAAAAGTCAGCATGTTGGCCTTCATAACTTCTCAGAGCATGGCTCTACTTAGGATTAAAGTTTTCTTAGATTCTCGAGTAAGTTTAGCCTGCAGCTTCCTAACATGACTTAATGTCATAAGGTTTAAAGTAACATTCCTCCCATCTTTCTTAAACACATAGATGTTCTTAAATCCGTCATGCATAACTCTTCGATCGAAAAGCCAAGGTTGGCCAAGCAACACATGGGATGCACACATGGGTAATACGTCATAGAGAATCTTGTCAGAAAACTCCCTATAAAGATGAACAACAATACTTATCGAGTGACATGTAGTACTCCTTTCTCATTTCACCAATGCAACTTATAGGACTTTGGATGTGTGATTGTTAGCAATTTTAGCTTCTTGATTTGGTCAATAGATGACACATTAATGCAGCTCCCACTATCCATTATATCTAACATACCTAATCATTTACTTTATAGGTAATATAGAATAAGTTTTCTTTCTACTCCTCCTCGGTAGAGGGTTCCAAGATCATGGAACATTAGAAAATTAGAGTTAACTTATCCAGGCTGCAAATACATCATCTTCAATCAAGTCGGAATTAACATCAACCTCATCTTCCACTTCCTCCTCCTCCTCTTCAAGTTCCTCATCCATGCTATCTACCTCGATCTTTAGGACATCTCCCTTAGTGATCATGGCCCTTCAATTTTGACACTAGGTGGCCATGTACCCAAACCTTTGGCACTTAAAGTACTTGATTTAACTCATTTTCCTCCTAGATCCTTGCCCCTTCTTATACTTTCAGGTTAGTATGTCACCATCAGGTTGACCCTTCTATTCAATCATAACATCTGTTCATATGGTTGGCTCGAGACTTGGTTGAGCTTGGTAGCTTCCCTAAACAGGTCGACTTGACTAACTTAGCTGGCTTAGTAGTGGTTAGGTCTATACTTAGCTTCTTCTCTATCTCTCCACTAGTTGTGCTATCCTAGTAGCCTCATCTAATGTAGTGAATTGCTAAAGTTCCATAATGTCTTGAATATCACTTCTTAATCTAGTGAGGAATCTAGACATTGTTTGAGATAACAACTCTTCTACTTCACAGCGAATCATGAGTATTTAGAACTCTTGAACATACTCGTCAACAGTTCGACCTCCTTATCTTAACTTTTGAAGTCGAGCAAAAGTGTCTTGCAAATAAGTGTTTGGCACAAATCTATTTCCGAGTATCCTCTTCATCTCAAGCCAAGTATTGACCTTTTTGTATCCTTTTCGTCTCCTCATGATTTGAAAGTTCTTCCACTACGTAGTAGCATATCCTAAGAACTCAACAGCAACAGTTCTTACCTTCTCTTGGTCCTCATACTAATAATAATAATAATAATAATAATAATAATAACTCCCTTAACTTTCACTTTCCAATCTAAATAACCATTTACACTCTTAGAATCATTGAAGCTTGAAATCTAAAGCTTCACATGGTCGGTAACTCAGGGTGTTCTAACTCACTCTTCTTCTTGTTCATAGTCTTCTTCTTCAACATTATCCATATCTCTCAAGTCAATCATTCATCGTGCTTGTCCTCCTACTCCTCTACTATGAACTAGTTGAGTTGGGTTTCGACCTGTAGCAGGTAAAGCAGCTTGTGAGGTTGCCAAGCCCTATTTCATTTTCCTTAATTTAATTTATATTAAGTCCAACCTGTTTAATATAAATTACTCAATATTAAATTAAGAAAATATTTTTTAAATAATTTTTTAAAAAATTAGAGTCGCTAACTAGTTCAATTAGTAAAAAATGAAATTAGGGTTTTCGGGTGGGAAAACTCTAATTTGACTACTAGTTTATGGATATTCAAAGAAAATAATTTAAAAAAAAAATAACCAGAAAGGCTAAGTTCGAAGGTTAGCTAAGTCACCATGTAAAAATGAAATCAATTAATGAGCTTTATTTTTATATTTTTCTAAAAAGAACCAAGATATGTAAAGATATATAAAATATAACTAAAATGAATTTTTCATTTTTTTATTACGAATTTTTCAAGAAAAGGGAAAAACGTTTTTTTTTTTTATTTTTATTTTTATACGGTTGTCTTGAAGGTGCCTACGTACCCGTTAGTCAATATGAAACCGACGTAGTTCTTTTTTTTTATAAAATATTTAGTAGGTAAGTTATTTTTATTTTAAAAACCGAGCTAGGTTTGCGTTTTTTAACAATTTATTATTTAAAAAAAACCCTAAGAAATGTAATTTTCTTGAATTAAAGAAAACCCTAACTAACCAGATCTTTTTTAAAACTCTGGTTAAGATTTTTATTTTTATTTTTTTTAAAATCACTATGTATCAAAAATATTTTTTCTAAATCCTAACTATAAGATATGTTAAAGATACGATTAGATACTTATCTTCATACGTATCTTTTCTAAATCCTAACCACAATATACGTATCTCGATATATATCTTTTTAAATCTAAATTACAAGATACGTATCTCGATATGTACCTCAACCAAATCATGATTACAAGATACATTGAAGATATGTTCATTTAAAAAAAAAAAAGACGATTTTACTAAAAACTTAATTGAACTAAATTTTGTTGGAATTATCTAAAAACATTATGCAATACGAAAATAATAATAATAATAAAAAACCTGCACTAAATTAGTAAATAAATAAAATTGAACTAACTAATAAATTAAATAATAATTTTTATCGAATTGAGTCGCGCATGTTGATCGTGCGTTGGATTTCATCTATGAAATTGGATTATGGAATTAGATCGGAGCGTTAAGGAATTTGTCTGGACTTGGAATTAGCATTGGATTTGCGTCAGATTCAGATTAGCTTCAGATAGTGGAAATGGATCGGAGTGTTAGCAATTTGGAAATTGGATGTAGCGTGGAATTTAGAATTGCTGGACTTCAAAATTGAATTGTGGCATTGGAATTGGAGTTGCATCATGGACTTCAGGATTGAATTTCGGAGATTGTAGCACTAGACTTCTAGACTTCAGAATTGAATTTTGGAGATTTCGACATTGGACTTCTAGACTTCGGAATTGAATTTCGGAGATTTCAGCATTGGGCTTTTGAAATGTTGAATTTGATTTTCGGTTAGATGAGGGAAGGATTGGATTTAGTGGATTGGTTATGCAATTGAGGATGTGTGTTTCGAATTGCCTCAAGTTTGTTTTAGATGAGTGAATTGTGGGAAAATAAAAACTATCCTCAACATCATGTATCGTTGTGTTATTTATAAACTCACAATTGTATCTTTCATATCGATACGAAAGATACGATTATGATTCGTTGACGATTTACCCTAACTTCTAAAAATCTTACTTAATTTGGGCTTTCTATTTTTCAAAGCTTGATCCAATCCAATCTAAATTAGCTCAATAACTTATTTAATAAATCTTAAGTTTATTTCAACCTAATATAAATTAGATAAAAAAATCTACTTTAAATTGGACTAAACCAAAACTATTTTAATAAAGCCCAACTTCTCAAATGACATAATGATTTATTAAATTAATCACACATTATTATCCGATTTGATCTTAAATGATTCGACGCATTACGATAGGATGCAACTTGACTTGATACGATACGACATGAGTTAATACGATATGACATGAGTTGATACGATACAACGTGACTCTGTACGATACGATACGACATGACTCAATACGATACAATGTGACTCGACTCTCTCTCTTTTATTTTTTCATTTTTCCATTTTTTATTTTAATTTTAATTTTTATTTATTAACTTGGCTCAATTAACCAAAAATGAAGAAAAATGGCAAAAATGATGTATCTACAGCTGTCTCTCTTTGTAGTGAAGTTCAATTAGAATTTCGCTACAATGATAAAAGAGATACTCATTTTTGCTAGACCCAACTTGGACAATCCGAATATGGTAGATCTCTTCAAGATTTTATAAATGTTTTAGTTTAGTGGATAATCCGAAAAGGATATATCTCTTTTAAGATGAATTGCTTAAAAGGATAGATCTTTTAAAGATAAGATAAGATGACGTGAGACAACGCTCTCATGAGCAGGCGATCTTTTAAATGACTAGACAACGCTCCCTTGTGCAAGCGATTCAAGCGATCTTACTAAGGAATAGATAAGACAGTGCTCCTATAAACAAGTGATCCTAGATAAGATTGGATGGCACTCCTTTGAGCAAGTAATTTGTCAAAAGATAGGATAGTACCACTTTGAGCAAGTGATTCAACTAAGGAATAGATAGGACAACGCTCCCATACCCCATAAGCAAGTGTTCCTAAAAGGAATAGGATAGCGCTCCTTTGAGCAAGCGATTCTAGCAAAGGACTAGATAGGATAGTGCTCCCATGAGCAAGCAATCTTGAAAAGGAATAGATAGGACAACACTCTTATGAGTAGGCAATCCAACTAAGGAATAGGTAGGATAGTGCTCCTTTAAAGCAAGCGATCCAAAAAGGAATAGATAAGACAATGCTCCTATGAGCAAGCGATCCTAGCAAAAAATAGGATAGCGCTTCTTTGAGCAGGCGATCCTAAAAAAGAATACATAGGACAGTGCTCCTTTAAGCAAGCGATCCTAGCAAAAGACTAGATAGGATAGCATTCCTATGAGCAAATGATTCAAGAAGGAGAAAAACTTTCATAAGTTTTGACAAATTGATCTGTGACTTGAGTTTAAGAGATTTTGATGATTCCTTGAAATTTTTAAGAAATCTCTCTTGATAATTATTTTTTTAAAAGTATCATTTCTCTTTTGAAAAATTTTTGTTTATTTTTTCTTTTCTTTTTTTTTTTGTAAAGAAATTCAAAAAACATTATTTAATAGAAAATTGTGTTGCTAACAAGTAAGAAAGTCTTAAAAACTCTAAAGATCACAAATAAGGGGTTAGCTTGCCCTTTGTCGGTTGATCACTTATTCTCTCGGTCTTGTTTCCTAGAGCATAATTCATGACCTCTAAACTTTTTTAGAAGCACTGATTTCTAACTTGAGATAAATGACCATTCACATTTTTAACCAAGTACTCAACTCTTCAATTTTCCACTTAGGGGATATATATCATTACTTGAAATGTTTAGTTAAACTAGACTTCCTTACTCTCTTGTAGGTTTGTTTTTACTTTCAGCATCAATTCCAAAAATTATAGCCTATCTTGTAAATGGTACATTCTGGTCAATCAATAGGTCTTTTCTGGGTTTACAATGTAAGGCTTTTGGTCAATGGTTTAAGCAAAGGGATATTAATGTACTTTAGCCAATTTTGAAAGAAATTATATTGAATCAGCCCCGGGTTTACAAGCTAGGAACCGAGGAGAAGCTAAACATAGGCTTGCCCTAGTTTCATGAGTAAGTTTTGCTTAAGATAATTCTATTTCTTTAGTCAAAAGAGTTTTATCAAGAGTGGTATAGCAGGTTGGATCATATAGTGAGGGTTTTGCTTTTGGGCTTAAGAATTGAAAGTGTTTAGCCTTTGGATATCGTCACAAGTTTGGACTTCAAGCTTATTGGTAATTTGGCTCATGCTTGAAGGTGATCACCTTGCTAATATTTTCAATTTTCTCTTTTTCTTTTCTTTTTTTATTATTTTCTCTCTCTCTCTCTCTCTCTCTCTTTATCAAGGTAGCTATCGTCCAGTGCTAAGTTTTTTTTTTTTTTTTCTTGATGGGATTTGAAGCTCTAAAACCATAGGTCCAAAGAGTATAAGCTTGGGAGAAGTGTATATGGCATGGAGTGTTTAAGAAATGTCCATGGGCTTAGGGTATTTAAATGAGTGTATAAGCTTGAGTGAGGTGTATATGGTCTGAAAGTTTTCTTCATCTTAAAGAAATTGAATTATCTATGACAATAGTTGCTCATGAATTAGCATGACTAAGGCAAGCATAAGTTAGTCTACTCCCTTTGCTCTAAATTAATGACCCTAACCTCCTGACTCCCCTAATGTAGGGTGGTTCTTGACAAGGTTAATTTTAAGAAAAATACCTTAAAGGCTCAAATGGGTTTACAAGGGATAACTGTGTTTAGGGATGATGAAATAAATGCCTAATATCATTTTGACATATGTACCAAGTTCAAGACGAGCCTCCTTTAAGGAATGAGCTCAAGTACTCACATTATGATGCTTAGCTCTCATGTGTTTAAGGTTAATGTTTAGGACATCGATTGCCTCTTTTCATCCTAAACCTTTTAAGTAATGTGTTACATCCCCTTAAGTAGAAAATTTTAAGTTTCGAGTTCACATTTTGTCCATTTTAACTTGCCCTAAATCTTGCATGAAATATTTCATTAATGAAGGGCTAATGACATGCCCTTATCAAGCTTAGCTAAGTACATATCATAAAAAAACAAAATGCACAAGAAAAATACTTTATTCAAATAAATCTTATCTCCAAAGTAAAAGATTATTCTAAAAATAAATAAATACAAGAACTAAAACTCTTTTCTAGTTCTTACCCCCATTTCTATCACTTCATCGAACTTGGCCCATTTAATTGAATTGATCTTTTGGAGGTATGCCCAATTGCCTGAAATAGTGAGCCACCTTATTAGATGATAGTAGTAAATCTTCAATGCTTGATACTGGAATTTGTCTATTTGATGTTTCTTCAAAACCTAGGGAAGGAATACCATTGCTAATCGACCCATCAGTCTCTAGAAAATTTGGTTGGATAATCTTAGTATCAATCAAATTTTACACCTTATGCTTCAATCTCCAACAATCTTCAGTAGTATGCCCTACTTTGCCTACATAATAGTCACACCATCTGTTGGGGTCACGATCCCTTAGCTTGCATTTATTTGTTATGTTTTCGCATGTCAGTAGTCTCACGTCTCTTAATTGCTTAAACACTTGGGCTATTGGAATCTTGAATTGCCTTTTCTTGTTGTAGATGGGCTTGTCTTGATTCTAGGCTTTACCAATCGGTACATTCACTATTGCTTTCTCTTTCATTGAATCAACTTCATGCTTAGGCTGTAACTTTATATTTGCACCATGACCTAAGATTTCAAGCTACTTAAGCCCATAACCTATTACCATTTCTGTATTAGTGAGCCTTTCTTTTAACTTCGCTAACTTTTCTTCTAGGGTTGCAACCTTTTCTTCTAGACCCTGGTAGTAACATACCCTTGGACTCGACCATTCAAATATGTTTCTGGCAACTTTTCTAATCCTTATATCTTGTTAATAGTGGGCTTTGTGTAGAATTTGGGCTTTAGATCCCTAACAAAGTCTAATTGGACCAATTTTTCATCAATCAAATCTTAGACTTTATTCTTCAACTCCTAGCAATGGTTAGTAGCATGCCCTTGTTGACCCATGTGGTACTCACATTGCGTATTGGGATCGTATTTTCGAGGTTTATATCTTGGTGTTGAAGTCTTAGGATGCAGCAAACCCCGTTTTTTTAGGCAGCGATAGACTCGAGACATAAGAATCGGGATATGAGTGAACCTCTTTCTAGGTGATTTCTAACTTAGCTTATTTTCCTTGAGCTCTAAACCAATGCTTAGGGTATTAGGCTCGCGTATCATTAGATAAGACATTGTTCTGTTCACAGCGGTCTTTGAATCTAATGGGGTTGATCCTTTCCTTATCAATCTCCCTACTCTAATAACATCTTTAATGCGATCACCAGCTGCAACTACATCTACAAATATAGAAGCAGTATGGCCTAAGAGGCGATTATAATAAGGTTCACCTAATGTGTGGATGAATATGTTGATTAATTCATTTTCTGGCAATTGTACTGTAGCTTGAGCGACTGTAGATCTCCATCTTTAGGCATACTCCTTAAAGGACTCAGTCAACTTCATTTTCATGTTATTCAAATCCATCAGGGATGGAGCCACTTCTTCATTAAACTTGTATTGTTGATAAAAGGCTTGAGCTAGCTTATCCCAAGTATTAAGCTTAACTAAGTCTTGTTAGGCATACTAAATCAACGCCGACCTAGTTAGGCTATCTTGGAAACTTTGAATCATCAACTGCTCGTGTTTAGAGAATTGGGCCATCTTGTGAACATAAAGCCTAAGGTAAAGTTTAGGACAACCTGTTCCATCATACTTTTCAAAATTTGGTACCTTAATCTTCTTGGGTAACTCATGGTCTTCAAAAGTGCAAACACTGCTTAAGTCCATATCACTTTGCACATCATGATCCTTGAGAACTCTCATTTTCTCTTCAATTTTCTAGAAGATTTCTTCTTCCATCTTCATCAATTTCTATACTAATTCCTTCCCCAGGCCTTTGTTGCTATTGTTAAGCTCATGAAGCAGCAACTCCCTAGACTTGTCTGTCTCAAATGGTATGTCAATAGGCCCCTAAGCTTGGGTATGGGCCATGGTCTCGACTTGCTTGGCATGCTTTCCCAAAACCCCTTTAGCTGTGGTTATTTTATGTTCAAGAGCTTCAGATATCTTGGTTTTGATAACAAGTGATTATGGGCTTCAAGTTAGGTCAAATTACTTAAAAAGCAATCTTTCAATGCCTACAAGAATCCCTTCTTGTCTTCTTGTTAGCAACACTATATCGAGTTTTTAGTTTTGAAAACCATTCTTTTTTTTTTTTTTGGAAACTTTTATTAGAAAATCAATGCTTATTTTATGTAATAAAAGCTTAATACTGACATCGATGAATCTAAACAAAGAAAACATTGGGATTGACAACTAAAGACATAAGATAACAATAATATTACAAGGATGATGTGGAGAAGCGGAAATTATTTGACAATGAGAAACTTATTAAATAAATGATACAAGGGTGATGACCCATGGAGAAAACTTTATTAAGACCCTGATAACTTAAGGGCTAAACACGAAGAATAAGAACTTAGACATTTACAAGATTAATAACCTCAAGATGGAAAATAATTCACAATAGAAATCTAATGGTTAAATCTTTTTTGTCTTTTTGATTTTTTTTTTATTTTGTTAGTTCCTAACAGTATGGTACATGTGAGGCATTGTAATGGAAATCAACTAAGTAAAAAAAAAAAGATTATCATGAAACTAGTTTTTCTATCATAAAATATTTTCTTGAAATTTCCTTTTTCTTAAAAAAAAATTGTTGGAAAGCCTTTATAAAAAAAAAAAATGAAAGTTCTATAATAATCTTTATCATAGTTAATTTCCATAATTACATGTCAAAAAAAAAATTAAAAGTTGATATGAAGTTTCTTTTTTATTATTATTATTTTTTATATTGGCACATTATGGTATAAGGGGAATATCAATGATTTTGTCCTTTCTATGTTAAATCTTATATTACACAACTTATTATTGATAAAATAAAATAACATCTACAAGACTCATATATGTTACACAAGATAGCATACACAATAGATGAGATGCAATATGCTACACACCCGTGCAATGTAATGGGGTTAATAATTAATAAATTATAGGAAGTATTATGAATTCGTGGTCAAGAATACACTTATATATAAGTAAATCCGAAATACAATTTAAAAAAAAAAAGTGAAACTTGTAAATACTTATATATAAGGGTTATTGATTTTTTAATTTCCTTTTTTTAAAAAAAAATAATGCTGAATTGACTATAGATTAATCATACTTTTTCTATAATTTAAAAATGACTACCCCTTTTTCAAAAAGAATGATACCGGAGGGTAGGGTTTACGGGGTCTCAGGCTTTGTATCTTTAAGGATTTCCGGAGAAAAATCTAGTGGGTTACATCGAAGTCTAAGTGGGCTCACCTATCACCGCTAGACAGGAGTAAAGATCCTAATGACCTAAGAGTTACATAGTGATGGCCTATCCTAAGTTCTTAAGGTAGTTCAAGTTCGACTACATCTAAGCATGCAAGTGATTGTTAATAAATAAAACCCCCTCTTAAATCCCTAATAAGGGCCTATTGGGCCCGGTTTTTTCCTTAAGGCCTGTATTATTAAAAAGCCAGTTAGTACAACTATAATACAACAAAAGAAAAATAATACAAAAAGCTCATCAATTAAGTTTTAATTTTTACATGCTAACTCACTAAGCTTCTCTAGTAGAGTCGCTAATTCTATTGAGTCCTATTTCGGTTTCCTTAATTTAATCTGTATCAAGCTTAGCTTACTTAATATAAATTACTCGACATCAAATTAAGAAAACATTTTCTAAATTTTTTTTTAAAAGTTGGAGTCACCAACTAATTCAATTGGTAAAAAAAGAAATTAGGGTTTTTGAGTGGAAAAACCCTGATTTGACCACTAGTTTATAGATATTCTAAGAAAATAATTTTTAGAAAAATAACTAGAAAGGCTAAGTTTGAAGGCTAACCTATTAAGACTAAGTCACCATGTAAAAATAAAATCAATTAATAGGCTTTATTTTTATATTTTTCTAGAAAATACCAAGATATGTAAAGATATATAAAATATAAATAAAATGAATTTTTCAAGAAAAGGGAAAATTGTTTCTTTTTTTTTATATGATTGCCCTAAAAGTACCTACATACCTGTTCGTTAGGATCAAACCGACGTAGTTTTTTTTTTATAGAATATTTAGCAAGTGGGTTATTTTTATTTCGAAAACCAAGCCAAGTTTACGTTTTTTTAACAATTTATTATTAAAAAAAACATAAGAAATCTAATTTTCCCAAATTAAAAAAAACCCTAACTAACCGGATCTTTTTGAAAACCCCGATTAAAATTTTTTATTTTTTATTTTTAAACCCACTACGCGTCAAAAATATCTTTTTTAAATCCTAACTATAAGATACGTTAAAGATATGATTAGATACTTATCTTCATGTGTATCTTTTTTGAATCTTAACTACAAGATATGTACTCAATACGTATTTTTCTAAATCTGAACCGCAAGATACGTATATGTACCTCAACTAAATCCTGATTACAAGATACGCTGAAGATACTTTTGTTTTAAAAAAAAAAAAAACTCAATTTTACTAAAAACTCAATTGAACTAAATTTCGTTGGAACTATCTAAAAGCATTATGGCATACGAAAATAATAATAATAAAAAAAAACCTACACTTAAGAAAAATAAATTAGTAAATAAATAAAATTGAACTAATTAACAAATTAAATAATAATTTTTACTAAATCGAGTTGTGTGTACGTTAGATTTTGTTTATGAAATTGGATTATGGAATTAGATCGAAGCGTCAAGGAATTTGTCTGGACTTGGAATTAGTGTTAGATTTGCATCAGATTCGAATTGTCTGGACTTTAGAATTGCTGGACTTCGAAATTAAACTGTAGCGTTGGAATTAGAGTTATATCAAGGGCTTCGGGATTGAATTATGGCGTTGGAGTTGTTGGACTTTGAAATTGAATTTTAGAGATTTCAACGTTAGACTTTTGGACATTGGAATTGAATTTTGAAGACTTTGATGTTAGACTTCTAGACTTCGGAATTGTATTTTGGAGACTTCGACATTGGACTTCTGGACTTTGGAATGGAATTTCGGAGATTTCGGCATTGGACTTTTGGATCATTGAATTTGATTTCTAGTCAGGCGAGGGAAGGATTAGATTTGGTGGATTGGTTGTACAATTGAGGATGTGTGTTTCAAATTGCCTTAAGTTTGTTTTAGATGAGTGAATCATAGGAAAATAAAAACTGTCCTCAACGTCACGTACATTGTTTTATTTATAAATTCACAATCGTATCTTGCATATCGAAGATATGATTACAATTCGTTGATGATTTACTCTAATTTTTAAAAACTCTACTTAATTCGAGCTTTCTATTTTTCAAGGCCCAATCCAATCTGTAAGCCCCAAAGTTCAGCCAAGTAACCGTAGGATTGAACTTAGAACTCATGGTTTAGGGCGATCGGTTAAAAGATCCGATCAAACCCAAATTATAAACTATTTAACAAGATATCAATAAAAATGACCCTGTAAACTTAAATTTAAGAAAATAAGTAGTAAAATAGGAGACTATAAAATTTTCAAATTTTAAGTATAATAACTGCTAATTACCAAAAAGGCAAAAAGTGTAATATAATAACTAATAAATTATTAGAGACAGATTATATATATACTAAAAATTTTAGAATGACCAAAATAATATTTAAGAATATTTATTTGTACTATATATGAATATACATGTAAGTATAAATACGCGTAAATACTTAAAATACGCGAAATGTGCTAAAATAATACTAAATGCTTAAAGAAAATTCATAATTAATTAAGGAAAAATCAAGAAAAATCAGGAAAAATCATGAATCATCCAGAATTAGGTCGTGGCAGCTGGGAAAAATAAGAAAAAATTTGGCCAATTAAATTAAGACAACATAAAAGCCAAAAATCAAGGGATAAGGCAATTGTCTTGTCCCATTTAATGCACAATAAATTCCAAAAAGCCCTATAAATAGCAAGAAAAATTACAGAGCACATTTGGACAGATACAAATCAGAGAAAATTAGGGAGAGTCGAAAATTCGAGAGAAAATCCAGAAAATAAAAAAAATAAGAAAAACTGTGCAGTTAAGGGTTTTAAAAGGAACCCACACCAGACGAGGAGCTGGGAGTGGATGGCCACCACCACCACACGGTGGTGGCAGCGCCCAGGCCGGCCGACAAGGCCACGGCGGCCCGCGGTGGCCGGAGCCACCCAAATCGGTGAGTCCGATTTCCAGCCCGAATCTTGTGAATTTTTGTAAAAATAGTAAATATAATTAGAAAATTATGAATTTTGTTATTCTGGGATATTTTTGTATGTAGTTTGTAGGAAAAATATTATTTTGATGAAATTATATTCCGTAATATATGGCCCCTAAGAAATCGTGTAAAACCGAGCACATTTCGATTTAGAAATAAATGACCTTAGGAGTGTAGTTTCAAGCCCAAAATTTTTGTGTAGATTACTCAAATGATATAGAACAGTGCTATGAAGCCCTTTTTCAAAAATTAATTTTCGAAATTTTTAGATAATTTTTAGGTCCTAAAATGAGGCATAAAATGGGTAATTTAGGATTAATTAAGTAATTAAATTATTAATTTCTAACTTAGTGAATAAGTAGACGTTTTAGGGTGTTAAGATCTGATGGAGTATGATACTTATAGCATTTAGGGTGTTAGATGTAATTATTAGGTTAATTATGTAGTAAATTAGTAATAGAAAAACATAGTAAATTATGAGTTAATTTTGTAAATTAGAATAATTAGGTGTAAAACCTGATCTAGGATGAATTTAGACATTTTGAAGTAGTAATTTATGTTAGAGATGGTAATTAGGATAATAGAAATATTAGAAATGCATTATATGCATAATATGTAATAATACATAATGTGTAATTTTTTAAAATATAATAAATAGAAAATATTAGGATAAAAATTGATATTATATAAATAATAGGGATATATAATAAATCTGATAAGAAACTTGAATTTATGTAATTAAATGAAAAATGTAAAAATTTCTCACATTAGGAGTAAATTTGATACACAAATAGGGATTTAAGTGTACCGGATGGAATAAAATACTGACTAGGGGTAATAATGGTATATAGGAGATCGGGAAGTAATGTGATTAATTTCACATTATAGGTTGAAACGGATTTTTAGGATTAGAATCTAAAACATTACTTAAAAATCGAATTAAAAACCTGGTTCAGAAATCGATGCGAAAACCGAACCTGAACCTAACCCCAAACCTAGAATAATTATAAAAGACTTAATACCTAGATAATTAGGCATATTAAACCTTAAACAAAACCTAATAATAAGCGTTGTAGGATAAAACGAACCTATAATATTTATATGAAAAGCTGAAACCACGTTCGTGTTATAGGGATAACCGGCGATGGCCTGAGCAAATCGGACCTCGAGTGAGCGAGCGAGGAGTCGAGGTAAGTTGGGATTAATACGTTGCTGTATTTTGGGAGGCTTAAGATTATGCTTGGTTGTGCTTGTTAGATAGTTGAATGTATGCATGTGCTTGATTATGGGTGATGCCATGATTCTGTTTGTTGCTCTATACATATTATATGAATTGTATGAAATGATCGATCACCCTAAACTGGACTTAATTAAATATACGACCAGTAATCATAATCGAACATGCATGGCAACTCGTTAGGGGATTTAGGACTCTCCGGCTAAATACCGACCCCTTCGGAAGGGATAGCGCAGGATTGCAAAATGGTCCCTTCTTCATCCTCAGTCGAACTAAGTGACAAGAGAGGAGGTTGCGGCGGGGGTGAAGACAGTGGTTCGAAGGTAGTCGCGGGAGGAGTAAGGTCTCCATTACACAAGCCTGGGTTTGGTCGTGAGCTATTGCATTAACGGTAACTCCTCAACCCGGATTAGAGCGGGCGCAATTTCTCTAATCTCACGACGGGCCGGACAACGTCGTGCGATGGCATTTGCTTGCACATGCATTGCACCTAATAAGTGATTGAAAACCTTGTTGTGTGTATGGTATAGTTTTAAGTCCTCCGTCCTAACTTACTGAGCTGTGGTTGCTCACATCCCTATAGACATCGTGCAGGTGCTGGCTAAGAAGCGGCAACCAACTACTCCGAAGCTAGTAACTGCTGGATCCTGGGGAGTGAGGAAAAACATTGAAGAATAAACACATATTTTAAGGTCTAAGTTTTTATTTTAGAATTATTTTTCATTTCCGAGTAATGTAATAACTAGGGAATATACTATAGAGAAATGTTGTAAACTTTAACTGCAATAATTGAATGATAACATATATATATAAATCCTCACTTTTATAGGTAAATGATTTATTTAAATTACAAATTGTCTACTTCAAAGCGGGTTAGTTGTAGACGCCTTGTGTAGATCAGGTCTAGGATAGCGGTTGTGAGGCCAACTTCTATCTTAGGGTGGTTTACACGGCGGGGCTGTTACGACTCTGCCGCTTCGGGGCGTGACACAATCTAATCTAATTTAGCTCAATAACTTATCTAATAAATCTTAAGTCTATTCCAGCCTAATATAAATTAGATAAAAAAATCTAGTTTAAATCAAATGAGGCCAAAATTACTTTAATAAAGCCCAACTTCTCAAATGACACAATGATATATTAAATTAATCATACACCATTATCTGATTTGATCTTAAATGATCTAGTACGAATTGGTCTAGCATGACTTGACTCGATAGGATATGATGCGACTTGACTCGATATAATACGACGTGAGTCGATACGATATGATAGTGGACAACACCAATACTGTCATCCCCAATACCAGCATTAATACTCGGATTTGTCCTTTTCTTTGATAAATTTGGGTTTTAAACTTCAAATCTAAGATACGATTGACACTATTCCTCTAAACTAAACAACATACACACTCTCCATACAGATGTCTAGTTAATTTGTAAACACAGCTACTACACTGATGAACAAACTACTACATAGAAACTTGCTCCATTTTTGGATGTTCGAAACGGGGCAAAACAGACTATATTTGAGAACAACTACCACACTCTATTACTTACTTAAACACTTCAATGACTCTTTTCACAATCTCGATACACACTACTACAATAAGCACTACTTCACAAAACATAAACATAACTTATCCAAATGAAACCTCAACTTTAATACTAAGATGATGTTGACTAAGGCTAAAGACAGATAAGGCCAATCGTATGGATGGATCCAAGCTTCAAGAAGGTGATGGGAGTCATACAAAAGAACAGAAAAGGTAAGATAAGCAAACCCATGAACAGCTCCAAAGGATTTGATGCACTAGTGGAACTTTTGAGAACTCACGATAGAACTTGATATGACGTATGAGATAGTCTAGTGAGGTTACTTGCCCACTAACCTTGCTTAAGGGTTAATATAAGAGTGAAAAGAGTAAACAAGCCTAACGAGAGTAATGTTCACAAACGGGAGAATATTCAATATATTGATGATATTAGATATAATGCGGCTACATGTACAAAGGGTATTTATACATACAAAACTAGGGCAACTTATCTAAAATGGAAAAGACCAAAAAAGGTTGTGTCTAAAAGGAGCAATATACAAGGAATGATGAATGGTATATTGGAAAATACAACAAAAGTGAATATTCTATACAAGGGATTTCGTTACATGGTTGCTTGGATACGTGGCTCACTATAGGTAAATGACTTTCTAGTATAAAAGATTATTTTGTATGATTAGCTTGATTTCTACTGAACGAGCTATCGAGCAGAGGTACCGATCTGAGGTGGACTCATTTGAGAAGGAATGGTAGTAGATATGTACTGGAACTCTCAGTTTTTTGGCACCATTATTGTTGAGTTGGGGTTAGCTTGGTCATGGTCGACAAAGCTTTTGTCCAAGTGGCATACAACTTCTGAGAGATGAGGAGTTAATTAGGTTGGCATAAGAAGTTGGTTGGTAGCAAGGATCAGCTTAGCTTTTGAAGAAGTCAATTAGAGCAGGAGGATTCATCTTGTTAGTTCTTTAAGGCCTTAGGCTCGATTTCACGTCAAAGGTCTAGTAGTTTAATTCCTATCACATAGGTTGCTTGGCTCTTAATATACCCCTATCTCTACAATTAGTGATCCTGTATCCTCTTACCATATCTATAGTAGAAACCCTAATGAATTATGGTGGTCTCCTTACAATAATTGCCTAAGTGATTGGCCTTCCTACAAAGAAAACATGTCCCAACTATCCATTTGTAGGTTGAGATGTCATGGGGCTTGAAACAAAGTATGTACCTCACGACTAGCATGAGAGCTTTGGTCTGATCTACTGTTAGCAATGCCAAATGTCTAAGCTACACTATTGCTAGCCTATCTCTACCTTCTCTAATCACAATCCTTAGAGCTAGCCTCTTTACCTTCTTTAGTGCTAGCATAACATAACTTGACATAGGCCTCTCCCTAAGGCTACTTTCACCTTACGAGCCAACCGTTCTTACTTCCTCTTCATAAGTTGCTTTAGATACTTGTCCTTATCAATGTAACAAAATAAGTAGTAAGCTAGGAAACCGCAACTTTCTCTTGTAGTTTGGGCTCCAACCTATGAATAAACTAATTAACCTATGATAACTCATTTTGCATGGAAGCCTTTGGAATGAAAGAAGCTAATTGATCCAACTTTGCTTCATAAGCTACTACTAACCTATTCCTTTGTTGGAGCATCTAATAGGCCAATTGCATTTGCTCCCTAACACTAGTGGAGATGAAGCGCTCAAAGAATTTGTCTCTAAAACTCTTTCAATGCCATGCTCGAACATTAAGCTTTATGCATAGGGCTCCATCTCATCACTTTAATGCATCCCCTTTAAGCATAAAAGCAACAAAGTATACCTTCTTATCATTCAATACCTTAGTAATTGCAAAAGCCTTCTTAGTCTCCATAGTCTATCCCTCAACAACAATGACATCATTTGGATTAGGGTTAAACTCATTAACCACCTTAAGGAAGCAATCCATACTTGGCTGTTTGACCACATGCCTCTTTTGATGCAAGGCCTTATTATTATCCTGTACCATTTTCACAACTTACCCGATATGTTCTTATTATTGCACCATAACACCTATTAAGTTATTCATCGCATTCAAAAGCTATGTAGCATTATCCTCTATCAGCCTCTACCCCTACTAGGTTTGCTGCCTGATACCTTAAACACCAGGCAAACCAAGTTCACTCTGTGCATCTTGATCTCTCTATACATTCTAACCACCTTAGGTATCTTGCCTATTAGCTGGGTAGTCTTAAGGTCAAGAGGAACTAGAACTAATCCTTTTAAGAGACATGCTAAAGAAAAGATACCTAAACAAAAAGCCAAAAGAAAGTTAGAAAATAAGAATTTAAGCTTAACCCTTAACTACCCACA
The DNA here is from genome assembly GCA_024138015.1 of Lumnitzera littorea. Taxonomy (NCBI): domain Eukaryota; kingdom Viridiplantae; phylum Streptophyta; class Magnoliopsida; order Myrtales; family Combretaceae; genus Lumnitzera; species Lumnitzera littorea. The sequence goes on from JAMXBB010000001.1 coordinate 117,244,757, forward strand.
CCTCTTAAACCTCACAATCTTATAGATTACCATCCTAGTTCCCTAAAAATCTTAAACTTAAGCTCTAATATCACTAAAAGTTGTAACACCTTGAAATCTGGGAAGCCATAGCTTAATTACCTATCAACCTTAGAGGTAGACACACTAAGGCAATCAAGGATCTTGAAACCTATCTAAATACCACATTCAACATAAAATCTACCAACTCACAAATAAATCGCTTAAATCTAAAATAGGAGTAGAACATCAACCACTCAGTCTCCAAATGAAAAATTATAGATAACTAATTAGAACAAGTCAAAGAACCTAAAACTCAATATAATCTTTAAGATAAAAAACCAGAAGTTTCACAGTACCAACAGATGACAACCTACATAACACCTACTACAAGAGTTACAGGCTACTCCAAACAATTAAACATAAGTTATAAATATACAATATAGGTAATAATTATAGAAAGTCTCGAAAAGTTCAACCCGAGTATCTACTTTACACTGACCTTACTTCATCATCGAAGTAGTAATAATCACCCTCCTCATTATAATATAAGTAGTCATAACTTGCATCATCTACATATTAATCACCAAAGTCCTCATACCTTGAACATATAGTTAGAAAAACAATAACCCCTAAAGGAGGAGCTAACACCTAATACAAAATACCATAAACATGCGCATAAACATACGAGCTCAAAACATATGCATACACAAGTAATGATATCAAATGCAACAACCAACCTATTCAATCTTTAATTTTAAGTCCAACAAATAGCATAACCTGAGCATCCTAAAATTTAGGATTACTTATGACCCCTACAACAAGCAGTATAGATACTAAATGAGTATTACTATTAAGTTCCCCTCAACACTTAAGTAACTGATCACCAACCTAAATCTACTTACATCCTTTTAGTATGGGATTCCATTCAAGATAGTGTCGTACAAAGATTACTAAGTGCCTTACCAACACCACTAGTTCCTACCAGTGAGTGGTTAAAGCCAAGCATAAGCAACACACTTTATGAAGGTCTGAGTTAATTTAAGTCCAATTTAAGATACCTTCCTAGCACAAACAACCAAAACAACCATGTATCCATACCTGGATTACGAGTCTCAGTGATAATTGAATTAAAATCAACCTTGCTCCTAAAATATGTTCATGTAAAGAAACTTAAATAAGATCTTGGCTCAATCTATCTCCACTATCACTCCTTTCACCTAATGCTTCACTTAGCTTCCTTACAACTTCTAGACTCAGCCCTTTATATGTATATATATAATACATTTGTAGTTAACAATAGTTACATAAATATAAAATATTTATAAGATTAATATTTCAAAGTATATTTATATACATATATAAAGTATGTACAACACATGATAAAGTATTCTCTTAAAAATATATAAACTTATATACAAAATTATTTTTCAAGTTTTTTAATATATACATATTCACAAAATATATTTGGAAACATTGCGGGCAAATTTGCACCAACAAGCTGGTCTTCAAAGCAACCACAGCCTATTACAAGAATAAGCAAGTTGGTTCCATGAGTCGGCTCTCCCCCTTATTCGAATTGGTACGTTAGTTTCCTTACTCCCAGTGTGACCTGCTTGTAGTAAATTGCAAAACTTGAAACAACCAATAACACCTTCAAAACCTGAACTCCTACTCACTAAACACCCATTCCCAACTCACCAAAAGAATCATGACTTCACTAGAAATCCTCCACAATCTCGAATAACGAGTTTTCTTTCAAAAACATCTCAAAAGCCTCTCAATCTTTGGATTTGCAACCCAATACACAACATCAAATTTAAAGGAAAATTTTGGATACAGCAAAGTTAAAGCGACTTACATGAATTCTTAATTAAATCACACTTCCACAAGCAAAATCTAATCTTCCAAACGCTGCAACCATAAGATATCACCCATTAAGTAAAACAATAACGTAGCAAATTTAGAGAAAGAGCATACCAAAAACTTATCCTCTCCACACTTCCTTACAAAAGAATGACCAAAATCAAATCCCAATAGCCTTATATTGTAAATAAACTAGTTTGCTTCATGTTCCATCCTTCAATCGTCAAGAAAATGAATTTTTTAAAAGCAAGGATACAAAAGACTTACCAAAAACCACTATTCTCTTGTAAGACCTCACAAATTTCTTGTTCTTTGGTGCCTTAAACCCGTTAATCCGAATTTCGCTTGTTGTTTCGAAGGGTTAACTTAAGTTTTCTACTATCAAGATAGAGATACGTTATGAAAGGGATGTGGGAAAGTGGTACCATAGGAAAGAAACGTACTAGACATAGATGGGATAATAGGGCTTCAAAATCTCCTTATGATCATTGGGCCCCTACTAACCTTAGCATATCACATGCCTTACTAAGCCTTCTTTTTGTTTTCCAAATCCTTTTCTTTCTTTATTTATTTTTTTCTAAATTTGGGTTTTACAAATGTTGATTTCACATTTGGCACTATATAGTATTTGTAAACTTGAAAATGTATGAAAACCATTTAGAATTATAACATATTACAATCATTATTACCATCTCTTTTGTGACACTACTCTATATTGGTCAAGTCTAAGTGCCCCACAATTCTATGTTTCATGAATTATTTGCTCGATATCTATTTTACTTTACGTACTTGCTTGAATATCTATGTCATCCAAAAAAGGCACGACCATTGAGGAAGTTTGAGCATTTGGTTTAAGGAAATATTAGTTAAAAATAGAGATGCCAATAGTTTATTAAAATGGCATATATATTAGATATTTTCTTAAACTTATTAAAATGTGCTATAGGGTTTCTTGAACTTTGAACATAAATGTTATTTATGTTATAGATTTATCAAAATTTAGGAGGTGATTTATAATATCTAAAAGGTTAGAAAGTAAATCCATATCTAAGTTAAGGTTTAGGAAGGTTCTTTATAATTTTTCTTAGCGTCGGCAATTAGGGACCTAGATTGAACACAATATGATCCAAATAGGTTAATATATGAAAAAAATTTGATACAAGATGCAAATGAGCCAAATCCGTTTAAACATGGTTAAATTTATGCCTAAGTTTAGGTCAATCTTTTAGACCTGAACATGGGACATGAGACAGGCTATATTATTTTTTTATATTTACATTTTGTCACACAAATCATTTCTTTCCAAGTCAGAGATCTCAATTTAAGGTAAGTGATATTTTTAGATATATATCCTTCTTGTTGCATTCTCTATTAAATGAGAAAACATTACTGCCTTATATATAGATTCTTTGATTGTCTCCATTAAAAATTTGGTAGATAATGTGATAAATTTCGAAGTTATCATTAGTAATAATACTAATACCCATTTAAGTCATGGTTTTGCTTAAATTAATGATGTTATATAGCTTAAATTTAGTAATCTTGTATACTTTTCTTGTTGCATGGTAGTTTAAATGAGTAACAACTTACGAACTTATGTGTAAATTCTTTAACTTTCTCTTTTGAAAGATTGAGAAATAATGTAATAAATTTGGAAATCAATATTGGTATTAATATTTATATATTAACATTCATTTGATTCATGGCTCTACTTAATTTAGTGATGTTATATAAGTCAAGTTTTTGAATTTTGTACATTGTGTATGATTTTTCTTTGTTAAAAACTTTTATTTGGGTTGTAATTTTTATTAAGTATGAAGATACAATGTCACTTATCTTTAAAATTTAAATATTATTGTTGTTCTTTTCCCTTTGTATCTATATATATTTTATAGATTTAATTATAAATTTTTAATTGATAAATGATATCAAATCTAAGATAAATGAGATTTATCGTGGTTACATGAATCGTCAGCCTTAAAATAAATATGTCCAACCCAAACATGAGGCATTCTAAGTCATAAATTCAAGTTTTCATATACGATTAATAAAAGGGTTGTGTCACGGATTTAAGTTTTTCAAATGCAAATATATTTAGACAAAAAGGAGACATAACATAATACGCTAATTGTCAACCCAAATTTTCCCTATATTTTACTATGGTGTATCGATGTATAGTCTATGTTCATTAACTATGATTATGCATGCAACGTAACTATTGAACATGTTTGTTATTAGTTGATTAAGCTACTCACTAGGTTTATGTATTTATCTTTCTAAGAGCCATTCATCATTTAGGTATTTGTTAATTGCAAGAAGTGCTAAGAATAGAGTGTGAGAAATGCCATAAACACCTCGTGTGTCTTCGATTGCGAGTAGGAATATGTGGCATGTGGGAATGTGACATAATGTATAATGCTCACATAATATCGATGTCAATTTACGACAAAGCATAATATGGACCTTTCCTGACATACTAATTGAGGCGGTTTTTATTTTTACCTCTACTAAAATATTATACCTATTTTATATCTATCTGTCTATTAATATTATGGTATTAACATATTGTTCTTCTCTAATTTTATACACTATTATTGGCCACCACGCACTTGCATTGCATGTGTAAAGATTAGAAAGAGCAACTTAAAAAAAATGTACACAATTTGGAAAAAGTTATGAAAAAGAAAAGGATAAAAGAACAATAATAATATCTAGAAAATCTACGAAGAACAGAGGAAGGAAGATAACAATAATATTAATAATGTTTATGCTAAAATTGTGCTACTTGCAATCAAGTTGCTCTATAAAAAAAGTTCCCATTTCTCTAAAAATGCATGCGCATTAATTAGGAAACTTGGTATGTAGCAAAAAGGATCACAAAATAAACTGATGTTACTTATTCGTTCTGTTATTAATCTCCTTGAACATTACTTCATTGGTGAAACTTTTGAAGCTAAAGAACTACATAAGGGAAAAAAAAAGGGTGTAATATCAAATAAAGAGTCTATAGTTGTTGAAATGATTTTAGACCTTAATAAAATGAAAATGGACAGAAGTGTAAGCCTTGCATCTACAAAAATTAAGAAAAAAGAGTTTCATTGGAATGAAATAAATTGTGAAAATAGAAAAGAAAAATGTTTCAAATGTGATCTTACTACAATAATCATCATGCTTAGTAGTCATAATTAGGCTCATATTCTTTCCGAGATTGAACATGTTGTTTGCATTTTGCAACCTCTTGTCCAATGATCTTACTAAAGGTACGTATGTCACTTGCAGCGAAGCATCTCCAACCAAACCATAGATCCTCAAGTGATTTCTCCATCTATTAGTATTAAGGTAATACCTCTTTTATATCTATCTATTTATCTATTAATATTAAGGTAATAACATATTATTCGTCTCTAATTTTACATATTGTGCTTTTTAACTTCTTACTATATCCCTATGTATTTTTCACAATTATTAGTCATGGTTGTCAAAATTGTGATTATACTGTTTTCTTGAATATGTAAAATCGATAAAATCATATAAAATCATACAGAATTAATAAATCATAAGCTTGTATAATTGTGTATCAAAAGTTATAATTTTACCAAATGTTTGCGTCTAAATAATTTTATCTCCATTTTAACCAAAAAAAAAAAAACCATCATAAAATTATAGATTTGTACAATCGTATAATTAGAAAATGATTTTGATAATTATGGTTGTCACTCCTTTTTCTCTCTACTACAACCATTAAACTTCTTAGTAAGTTTCTCTCTACCTTACCAACTTTTCTTTCAAAGGGTTTCATCCTCCCATCTGTTGCAAAAACTGGAGACAATCTATAGTACAAAACATGTGCTTATAGAATAATGTGTGAAATCAGTGAAAAAAAATCATTCATCAAAGAGGTAGGCGAAGGAGAAAGAGAAGATGAAAAGAAACTATACATTCTATAAGCCTTAAAAGTGGGAAAAAGTAAAATCGAGTATAGAAGGAAGAAAGAAATAGTGATGGGGAAAGAAAAGAAGAAGAGAGCATCTTCGAAGGTATGGTGCTATTACTACAATAGGGACTTTCACCATGTCTTCTCTCAATCTCTCTCTTATTCTCTTATTGTGTATCTCACTTTCAAGTGAAATTGAAATTATTGTTAGTGTCCTCAATGTTAGACCTAATTGTGAATCCAATAGATTGAAATTTATGAAATGAAAGGGATTCCACCAGACTTTTTAGCCAATCACTATGAAGAGGAAGGTTGGCTTATTTATTTTTCCTATTCATTCATATTAGAATGATGGGTTAAAAAAGAGAGAGAGAGAGAGAGAGATTAGAATGAATGCCTCAATGGCATGATTTTTGTTATGGTACTACTGTGTTATTTTCTTATATTTAAGATTATTTATATTATTATTTTTTCCTCTAAAAATAATCTCTCTCATAAAAGCTACTATGATCCATTGACTACTTCTTAAGGGTTTTTTTATGATTTAGGTTATGTTGAGTCCTTGATGTCTTTGTAAAGCACCATTATCATTGACAAAAGTGAAGGTCGAATTATTTTTCATCTTATAGAGATGGTGTGAAATTATACTATTACACATATTGTTTTAATGACTGAGTGAGGTTCCTCATTTGATTGGTGTCGTCTCAAAGTTCTTGCCAATAATCGTTTGGACTCTATATGTATAGGACCTGTAAAATAGCACATAGTGAGGGGACCTTAAGGGGTTGTTCGGTGTGCCCACTCCAATGCTTAAATTAGCAGTAGGCTTTTAAGAGTATGGAATACTTGAAGGTAATACATAGGCTTAGTATGCAAAGTCTTGAGAGATTTACCATTAGGTAATAACTTGGTATTTATAGATGGAGTAGAGCCTGCGGTTGGAGATCAGTTGGCGGGAGAGATCTTCTCCGACAAGTGTAGGAGAGTAGAGTTGTTATGCCTAACGTATCCTACTTATTTAGGACATAGCTATTTCATCCTTATCTTGTTCATTTTAGCGTTTACAAGACTTACTAGGCTTAGTCCATTCAGGCCTAGGGCTTAAGCTTACAGGTGAACCTTAAGCTACGAGACGCGTTGGATTTGGTTGAGCCTGAGGGGCTCATGTCCAAAGTGCCCTATCAATACTTACCCTTCCTCCCTCCCCCTGCAGTCTCATTGTCGAGGTGAAGGTAAGGAGAAAGGATATATAGGTTACTTAGGTGTGATTGATCTAACTTAAAGGAATCCAACCTAGCACTATGGGGCTAACGTGGTGGATGCATGGGTTTAGATTGAAAGGTGGCTGAAGTGGAGGTGTCTAAGGCAGTGGATACTCGGGCTGAAAATATCCAAGGCAAAATGAATAAGAGTGGTCAAGAGTTTCAATGCGGAGTGTTGGAACCATAAGTGAGGCTTAGGTTAGGTTATCAGAGTAAGATACCCTTGCAACTCGATGGGTAAGCGCTTTAAGGCTACAAATTGATCTATCCAATCAATACTCAAGAAAGATTGAGCAGACACAATTGCATCATGTCTTCATCATGCCAACCAGGTAGAAGTCAGATGGGCCTTGAAGAAGCTTCTTGTTGAAGGAACTCTTTCAAAATATGATTTTTGCCCACATATCTTCTATGCATTAAATGCGACATGACAGGTATCGTGCTGTAGCAGATTAATGTGTAGCTGCATGCCTTTTGCCTTTTAAAGGTGACCGTTCGATCAAAATACTTTCTACGTATCTGTTATGTAGCATTCCAAAGGATTCATGCTTATACAAATCCCCATAATCGCCTATATGGCTTCCTAAGTGATTTGCCTATAAATAGGAGGATCCTAACGAGAGACTACTTTTCTGCAATCTCTTTGCATGCCATTATCAGACTCCCAACTTTCCTTGAAATTGTTTGAACTTTTTCAAAGCTTTTCTTCCTTTTTTGAGTACTACAACCATGTCAACTAACAAAGGTGAGACTGGTTCCTCTTCATCACCGCATCTCTCTAGTTTAGAGTCTACAAGGAGTGATCTCCCTTAGGTATCAAAAGATGAGGTCTCATCACTAGCATAGCTTAACAGACCTATAAGGATGGCCGTAGAGGCACTAGATAAGGTTAGAATCATCAATACTATCCCTAGGGATGTATATGTATACATTATCCTGCCTCCTCCAAAGGATTTGTTTGATGCTCTTGAGGCAGGTAAGGGGCCTAGCAGCCATGTGAGTAGAAGCAAGCAATCTACCCCTAGTTAGATCATAAGCAACTTTCTTGTGGAGGCGATCCCTAGATGGCAAATTAGGTTGCCAGGCAGGTATGAACAGGTGGCCTTATTGTCATGGAGGTGCTTCATAGTTTTTGAGAAGTTCTTAGAGTTTGGGCAACACCTCCCTCCTAATCACTTCAAGAAGAAGTTCTTCAACTACCATCATTGCAATCCATTGTGGGTCGTTCCCAATGGGTAGAGGTTATTGAAGACTTTCTAAGCGCTCTGTGAATACCCGATGGTAAGGGCTACTTCTGAGCTCTTCTGTCACTTTTACATGTAGAAGAAGGTTAGGGGGTGGCCTTACCTCCAATCAAGCCCAAGGAAGAAGCTGTTCTATGGCTTTGTAGATTTGGTGAAAGGTTAGCAGGACGACTATGTGGTGGTTGAACTGATAGAGGAGGTAGATTTCTAAACCCAATGGACCAGGATGGTCCATATCGGAGGTGAGAAGGGGCTTCGTCCTAGCGATGTCAAAGCCGCCTAAGAGATCCTAGCCTTTATGGCACTAAGACATGGCCTGGAGATTAATGTTACAAAGATTATAGAGAAGTATTTTCGATACCCGATCTTTAAGCTCTTCCCTAACATAAAGAAAGATGTAGTGGAGAAATGGGTTGAAGGTATAGGTATTTTTGGTACCTAATCAAGTTGTACCAATGTTAAGGTGTTTCCTTCAACACCTATAAGATGGGAGGACTCCCTTGGCCATACCGGCCATAGTGGTGTTTTGTGAATGGTATTTGTAGTTTCTTTTGGTTTGCCCTTGCTTTATTTTTCTAACTTTCGGTTGAAATTCTTGTAGGAAAAAAATTGGCCCTAAGGATGCCTCATCCCTTTGTAGACGAGCTAATGAGCTAACGCTAAGTGAGGACCAAGGTAGACCTGCCTAAGGGCAAGGCTGTAAGGCTGAAATCGGGCCTTGGGGAGACTAGTAAGGTAAGGCTGAGGTCCATTCCTCAGGGGACTCCCCTTGGCATCTGGAATGAGCTTATAGGTGTGGAGTCGTTAAGTATGGCTGCCTTTGTTCCCGCCTTCATCCGTTTTACCGAGCCCATTGTCATAAGCTATGAAGGTGCCAAAACGAAGGTCCCTATGTATAGGTGCTTTCCCCTCTAAGGGTGAGGGAGGAAGAGATTAAGCAAGGGGCTGCCCTTAGCCAAGCTATTGGCAAGAAGCAAAAAGCTTTCGAGATGGCTGCGTAGCTAGGTCTTAGAGCGAAGAAGCAAAGGCCCCTAGTAAGGGCACCTTTAAGCAAAGGGAAATGGAATGAGTGGCCCATGGCCTATCCCTATTAAAGTGTTGATGATATGGGGGACGCATTTTTCAAAGTCCTTAATAAGTTTAGGCTGATGGGGATAAGGTCAAACTCGTTCTAAGAAGTGCTATACACTACTCAAGACAAGGAGCTCATAAGGGGAGCCCCTAAGGTGGAAATGAAGAGAGTTCAAGAGAATCCCCTCAAGTCAAAGTAGGAAGTCCGTGCCGACGATTTGATGTTGCGACACAGGATGCTCAACTACTAGGCTTTAATGGGGTCTTATACCCCTAGTAACTGGGCTATCCTCAAGGGGCTCTCATAGGAAGGTGGAGATGACCCTATACAAATAGCAGGCTACTTGAGCACGCTAATACGGTAAGTAAGTTTTTGTTACTCCTGTGTTGTTGTGTTTTATGTGTCATTGTATTAACAATGGGCTTCATTTTCAATTTACAATATTACAGCCAGGTGTTGCTTCAATTGAATAAATCTGACGCTACCTAGAAAGAGTTAAAGGGCTTTCGGGAGGCGTTGCATTGGCACGCGAAGTACTTATCGAAGGCTGAAGCTTAGGCTTCTAGTAAGAGATACTTGAAAAAATTCACCAAAGCTAATAGGCGCCTGCAGTGCTCTATTGTACAAGTGGCAGGGCTTAAGATGAGGCTAAACCGGGGCTTAAGGCAAGGCTAAAGGATGTAGAGTGAGAGAGGGACTAGGCTAAGAAGGCTAATGACTTAAAGGCTTTATTGGAGAACAAGCAAAAGATAAAGTCTCTTCTCTCTCAAAGGTTGGATAAGGAAGGTGAGGTTAGTGCTCGACTTAAGAGAGAAAATATTGAGCTGAAGGCGTCGATGGCTAGACTACAAACTGAGCTGGTAATGAAGGCATCCGAGTGTGAAGTCATTAAGGCCACTTCGCTAGAGCTAGCATTTTAAAGGTCTCTTTGGAGTTATAGGTTAGGGAGTTGCAGGACAGAGATTTGAAGATGGAAGAGATCATCTCTAAGATAGAGAATGGGGTGGTCCTCAGCGACACTGCTACTAAGAAGGTGGTTGCTGATTATCAGAAGACCAAAGAATGGTTAGATGAGTTGGAAGACCTGACTACTGACTTCGCCCGCTACACTCGGAGGGAGGTTCTCTCCCATTATCTAGACCTGGATCTCAACTTACTCAACTTCTTAGACTCTCTAACGTTTAATGAGAAGAGGGATGCCCTAAAGTAGGAACAAGAGTCTGCCTAGGTAACTATCAATGATGTAGGCGCTCCCTCTACTACTGGGGTAGGGTAGGGCACTTCTACATCCACTTCAGCCCTAGTAGCCCCACAGGAGGCTGCCCCCCCCAAAGCAATTCCTAATGACCATTCACTTATGAGTAATCCTCTTGCTGTTCTTAGTTTGCATTCCTCAAGCACCAACGGATCAGTGCTCCAAGCAAATAGGTGCCTTGGACTTTTCATAATTACCAGAGTTAGTTGATCCGAGGAGTTAGGATGTTTAGTTCTCGTCTTTTGTTTTTTTTTTTATTATTCTATAAGTCGGGGTGAGATGCCGACCTTTATTGTATAATAAAACAATCTATAAATTAATAGATAAATGTTTTTTAAATGTCTTCTCTTGTTTTTTGTTCATCTTTTGAGTATCTATGTAAGAATTCCTTTGTGCAATGGAAGTTTACCCTTGCCAAGGTTAACCGTTAGGGGAGTTTCTCTGTACAAGGGGTGTTTCCTTTGTAGAGGTTACCTTAGTAGTGGTCAAGTCGGTGACGTTCCAACCTACCCAGTGTAGGGGGGTTCCTTTATGCAAGAGGTGTTTCTTCTTGCAGAGGTTACTTTAAAAGGAGAGGCGGAGGGGTTAGGTCGATGGTGTTCCGGCCTACCCAGTATAGGAGAGATCTTCTATATAAGTAGTGTTTCCCCTTGCTAAGGTTACCTTAAGGGTAGCTCAAGTCGGTGGTGTTTCAACCTGCCCAGCAGAGCATCCATATGCCTGTTCAAAGGCTCGGATGGCAATAGAAAGAAAGGGAGCGAAAGAGAGAAGTAGACAATCAATTGTGAAACAACTTTTATTTCTTCATAATGGAAAGAAAAAATTATATATAATGGAATTCTAATCAAAATAGAGCCGGAGATTGTTGGTGTTCCATGTGCATGGAATGAGCTTGCCATCCAATCTTTCTAGCTTGTATGCTCTATTGCCTAATCTTTCCCTAACCCTGACCGGGTCTTCCTAATTGGGGGCTAGCTTGCCCTGCCCTTCGTATGAACCTATAGCTTCTAGTTTTTGGCACATCAGCTCACCAATCTTAAACTCCTTGTGTTTGACTTTCTAATCGTAATATCAAGTGGCCCGATGTTGATATGTAATTACCTTAGCAATAGCAAGGTCTCTGATTTCCTCGATTGTGTCAACGCTTACCTGTAGCAATCAGTCATTAAAGGTAGCATCGAAGCTTCTAGTCCGAATATTAGGGAGCTCAAGTTCGATGGGATAAGACTGCTTTTGACTCGAAAGCAAGGCGGAAAGAGGTCTTGCCTATAGAAGTACGGTGGGTAATCTTGTACCCTCACAAGATGTTAGGCAGTTCGTCGGCCTAGGCATCCTGAGATTGGTCCATGCACTTCTTCAAGCTATCTAAAATGACTTAATTGGTTGCCTCAACTTGTCCATTTGATTGAGGCTAGGCAACTGAGGTGAAGTGCGAGGTGATGTGGTACTTGGCATAAAACTCCCTGAACTTGGGGTTATTGAACTGTCGGCTGTTGTTTGTAAGGAAGGCATAGGGGACTCTAAACGAAGAGAGAATGTTGTCTCTTACGAAAGATTCAACACTTCTTTCTATAATTTTAGCCACTGCTTTGGCCTCTACTCACTTTGTAAAGTAATCGACGGTGACAATTATGAATTGCTGTCTACCTAAAGCTTTCGAAGGCACTGAGAATGTCAATCCCCTATTACATGAATGGCCATGTGCTTGTTCGGGGTTGGAGGGCAATGCTAAGTACGTGACTGATTGCGGCTTACTTCTAGTACTACGGTCACTTCTAGGCTACGACCTTTAAGTCTTACCTCACGGTGGGCCAGTAATACTTGAGCCATAGCGCTCGTAGGTAGAGGGCTTAGGACTGAATGTGATTGCTGTACACTCTAACATGTAGTTCTTCCATGACACGTAGCCTTTCCCCTTCTTGGAGGCATCAAAGCAAAGGGAGGTTGACTCCCTCGCGATACAGGATGCCATCGATCAGCATGTAATTGGTGGCATGGTATTGGAGCTTCTTCATCTCCCTCTTGTCTTCTAGCAGCATACCCTACTCCAAATAGCTTCAGATAGGATTTATTTAGCTTGGCTTTGATGCTGTTGTAGTCAGTTCAGATCTTTAGTTGTACGTGAAATTACGCTTTTTTCCGATAAGTACTTTATAAAGATCTTACTATCTTTTACCTTGAGCTTTCATATGTTAGTGGAGGCAAGCTTAGATAGCCAGTCTGCTGCGGAATTCTCTAATCAAGGGATCTTCCTGATGTCCTATGAAGGGAACTCCGCCAGGAGGCTCTTTACTTTCTCGAGATACCTCACTATAGTGTTGTCTTTGACTTCGTATTCGCCTCGGACTTACTGGACTACTAGCATAGAGTCCAAGAAGATCTGCAGTTGTTCAGCGTCGATCTCCTGGGAAAGCTTAAGACTGACAATAAGCACCTTATATTCGAATTCATTGTTGTTGGAATCAAAATCAAACTTAAGGGTGTAACAAATGGTGACCTTATGCGAGTCGGTTAGAACAAGGCCTACACTTCTACCCCCATAGGTAGATGATCCATCGATGTGGAGAGTCCACATAGGCTTCTCATCCCTCAGAGGTGTTTCCTCCTCTCCCATATACTCCACCACAAAGTTGGCTAGCACTTGGGCCTTATAGGTCGTTTGTGGCTAATACTGGATTCCATACGTGCTCAATTCTATTGTGTACTTCATCATCTATCAAGACGCATTACGTCTTTACAGCATGGTACGCAGTGGTTAGTCTATGAGTACAATTACCTGATGCGCCTGCAAGTAGGGCCCTAGCCATGAAGCAGTGATGACGACGGCTAGGGCAAAATTTTCTATCCAGGTATACTTGACCTCAGGCCCATGTAGTATATGGCTAACGTAATATACTAGCCTATGTTCTTTTCCCTCTACTCTAACCACTATAGAGTGCCCGGTTGCTTATGGCAAGGTATAAGAACAGGTCTTCCCCTTAGACAGGCTTGGAGAGGATCGAAGGATGAGCATAGAAGTTTTGGAGCTGCTGAAAGGCAGTGGTGCACTCCGTAGTCCATTCAAAATTTTTTGAATTTTTGAGGATTTTGAAAAACTCAACGCATTTGTCAGTACTCTTCGAGATGAATCTCTTAAGGGCAGCCATCATGCTAGTGAGCTTCTATATGTCTCGGATTGAGGTTGGAGGCTTTATTCCCCTGATGGTTGTGATCTTCTTGGGGTTGGCCTCGATGCCCCTCTGTATGACCAAAAATTCGATCAACTTGTTAGAGCCGATGTTAAAGATGCTCTTTTGAGGGTTCAACTTCATGTTATACATACGCATTCAATCAAAAGCTTCCTGGAGATCCTTGACATGATTGATTGGCTTCTGGCTCTTGACAATCATGTCATTGATGTACACCTCCATATTGTGCTTGATTTGAGGCTTGAACAATTCTATCACCATTTGTTAGTATGTAGCCCCGGCATTTTGCAGTTCTAATGGCATCACAGTATAGTAGTATGTGCCGTAATCGGTGATAAAGGAGGTATAAACTTCATCCTTCAGATCCATTTTGATTTAGTTATACCTCCAGAAGGGGTCCATAAAACTCAGTGGGGCATGTCCTAACATAAAATTGACAAGCTAGTCGATCCTAAAGAGGGGGAAACAATCTTTGGGGCAGGCTTTGTTGAGGTAAATATAATTGACATACATGCGCCACTTCCCATTCTTCTTTTTAACCAGTACCACATTCGCTAGCCACGTTGGGTACTTTTCTTCCCTTACGAAGCCGACTTTAAGCAGCTTCTACACTTCATCCTCGATCGCGGCCTACCGTTCTAGGGCAAAGTGCCTCTTTTTTTGTTTAACAGGCCACGTTGTAGTGTCGATGTTGAGGTTATGGGTCACTAGGTCAGGTGAATTTCCAGGCATGTTTGATGCCAACTAAGCGAACGTATCCAAATTCGCCTACAGGAAGGCAATGATTTCATCCTTTACTTCTGCTAGAGTCTCAATCCTGACTTTCATGGTCTGCTCGGGTGAGGGTTCGATCTGGATGTCTTCTATTTTTTCTCTTGGCTCACCCCTCTTAGTCGACCTCTCCTATAGGGGCGTGTCCAGGGTGAAGACGCCATCTCCTTTGGCTGCTTTGATATATAGCTCTTGTGAGAGCTTTTGATGGCATTTGCATACTCTTACCCCAGTTAGAGTCGGGAATTTGATCTTCAAGTGCGAAGAGGATGTGATTACTCCAAATGCGTTTAGGCTTAGTCTTCATAAGAGCACATTATAAGGGGAGGGGCAGTCAATCATAACAAACTTAACTAGTCATTGTACTACGTGATCGTCATCTTAAGCTCCATATCCAATGTAACGATACCCTTAGCTTGGACCGTGTTTCCTTTAAAGCTAATTAGGTTATGGTGGTATGGTTAAATTTTTACTGGTGGCTTCATTTTTACTAGTGGCTTCTTCCTCATCCTCTTGTATGTATGTAGGAAGAGTATGTCGGTGGAATTGCCAGTGTCCAACATAATCTTTAGGACCTAAAATTTTAAGATCCTCGCCCCTATCACCAAAGCGTCTTGATGAGGTGTATCAACCCCTTCAAGGTCTTCATTGGAGAAGGAGATAGAAGTGTCTAACTTCTGTCTTTTCTCCTTAATGGCCAACACCGCAGATGGGGCATTAATTGAGTTGCTAGTGCTCAGCCAGCTCCCAGGGTGTAGCCTCCCCTTACGATCACGTTAATGACATCATTGGGGGTGTGATCGTTGCGGTAGTTGTTATTCTGCTCTACATAGGCATCCCTGGTCCATTGCCTCTGAGGTGCCCTATCTCCATCATCATTAGAACGGTTATCGTCCTTCCAATAGGCCACATATTGGTTGAAGAAACTACGCTGATGGCGTATTCGACAGCATTCTTCAACTAGAAGTACTCTTTTGTGGTGTAGCCATGGTCATCGTGGAATTGATAGTATTTGTCAGAGTTCAACGATTAGGGTTCCTCCGCATTTTTTACAGCCTCTAGAGCAAGTTCCGGTGCTTCACTTCGGAATAGACTTGAGCGATAGGCCTATTTAAAGGCAAGCACTAGATATATATGGGAGGGGGGAGCGGGTCACGCTCAACCTGGCGCTTCTTCTTCCTAAAGCTTTCCTCCTTTGGTTTACTTGGCATCCTATCACAGATGCGATCCTTTATGGACAATTTTTCCTTGTCCTACTTTTTGCCTAACCTTTCTTGATCGGTGTTGCACTTGACATGAATGTTGTCTTCCTGATCAATGTACTTCTAGGCTTTGATCCAAAAGTTGGCCAGGATCTTCGACTTGCTCTTCACAAGCGATCGAAAGAAATCTCCCAAAGGTCAGATGCCAAGCTGGGCGGCATGGACAACGACTCCCTCATCCAGTAAGGGATCTTGACCATAGTGTTGTTGAATCGGGCCACGTAGTCTTGCAGGGACTTACCTTTACCTTGCCTTACTAGGTATAAGGACGATGTGTCATTGGACAGGGGTTTGCTAGCCTTGAAATGGAGGTTAAATTTATTGGCCAGCTTGTCGAAGGAGCTAATGGAATTATTAGGGAGGTAATTAAACCATGTCTGAGCTATCTTTCTCAAAGTACCTGGGAAGACCTTGTACATTATTGCATCCCCATGACCGTGAAGGTTCATGAGGGTACGAAAGTAGAGAAGATGTTCCTCTGGGTCGCCCGTGCCATCATACTAGTTCAGGGATGGAAGTTTGCCGTTAGGAGGTATCACTTCGTCTTAGACATCCTTAGTGAAGGGGTTCTTATTATTGGCGACCAGCCCAGTGTTGCTAGCAGGCTTGCTCCCCTATTGTTTGGAGAGCCGCCTTACCAAAGCATGGAGCTTGTTCAGGTCAACATTGTCTATTGGGTGAGCTCATTGTGCAGTCGAATGAGCTTTCATTCCCTGCGATTCGGCTTCCTATTCGCTGCTAGCTAGAGCTCGGTTGCAAGGGGTTATAGACCGTATTGGCTACTGATGCAATGGTAGACCAAGTTGCTAATCCCTTCCATTCTGCTACTGGGGTTGGATGTTAATCTACCCAGTGTAGGTATCTGAAGCTTCGGGGTGGTAAGTTTGTATGCTGTGCCACTCTGCTTTGTCTAGGCAAGCGTGGAGCACCCTGTTTTGCATAACATATTCTTCAACTAAGTGTTCCATGCGCTTCAAGTGCTCCTCCACTCATAAGTTGGTTGTTAACCAACTATTGATTTTCTTGCTCATCACGTTGAGACATAATGTTAAAAGGATTGCTCGTGGGGTATGTGTTTAATTTGTTTGAGGTTTCAAGTGTAGGAATTTAATTTCCCACAAATGGCACCAAATGTTGTCTCATAGTAGACACTAGGGGGTTGTACAGCGTGGCCACTCCGATGCTTAAGTTAGCAGTAAGCTCTTAAAAGTATGGAATACTTAAGGGTAATACGTAGGCTTAGTATGCAATCTCAAAAGATTTATCATTGGGTAATAACCTGGTATTTATAGACAGAGTGGAGTCAGTGGTTGAAGATCAGTTAGTGAAAGAGATTTTTTCACACAAGTGTAGGAGAGTAAGGTTGTTATGCCTGACGTGTCCTATTTATTCAGAACGTGACTATTTTATCCTTATCTTATTCATTCTAACTATTGCAAGACTTATTGGGCTTAATCCATTCAAGCCTAGAGCTTAAGCCCACAGATGAACCTTAGACTATGAGGCACATTGGATCCAATTAAGCTTGAGAAGGCCATATCCAAAATGTCCTGTCAATGATTGGAATACAAGATTCCAAGGTGAATGAATGTAAGTGTCGAGGTGGAGACTCGGAGTTACTATCGGCTATTCCAATCGATTCCTGCAGTAATTGTCATTCATCTTCTTCTATCGTGGATGACAAGAATGATTGTAGAGTGTTGATATCATTTAGGAAAGAGACATCCCTACCGTGATTTGATCTGAATCTCCTACCTCCAATTGACAGCGATAATATGATGAACACATATTTACGTCTATGATTATCGTTTTTTTTTTTTATTTTAGTTTTCAATATTAATTTTAATTCCTAAACAAATTAAATTTCGTTTTTTCTTTTTGTGTTATTTTTGATAAAAAATTTGCTGATTACATAAGGAAAGGGGAGGAACTAGATGTCAGAGTAGAAAACATTGATGTTTATTTTATCCCTCTTTTTTTCACCGTAAAGTAGAAGGTGGGTATAAAAATCAAAAGTCTCTCGAATCTCCCGTACATCATTTTCTGTTTCCCTCCACTTCAATGCTTAATCCTTTTCCGACTAATGCTTAATTTTCAAACGGCCAAACCACACAAACCTATCCTCTCTGCAATCGAACCACTCTTCTCTATGGAATTTCCTTTTTCAACCTCTAGTCACCCAACTCATCTCAACCGCAAACATTCCATATTCAAGTTTTTGAAAAATCATTCGATTAACTTTTAGGCCAATAATCAAACTGTAATTAGTTATTTTTTCCTTTTATATTTAAGCTATACGACAACTTAATGTTAGGGTTTTCATAAATTTTTAATGTTTGAATTTCTCTACAAATTTTGTTGTATAGGATCTTACATTGATTTAATTTTACATCCCTCACCTAAATTTATATGGCTTAGTTTGTGGGTCGGCATCATCAATAAGCTGGTAAATCCTACCGAGGGTGTATATGATTTTGAATAATCATGGAAGCTTCTGTAGCGACAGATCGATGCATGTTTGTTGTGCTGATCTAACCTTTGTAATGGTTTTTTGTATGATATTATAGTCAAATGGATCAAGCCTTTCACCTAAATTGAGAACAATTGAGATGTTAATATCTTGATAAAATGTCTCATTAACTTTAATGGGTTTGTTCAAGCTAAAGATGTTAATTACTAAAGCCTATCTCCTTTTTTTTGGCTGATAAGAACCTAGAATGGTTATTTTTGCAAAAGTTATAAAACTTTTCCATGGTTTTCTCATAATTACTTTCCATGCACTTTTCGCTATCTATTATCATCGCCAAGGATTGTGCTTCTAAATTATGTGTATTGCTTGTTTTTGAGTTCTTACCTTCTCGGTGTTTTTGTTTGACTATTTATGTGCTTATAGGAAGAAGAGGAATAGAGTATCTGTGCTGAATTGTCACGTGCGGAGCTATAGTGGGCATCTTTTGGTGAAATTCCAGGTACTGGCATTCATTCACTTTTTATTAACGGAGAAAGAATTGGAGCAGCGCATCTGGGAAAATGTTAGAAGAAAAAGGAATGGTGGCTCTCTAGGAAACAAAATTCATGCTGTAAAGATTTTATTTTATTTTTATTATTATTATTATTTTTTTTTTGTTCTTGTGGAGTCTTCTTTACATCTTGAAAATCAAGGTTGACAGAAGAGATTTTTTTTTTGTTCGATTTCATCCACCTTGAAATCCAGGTTGACTAGAGAGATTTTTCTTTTTGTGTTTTTCTTTTTACTTGAAGTCAAGTTCAATCAAGAGCATAGCATAGGCTTAAAGTAAGGAATACTTGGTTTTGAAAAAAGAATCAACACTTCCTTGTTATTTACCTTTCCTACATGCATGCAAGTATATAATGGTTTGCGAGCTTTTGCTGCAACAATTGCTTCCAGTATGTTATAAATATAGGTGGAGAGGCTGTAGGCAAAGCTTAATTTTACACATTTTTTTCATCGTGATGTTACAGAGTCTACGTTATGTTTAAGTGGATCGGGACATGTTTGATTGGACGATGTTGGTACTTTTAGGACCACAATGATTACAATGCTTGATTAGCTGAAGGTGGTGTTTCGAAAATTGTTTAAAGTGTGTGTCACGATGAAGTATGTTGGATCTTGTTGATTAGTTAATCAAAAAACCATTACTACATCTTGTTGTTACTCTTTACCATATAAAAGAATAAGCTGTGTAACTAACAAAGCAAGTTTCGCACATCTGTGCGAGCCCATTCGGAAAAATAATAAGCATGCTTGTTGGTGGTGAAATAAAAGCAACCATATGGATTGATAAATGCTGGATTATTGCTTATTACTTTTTTCTTATGTGCTATTATAGCCTGCATCCTTGAGTTGTAAGGGTGTGGATGTGTAGTTGCAATCTTTGATTATTTGTCTGACCATGTTTAGCATCTAGTTTTTTTTATCCTCAAACGTCGCTTGTTTTGCACAAAAATTTGATTTGATTTGTCTTCAAGAATGCGAATGTTGATGAAGATGCCTAAATTTAAGGCAGTGCATTATGAAATTTATGGTCGCATTTTTCTGCAGCCGCTTATAGTATTGGTTTAGACTTTGAAACCACTACAATAGGACAAATTGAACATATTCTTCATATCTTGATTCTTTATGGATTTGATAGGAAAGTGATCAACATTCATGGAATTTTATAAAGTAAAATGTTTCACCTCCTTCAGTCCTTTCGAGTGGCAACAAGCATGCATATGTATTCTCTACATATGATGTAGCGCCAAGTAAAAGGTTTGGTATCCAGAACTGAACGAGGTGTTAGTATAATACTCTCAAAGGGTATTTGTGCTGCTATGGAATAACAGTTGCTAAATCTAGGCCATTCAGTCTTACTACGGTCCTCTAAATGACCCGCTTGGACACTTCTTCCCACAATTGATATCCTACTTAATGAACTGCAATTCGAATTGCGAACCGTACAATATATATATATATATATATATATATTTTTTTTTTCTTTTTGTAAATGGTTCAGTTTGTGTTATGGTTTAATTATATATAAACAGTTTGTATTTTGGTTAAAAAAAAAGCTAAATTGAGTCAATTGGTTTAAAAAAAATATTCAGGCAATTATTTTATATTTTTTTTATTTTTTTCCTCATCAATTTTATGAATTTCATCCAATTTTTTATATCTTATTCTTTTTTATCTTATTTTTACTTCAGTTATTTGGATTAAGTTGAGTAAGTTTCATATTTAATTTCACATCAATAAATTTTCTTTTTTTTTTTAAATTGTTATTTTTTTATATGTTTTAATCTTTATGCTCTTTTATGTGTCTCTCAGCTCTTTTGTAGTTTTTGGTATGTATTTTTTGTTTACTTTATATCGCGTCTGAAGAGGTAACACTACTTCTTTCTCCTCGTTATTTATTGAAACAAAGTTTATTATTCTTATCCAATTAAGTTGGGTTTATTAAAATTTTGTATAACTTTTTGTTAAGTATCATTACACGTGATAAATATATGAAAAATTTAATATAAACAATTCAAACTATGAATCGAACTAAATTGAATTGATTTAAATTAGATTCAAAAAATTTATAATTTAAATCGTACGATTAGATTCAATTAAAAATAAAAAATAAAAAACCCAATTGTTATAATACATTCACTTCAAAATGGGGGACAAACGACCAAACGCAACCTAGTCAAGTCTATATGAACAATTGTTTATATTATTTATTGTAATATTCATTTATGTGCTCGTCATGTCCAACGAATGTGGAGTGAATGCGACAATGTACCGATATTTCTATATTTTCTTAGACTTAATTTTCTCTAAGCTGTTATGTGATAGTTGAAGCCTATACACAGTTTTTAATGGTCATAGAGCCTGCATTACCTTTAATTGGATTGGGACTATCTTCCATTGAATTAATACAAAATTACCTTTTATTTGTTTCATGATCAAATTACCTGTAGTCCATTATACCTGCAATTAAGTTATAACCAGGCAGAAGCCATTGTGTATGGTTGTAATTGTGCAGTTGGATGACTGACGATAATCGTGAAATGAGCCACAAACTGATGATTCTCTGCCCGTGGATACTGTCTCGTCAAATCAAGGAAATCGCGGAAGAAAGATTGAGAAGTTGGTTTGTCAAAGTTATCATTTGCAGTGTTCTAGCCAACTAAGTAGGCTTGTTATTATTTAGTTCCTTCTCATCTAATTGTAAAATTATTTAGCTCCTACTCATCTTATCATAAACTTTTGTAGATTTAAATGCACTGCCCTTTATTTGACAATTGAATTTAGGCTTTTCAATTAACGAATGCAAATTTTTCAATTCTATTTGGTTAAAAACTTCTAAGGTTGAATCCATTTCTCTATTATTGTTGTTAAAATTTTAACTCCAAACAATTATAACGGTTTTACTGCCTATTTTTGCGCATCTATATAGGAATTAAAATTTTATGGTAAATTCTTTTGGCGGTTCAAACTACCAGTAAATTCATTATATTTGAATTTTTTTTCTATTATATAGTGGCAATTTAATATACTACTCAAATCCACTTCGACAAAATATTGGTTTACTCCGACGGATGCCAAAACCACCTTTACATCGTAAAGAATGGTGACGAGGTGGTTGTGAGAACCTCCTCTATGGATCGTAGTGGTGGTTATAACCGTCGGTGCAATAAAGGAGGACCATCGCGAGAGACCTAAATTCTTCTAGCAAACTATTTTCTAAAACATTATGGATGTTTTATCAACCTGAGCAAAAGATTTTTTTTTTTTTTCTTTTATGGTCCTAAATAAAAGATTAATATGAAAGCACTATGTACATGTTCTGGAGACCTTATAAGTGATTCTTCCACTTCATTAAAAATAAATAAGAGTTTTTATATATGGGCTAACATATTATTCCGACAAAACAAACCAAACATATAAGGCATCTATAAGTATTTCGTTTCGTTTGATTGCTGGATGATAAATCAGCAAGTGGCAAAATATTATTTCATTTCCAACAAATTCGGTGGCGATTCGTATCGATGAAGTCGGCCTGTCTACTAATTTCCAGAAAGTAATTCTATATTTTCAAAAAAGATAAAAATATAAAATAAGCCCAAAATAAATATCATATTGACAATATCCACAGAAATAAGGAAACAATAACTAAAAGGAACACAAATAAAATTTGTATATTGGAGTGTTGACAATTGTCTCCGAACAAGAGGGCTCTGAAGGCCCATGGCCACTAGGGCACCGAATTTGTCAACCTAGGAGCGCTCCTTCTAAGGGCACTCGCAAAGAGGGAGCTCATCTCTTTTTTTTTTTTTTTTTTTCTAAAGACCTTTGCTAAAAGGCTTGCCGAACTCCAAGTCAAGAACTTCCCTTACCCTCTATCCACTTTCTCTCTCCTTATTGAATGTTGAATGACTACCTATTGCACTGCCTACTATCTAGTTTGTTAAATTGAAGCAGCTATGCACAGCTAATGGGATAGGCCCATCTCTCAAGTGCTTACCAACTAACAAAAGGAAAGTTATCCCATCGAGTATTGGTGGTACTGCCCCTTTGGATTCTATGTTGACTAATCACCTTCCACCATATGTTCGCTAAGCTAGCATCTCAACCTTATAAATAAAGGTAAGATCCTTAGGTAAAGGGATCGATTTTCTTCACCACTCTTCTAGGAACTCATTATTATTACTTTCTCACCATTCCACTCTCTTTGCTAACTTGAACGCCGGAATGTCCTCATTAGCCATGGCAAAGGGGCCTTTTTGTAGGTTTATTATTGCTAGTGACTACTATGTCACTTAAAGTTCACCCAAGAGACGTATCGTGATATATATCATCACTATTTGGAGCCTATCATGCTTTGGAACTCATAAATATAGTCAAAAGCAAGAATACAAACCCTTCTATGTCACTCCTTGATGGTGGTGACCAATGAAATGTAGATCCACCACTATCCCTAACGAACACATAATTATCAGACATAAACCAAGTGAAAGCCATGTTACAACAACTCATGGAAACTAAGACTAAAGTCCTACAAGAAAACGCTAATTTAAAAAGATAGCTCACTCAACCAAAAATTGAAAGAAAAAACCAATCCTCATGATGGAATTGACCTCAAAGACATAACAACTAGCTCTTGGAGCGGACACACCGAGCGCCTTATGCACTCAATTACTTTACCCTAAAACCCTACATGCCCATGTGATGGTGTCTAAGGCTAGCAACGTCTACCATTGGACCAGTGTGACCAACAGAACACCAATCATGGTAAGGCACAACACTAAGGTACCCACTTAGGTACGAACAAAATCATGAGAAACCCCTCTCCCGAGTGCTCACCTTAACATCTCGACAACATGAGTGTTTGCAAGCTTGATGAATACATCCGATGTGCTTTTAGCGTACATAACCAAAAATTCCTTGAATCCTCTACCAAACAATCCTATGTAGCTATAAGTAGGAGCTCCTTTACTATGGGCATCCTTAACAAAACACTACCTTAGGGTGTGTACCTCCCCCACTTAAACAATTATGATAGGACAGGTAACCTAGATGACAATTTACCACATTTGTGCACAATAATGAGGCTCTACAACTTCTCAAATGCAATAATGTATAAGGCATTCCTGACCACACCAACTAAAGTCGCGTTCGTCTGGTTCAACCAACTTCTTAGAAGTTGTATTCACTCCTTTTATAACTTGGCAAACCAATACCAACGGCACTTCCTAAGTAATAAAGTACCGTGTATGTATTCATATACCTGTACAATGTCTTATAGCGTCCCAATGAAACACTACGAGCTACCTCAAGCGCTTCAACCATGCCAAATTACTCATCTCCAAAGTGGAATCCAACATAGTACTTCAAGCTACTATGTACTATTTGGACCCGAGTAGCAAGCTCCTTAAAGCAACAGCTTTACACCACCTAAACACTTTTGAGGAGTATGATCATCATCGAGCAATACGTAGTATAGGAGGACACCATCTAAGCACACCTGAAAAGCAACCTACACTAAAATACATCAGTGAAAGATTGCCTCAACCCCCGTAAGAACTATCCTTCCACCAAGGAACATCGAGAATGATAAAAACAGAAATTCGTTGATTTCCCTAACTATAGCTATAAACTCATCCCCTAAGTGACATTTATTACAATGTGCACGAGCGCCTACCTCACAGTTACGTACCAATGATTAGAGAAACACTCGAGGCCTATATAGGCTTTGCAATTAGAAATTCAGAGTCGATATGTAAAGTTTAGGGCAATAAGATAAGTTGTTAGATTGAGCCCAAATTTTGCAATGAAACTAGGAATATTAGTAAATGAGATCTTGTGTGGTTAAATTTAAGAAAATAAGTAATAAAATAATTAAATATTATATAATAAATTATAAATATATTACCCGTTATTTATTGAAAATATGTAAAACGAGTTCTTATAACTAACGAATTAATAGAGATAAATTATATATATACTAAAAATCATAAAATAACATAAATAATATTTAGGAGTATTTATTTGTACCATATATGTATTTACATATAGGTAAAATACTCGAAATTATTTAAAATACCTAAAATGTGCTAAAATAATACTAAATAATTAACAAAAATTCATAAAAAATAAAGAAAAGTTTAGAATTGCGACATGGCATGCTGGGACTAAGAAGAACAAAATTAGTCAATCAAATTGAAACAACTAGAAAGTAAAAGAAGAAGAGATAAGGGATATGTGGTGAGTAAAAATTAAAAACAAAAAACCTAAATCAACCTTATAAATTTAGAAACTCATCTCCATCCCTCATTTTAGTCAATTAGGGAGCTAAAAAAATTAGAGAGAAACCAAAGAAAGAGAAGTAAGAATATTTACAAAAAAATTACAAAAAAAGTATGCAATTAGTGCTTGTTAGAAGAAACCTAACCTAATGACCACCTGGAATAAATTGGCTACCACCACCACACCCTAAGGCTATCGACAACCTTGCAGCCACCACTAATAGTTGGAAGCTAATAGAATAGTAAGTCTAATTTTCTACCCAATTTTATTTAATTTATTAAAAATATCAAATTAATGTAGAAAACTATAAAATTTAATATTATGAGGTATTTATGTAAGTAGATTTGGTGAAAAAAATATCATTTTGATGAATTTAGACCTCCAAATATAAAGTACTTAAGAAATCTTAAAACTTGAGCTTATTTTCAATTTAGATTTAAGTAGCATCAATAATATAGTTTTAAGCCCAAAATTTTTGTGTAGACTATTTAGAATGTTTAAAATAATGCTATGAAGAGAACTTTTCAAAAAATTTAGTGAATTTTTAGGTCTTAAAATTATACATAAAGTGTGATTTTTGGGCTTAATTTAGTCATTAAATGATAATTTTGTATAAATATTGGTTTAGTGTGTAATTAGGTATCTTGAAATGTTAATTTATGATGTAGGATGCTATTTGTAGAGTTTAGGGTGTTAATTGTGTGTATTATGCATATTAGGTAATAATAATAAATTAGTAATGGGTAAAAGTGTACAATTAAGCTAATTTTATGATTTAGGGATTAATTAGGTATAAATTCTGATTTAAAGAGTAATTAGACATTTTGATATATTATTTGGTAATGAAAGATGATATTCGTAGTGTTAGAAATGTTATAATATGTGTTTTAAGTGTGAATTATGTAATAGTGTATAATATGTGTATATAGAAAATTAATGAGTAGAAAATATTAGGTTAAAATTAATAATATGATAATAATAATAAATCTAATATGAAATATAAATTTAGGTAAATATATGAAAAATGTAGATTATTTTCACATCGAGAGCAAATTCTATAGTTAAATTAGGAATATGATGTATCGTACAGACCATAATATTAGTTAGGGGATAAATATAAAATTTAGGATACTCAAGTGTAATGTAATTAATTTTACACAATGACTCGAAACGAGTTCTTAAGGTTTTACGTATAAAACCATAATAAAAAACTGAATTAGAATCTAAATAAAAAACGAATTTAGAAATTGAATCAGAAACTAACCTAGAATATATCAGTAATAAGTAATATATATAACTTGGATAATTGAGTAAAATTATAATTTAAACCTTATATGTCATAAGAGCATAAATACTAAGAGTATTTATATTATAGGACAAGCAAAGATGAGTTAACCTGCAATAGGTTGAGTGAGCAAATTGAGGATTTCAAGTAAGTTGGGTTGAATATATCGATGTATTTTGGAGTATCGTATTACAATACTTAGAGGCTTAGGATTATGTTGTTTGTGATTATAGGTAATGTTTGTATGCATGCTTGTGTGGCTCTAGTTATCGAACTATGTTCTGATGTCGTATTATGGTAGTTTGTTATAAATTGAGTTGTATGAGTTTGTTTGATCACCTTAAACTGAACTTAACTATAATTGACCTAAATACCCTAATTAAACATGCATTTTAACCCTTTAGGAGACAATTAGGATTCTCTAACCAAATATTGACACATTTAAAAGGGATAGTGCTTGATAGCATAATAGTCCCAAAAGAGGTCGCAACAAGGATGAGGGCAATGGTTTGAAGGATATTCATGAGGGGAGTGATGCCTCCATTATACAAACCTAAGTTTAGTTATAAGTTGTTGCATAAACGTTGAAATTCCTCAACCTAGATTAAAGATGGTGAAATTTTTCTGATTTCACAACAACTGGACCATTTTGTGTGATGGAATTTGCATGTTACATTGCATTTAATTAATTGCTTGAATACCTCATTTGTGTTTGATATGCTTTCTTAAGTCTCCATCTTGAATTACTAAGCTTTTTTGTTGCTTATATCTTTATAGATTTTCTTGAAGGTATAGACTAAGATGCTACGCTATAACTATCCTGAAGTTAGTTTATTTTCGAAGTTCCTTAGGAGAGTGAGGATTAAGTTGGTTGATCAATTAAGTCTTTAGAGTTTTTCTTATTAACTCTTAGGTTCATGTGATGGTCATGTAACATTTGCCTATCACACTACTATGATATGTAAATATTTCTTAAGATTACAAGATAATATAGGTATATCTATGTAAATATGATTTAAAGTTTCTAATTCTACATATAAATCTTATCAATAATTTTGAATAAGCCATTTACTTCAAAGCAAGGAGTCGTTGGCACCTATGTAAACCGTATCTATGATAATGACTATGAAGCTAGTTTCTATTATAGGTTAGTTTACATGGTGAGATTATTACGATTCCGCTACTTTAAGGTGTAACAGTTCTCGATTGGTATTAAAGTATAGTTCTAGTGAACTCGGTTGGAAGCATCATAATTTAAAAGAAGTGGACATCATAAGAATACAGTGAGAGTGGGTAGTATTAAGTAGGCGATAAAAGATTGTTTTGAGCATACTAAAGTAGAAGTATAATTTTTAGTGTTTTAAATGCTAACTGATCTTAAGTTCAATGACAATTCTCAATTGATAGTTAGATGGGTATGTTTTAGTTGGAATGGAAAAGAGTGCCCCATTGATTATAGGGTTAAAATGCAATGACTATTATTAGAAATGGTCGATTGGAATATATTCAAGACTATTGATGAGATCATTGATAAATACTACAACAGAATGTGTTATAGTTAGCAAGATCAATGGGCATTGATGGAGATGAATCTAGGGCCCTAATACAATAGATATACTATAACAACGACCTTCAAGCAAAGATGGCTGGATAGAGAAGGAATTATATCTTTGATGATGCCTATGAGATACTTTTAGGCTAGATTAAAAGAAGGAAGACATTACCCAGCCAACATCACACATATTCCTACCAGTGTACCATACATTCCTAGACATTATTTACTAAGGATTATTGATTAGTTTCCATGTTTTCCTGAACCAATCGAGGAAAGCAAAAGGATATCCTTGGAACTAAATGAACCTAACCCAAAGCCTATGATACTAGGACCACTATAAGAAAATCCACCACTTATAGAACTTCAGAAGACAACTCATTCAGAAACACAAAGTAGTCACCAAGAGAATAAGGCTAATATTAAGGAAGATCATGAGGAAGAAGAACCTGAAGAGGAGGAACAAGAGATGGATAGTGAGAATGAATCTAATGTAGATATGTATGCTATAGTTACACAAGCTATAGTTAATGCTGAGATAGATGGAATATGAAATCAACCATAAGGGTAGGTAAAGGCAAGAACTGTATAAAATGAAGAAATAGAATATGAGGAAAGTGTGCTTAGTTTAGAGGAAAGTGTTTTATATGTGGAGATCAAAACCATATGCTGTGAGTGTGCCTTAGAATGAAACTCATGAAGTGCAACAAATGTGGTAGAAATGGGCATTTCTCTAAGTATTCTCCATAGTTTGAACAAGCAGCTAAGAGAGTTGGTGGTTCTAATAGCATAACTGCACCTATTTGTGTCTTTTCTATCGAAGATATGGGAAATGAGGAGGATGAAGATTTTGCAGAATTGATGGAGTATTATCATGACGATGTTAAGGAGATTATAGGAGTCGAAGAAGAAAATGATGAGGGACTTGTGATAGTTACATGGTCAAACTACTTATTTTGATGATAATTTAAGTGTAAGTTAAATTTAGATCCTTAAATTTTGAGATTTATGAATGAAAGTCTAGTTAATACTCATAGTATTAGTATATTCCAGGAAATGTGCTTATAAATGGATAACATGCTTTTGCATTATTTGATACTTGTGCATCTCATTCCTTTGCAAGTTAGAAATTTATGAATGAGAAGGGGATTAGTGTAATTAAGATTAATACAACTTAGAGAGTTAGAACTCTTATTGGGGAAAAGGTAATAACTCGAGAAGTGGTGGACAATGGTATAATTAAGATTCAGAAAGAGTACCCTATAAATCTTGCAATATTACCTTTATAGGGTTATGATATAATTGTGGGAATAGATTGGTTGTCTAAGCATAAAGCGACTATAGAATGTACAAGAAAAACTATTATTCTAAATGATGGAGAAATGGTATTGCAAGAAAAAGCTGGTGAAAGCAAATTAAAATTAGCTGTAGTGGTGATATGTAATGAAATATATGAAATAAAGGTAAAAGAGAGTGATTGGAAATTTTGTTAGCTATTTACTACCGAAGTAAAGAAGGAAGCACCCAAAGTAGTGGATATACCGGTAATGTATAAATATTCGGATGTATTTCCAAAGGATTTACCAAGGCTAGTTCCGCATTAAAAGTTAGACTTCACTATCGAGTTAGTCCTTGGAACTGAACCTATTTCTAAAGCTCCATATCAAATGTCACTAATGGAACTTTAAGAGCTAAAGAAGCAACTTCAAGAGCTATTAGATAAAGGATTTATTCATTCGAGTGTTTCACTATGAGGAGCACCGGTATTATTTCTGAAGAAGAAAGATGATACCATGAGATTATGTATAGATTACTAAGAAATAAATAAGGTTACTGTTAAAAATAGGTATTTGTTGCCTTACATTGATGATTTGTTTGATCAGTTATAGGGTGCAATTATGTTTCTTAGAATTGACTTGAAATCGGGATATCATCAATTACAAGTTAAGCTGGAGGATGTGCCTAAAACTGCATTTAGAACACAATATGATCATTATGAATTTTTTGTGATGCCTTTCGATTTGACGAATGCCTCGGTTATGTTCATGGACTTAATGAAACATACATATTAATCACATTTGGATAAATTTGTTGTAGTGTTTGTTGATGATATTCTGATCTATTCGAAAACCCAAGAAGAGCATGTAGAGCATTTGCAGTAGGCGTTACAAAAGCTAAGGGAAAATATGTTGTATGTCAAGTTAAGTAAATGTGATTTCTAGATTTGGGTCACATTGTATTGGGTGAAGGAATTTGAGTAGACCTTTAAAAGTTGAAAGTAGTAATGGAATGGAAGCAACTAACTAGGTATGCTTGCATACTACCAAAAATTTATAAAAGATTTCTCTAAGATTGCCAAACCATTAACTCGATTGACCTAGAAAGATGTAAAATTTGAATGGGGCAAGGAATGTGAGTTGAGTTTTTAGGAGTTGAAGAAATGATTAGTTACAACACCAGTATTAACATTACCTGATCTTGGTAAACCTTATAGTATGTATAATGATGCTTCTTAGAATGGATTAAGTTGTGTATTGATGCAGGATGGAAAAGTTATTATCTATACATCAAGATAATTAAGGCCCCATGAAAGAATTATCCACCTCATGATTTGGAATTAGCAGCTATAATGTTTATTTTAAAAATTTGGAGACATTATCTATATGAACAACGGTGTGAAATATACACTAATCACAAAAGTCTACAATATTTCTTTACTCAGAAACAGTTGAACTTAAGACAAAGGCGATGGTTGGAGCTAATCAAAGTTTATGATTTGAATATAAATTATCATCTTAGGAAAGCTAATCTAGTGGCAGATGCTTTAAGTCAGAAGAACTATGAGTAGGTTGTGTTACTAATAACTTCCTAATGAGAGTTGGTATGTAAATTTGAAAAGTTGAAAATTGGGTTTGACTAATATGAGTCTAATAGTCAAATAATGAATATGAAGCTGTAGCATACTTTACTAGAGAGAATTAAACAAAAGCAAGAGGAAGATAAAGGTATGATGGAAATGAAAGAGAATTTTAGTAGAGGGAATGATTCTAATTTCAAAGTGGATGAAAAAGGTACACTAAAAATTTAGAGGAAAGATATGTGTGCCCAAAGATCCCGACATAAAGAAGGACATTTTAGATGAAGCACATATTATAGGTTATACCATGTACTCAAGAGGAAATAAGATGTATCAAGATTTATAATTAATGTTTAGGTGAAATGGAATGAAAAGAGATGTGGCACAATACGTGGCAGAATGCGTTACATGCCAAGTTAAAGCACACATCAAACACTGGGTAGATCATTGCAACCCTTAGAGATATCAAGATGGAAATGGGATCATATCACAATGGATTTTGCAATAACATTACTTAGGACTCAAATTGGTTATGACTCAATCTAGGTAGTCGTAAACAGGTTATCAATATATACAATAAATAAATAGATTCTAAATAGATTTCATATACGATCTTATTTGCTTCAAAGTTGGACAATAGAATTCTTTGAATGGTTTTAGGTTTTCAACAAGTTGTGTATTTTTTTTTTCTTTCTTTTTTTTTTTTTTTTTTTTTGTAGGAGATACAAGTAGCAAGTTATTATACAAATCTTTAGACGTTAGTTTTTAAAACAAATAATTATTCATTTTACAAGTCCCATAAAAAGCTTGATCAAGTACATAAAAGAGTACACTAATAACAACCAGTTTTATGTGGTTAAACTTATAAAGTATTTGGCTCGACAAGTAAAGAAGTTACAAAACCCTTCAACTTTCTTCCAGGGTTAGTATAACTATCTTCACCTTTATATAAGACATCCATTACATATGCAAGGTTAACTATTCGTGTGAGGATAGGCATAGGCAATGCATTTGGACTTAGGCATTCCTCATTTATATCTTTCCAAGCATTTGTGATTTGCTTATGCAACTCTTTTTCAGCTATGTCTTCTGTCAGATTATATTGTTTCATGTAACATTCTACAGCTGTTGATACATCATGTTCTTGCTCGCGTTGGAAAGGAAAGAAATCTTAGTTAAATACATTGAACTTATGGTATATATGCATGCACCTATACATGCTTCTATAGCTTAAGTGGGGGTAGAAGGAGTTGTAAAGTAGAGGATGAGCATTTTGGCTCAAGAACAATAAAGGATGAATTATTTTAATAATACATAGCAAAGATAAATATAACTAATAGTGGTATAAACAAAAGGTGCTATTACATTGCTGTTAGGTATCTCTAATGTGGAATATGCTCATTGGTATCTAATTTCACATTAACTTGCCATTGACAACATGTAGGCGATATTTTCTATATGCAACACTTTTAATAATATTCATCTCTTTGCAGTACCAAAACCTTTTACACTTTATATGAAATGTTGAACCCAAAAGTTTGTCTTATCTCATGTAATTATATATAAACATACAGTAATTGGCAAAAAAACATTCATGCACACAATTGTTTTTTAACCTTCCATAAATATCAAGAATGTAATTATCTAATTAAATTATTTTATGAAATTGATTTTACAACTCTAACTAAGTATGATTAAAAATGACTGAATCGTCTTTATAGCTATATGAATATATATATATATATATATATATATATGATGAGAAAGCAGTTCAAAAGGAGCATTTGGGAGTGCATACTACCTTGTGAGAGACAATATCATCCATGAGTCTACTAATGATTTTTGAGGCCTTTAGAATCTTGGGATTTGTACTTAACCACTCAAAAACATCTTTTGTTACGATGTCTCCCATTCCAATAAAAGATGTGATAGCTACCAATGCATAACCACAAGTCACCAATGCAATTGACATGTACTCTTCCATCGTTGGTATGTGGTTGCGAAACCATTTAGCTTCCAGGTAATAACCCCTCACTTGATTTTTCATCTAACAAGGACAAAGAATACCAAGCCTATTCCATTATTCAAAGTTAAGTTGATAACTTAAGTACATTTGAAAACTTATTATGCTATTAAATCCAACGTTTTATGTATGTATACTAGTAGATTTTCTTAGGTAAACTTGATTGTTTAATATAATTACAATGTTTTGATAGAGACTATATGGATTAGGCTTATGTTAGAGGCCTATTTGATTATTTCTAGTTGAATTGATAACCTAAGCACATTTAAAAACTTACTATACTGTTAAATACAATGTTTAATATAAGTATAGTTATAGATTTCTCTTAGGTAAACCCAGTAGTATAATATGAGTACTATGTTGTTATAGAGTCTTAAGGGATTAGGTTCGTATGAGATGCTTCCTATGCTTACCGCTTCTTTTGCATAGTAAAGGCGATATGATATCCCTCGTTCTGCTAACTTTTGGCCAATTTCATCATAGACATCTAATTGTGCCTTATAAAATAACTGCATGTACTTTGGTAAATCGTCCATCAACTTGATATCCCAACTGCATATATAGGTTGTTAAACTATAACAATTGAGATCTTGATTTTCTATCCAAAAAGTTATATTTAAACTAGATAAATAAAGAATCAAGAAGTCTAACCTTTCAACAGCACGTGTAAAGAGTTCTAATTCTTCAATCGTACCATATACATCATAGACATCATCCATAATTGAAGTCATGTAAATGACCTTTGTGAGTATTTCTCTTGCCATATCATACTCTGGTTCAAAGTATACAGCTAATATCCAAAAATAACACTCAACAATTCTATCTCTTGCGAAAGGTAGCCTTCTCGTAAAATTTAAATCTTTCCACCACCTAAACCAAAATTAAAAAAAAAAAAACATATTTAAGCCATATCCATAATAAGTAAATATACAAAGTTAGAAGCATAAAGAATAATTATTACTAGGAAATGAAAAGTACTCAAAAATGGTTATTGCCAGCAAGTAAGAATATGGATTTAATTTTTTAGGTCATAAGAATGTTAAGTTTATTGGAATGATATGGATAATATAAGGGGAAAAAAATTTAAATAAACCTTGGTTTACTTAATTGGTTTATTAAATAATATGCATAAATATATTGAACGATTGAACAATCTACCAATTAAATTTTGCTAAAATTAAAAACCTTCCACCTTGTGATGTTACCAAGTTCCTTTTGGTGTTGCTTTTGCAATAAGTTGAAGTCTAACTTTGCCAAGGACAAGATTACTTCATTATGTGAAGGATCCTCTTGATAAATACTCATGTAATGCCTAGCCTCAAGTCTAGTCAATCCCCTTCGTAAGCTTTGGTTTAGAGCATGTGTCACTTGCTTTTGAAGATGGGAACTAATTTGTCGCTTGTCAATGGACTTAAGATGAGTCTGAGTGAAGGACAATGCTTCATCTAGAATATATTCACCATGAATCCCAAAATAGCTAGCCTCAAACAAGTTCAACAACCCTTTGACATCTGTGACAAGGGATTCATCAAACTTTCCTTCCTCATTTATAAATTTGCTAAACATATCTGCAACATACAAACAAGAGGAAAATATCTCCTTACTCAGGCTCTCTTAATTGATGAATAAACTTTTGTAGTTATACAAATTAAGAAAGCTTTTCATTTCCATATTTTTTTTCTCCTCATAAAGAGTGCATTTTTTGATAGTTTGAACAATTGTGTCTAGTGTACAAAATTCATACATAACTTTCAACAATATGTCTATTTGAATCATCCAACATTTGAAAATAGACTAAAGGACAATAGAAGGATAAGAAATACTAAAAAAAAAAACCTTGGTTTACTCAATTAGTTTATCAAATAAATGGAGACATATGCATATATATATATATATTTACTTGTTAAATTTTATATGAAAACTTTGAAGTTGTTAGATACTATATGCAATCAAACTTTTGCTTATTTAATCAACTATCTTCATCATTTCTAGAAATATGAGGGCTTATTGGTCATGTATACAAATGTGAAGATGAGAAGTGAGATAGTAAAATCCTTTTAGGGGGGTAATTAACAACTTTAGATTTAGGGTGCCAAATTAAAAATTGATGCAATAATTAGTGATTCAGATATTATGCACTTTTTATTTTATCAAATCATGGCTCATTATATCCTTACCACATGAAATCTTGTAACCTTGCCGACGTAACAATCGAAATTGTAGAGAAACTGTATAAAGATCACCATTCTCATCAGGATAGTCGGAAATGCTCTTGTAAATTTGGTTCAAAGCAAATTCAATCTCCTTTTCGAACTTGTAGGAAATACCCAACCTTTGAACTTGATCAATCAAATTCAATCGTGGGATCTTGTCAACATAAATTGCAAACATGTTTCTCAACTCTACCTCCAATGCTTGAATGTTTATTTGATCTTTTACCTGGTCCAATTTTTAATGATGCAATTAGGAACATAATTGACCAATATTCAAGTTTAATACATAAGAAAGTAATGTATTACGTAATAAAAGCCTGACAGTGACAAACTTATTAAGAACACTGTTTGTCCACTATTAGCATTATGTGTGCTTTGCTAGAAAAAAGATACTTGTGAGAAAGAGAATATGAAAAGACAGTATGATAATGTCTTATTGACTCTAAGAGAAGCGATGAAATGTGTGACTATGATATCATGTTAAACTTTAATATAAAATTGATAACAAGCTATTGTCATAGCATAAAACATTTTACTAGTTAAATTTTACAGGAGTGTTAGTTATATAAATGTAAAAGGAGATGCTGCTATATTAGAATGGAATATTTTAAAAGAAAAAATGATATTAATATAAAAGCTACCTACAACATATAGTATTGTTTTAGATGCAGCACGGAAGAAAGATTTATTAAATATTATATACCACTTATTATATAAACGTGAGATATAAATTTCACATGACATATATTATCCACTCAATTATTTCTCTCAAATATAGGAGCACAATGTTATACATAACGTAAGATGTGTTTGTTTGTTGGAAAGTGATATTGGTCATATTTTCTTCTTTCTACTATTGACTTTTAGTTGCAAGCGATTGATGATGGCTGATATTGTAGCGATTGTTGACATTCACATAAGAGTGTTAGTGAAAAATAATTAAGAAAATGATGCACATATTTAAAATGAAGAAATCATTTCCTCATTTATCATCAGTAATTTTTTTCATGGTTATTGACCACCATTATCAATAATACCTTCCTCCACTAGTTACTACTAAAGCCTGATATCTGAAAATTATGACAATAATATCTTTTAATCGTAAAAATTTTGGTTATAACAAATAACAAATAGAAAAAAAAAAAGTTCAAGAGATCCGTTTTTCTGTCAAACAAACTCAAACTTAAATATCATATAAGATGGTCCAAGTCCTACCGTAAGTTCCTCATCAGGAGAAGCATACTTGAGGAAATAATCCCCCCAAAGGCTCGGTTGGAAATTTGCGGAGGGGCGTTTCACCACTTGGGTAGCCAGAGCGGTAGTCGGAACAGCAGAGACCAAAGACATACTTTCAAGTCAGTGAATTTTGGCTATGTTGCAGAGGTTGAGAAATGGCTTAGAGCATGTTGGAATATATAGGGGGCGGCACATGTGACCAGGCAGCACACCTGGCACAAGTTAGGGCATGTGAAAAATGATTTCCAACAAGCGCACGGTCTGGATCCCACGTAAGCACGAAAAGGTTTAACGACAAGAGAATTTAAGGCTCTGATTGTCAGGTTTTCAATACAAGAAAATAACATTATTGACTTGGTTCCCTATTAAAATTATTGAAACACATACCATTAAAGCAAGAAAACGTTTATGGAAATGAGAATTTGAGGCTCTCATGGTCAGGTACTCGATACTGGAAAATAACATTATCAATGGTGATTCCCTCTTGAAAACTATTAAGTTACGGAGACACATCATATTTTTGAAGTAGCATATTTTGATCTATACAAAATATTGAAATAGCAAAATTTATGCTCTAATGTAGAATCGAGTTAGCTTTTTATATAAATACTAACAGACAACATACAATATTGTAAGTGTAAAATAATTATTTATTTCAAAATGGGGGTTTACATAGAAAGAAATTGGGAATTTCTAGAGTAAGATTAAAGGAGGAAAGTTGGCACACAAAATAGATTGATGGGGTGATGGGGAGATTAATGGATAGAGAGAAATTAGGAAGAGAGAAGTTGAGATAAAACAGAAATCAATCGGGCTTACAAATTTTTTCATACTATAATCTATTATATTAAAGAGGAACCTTTCTTTTAATTACTTATAACTAATAATTTGATATCATATAATTTTAATCATTAAATAAATTCATATGGTTGTGGCCAAAAAAATTCAAACCCATTTTATAAAATTCTTAATCACCGCATCCAACTATATAGTTAATATAATCTATCACACATACTTTTACGGTATTATTCTTTTATTTGTCCATTATTTTAATTGCTATTATTGTGAAAATTCACTACACATTTTAGTCCAAATTTTTCTTTCTTTCTTTTTTTGTATCTTTTGCAAATGTAATACAGGTGGATCGTTCGCTAGTATATTTATAATTTTAAAAGGTCTATTTAATGTTAGTTTTTTTATATAAAGTTATATTAGAAGATTAAATAGCAATTATAAGGAGAAGAATTTAGAGTTGTGCAAGTAGGTTAAGTGAGCCACCTCACCTTACCCCACATTGACCAGCAGGTTAAATAGGTTGGCCAGTTTTGGCTTGTATTCAAATGTAGGCTAGAAATTTCATCTCAACTCACCCCACTATAGGTTGGTGGGTTAAGTTAGCTAACCTACCAACCCGCAATACTATAAAGGTTTTTTATACAAAAATTAATATATTCAAATACTTGCTAAATTTATATATGATTATTATCAACACATTATCTCTTATTTATTCCTTAAATTGGCATTAGG
Organism: Lumnitzera littorea; assembly: GCA_024138015.1. Lineage (NCBI taxonomy): Eukaryota > Viridiplantae > Streptophyta > Magnoliopsida > Myrtales > Combretaceae > Lumnitzera > Lumnitzera littorea. Next base: position 117,282,596 of record JAMXBB010000001.1, read on the forward strand.
CCATAAATGTTTGTAAATAAAAAAAAAAAAATTCATGCCTTGTGGCTTTTTCCATTTCTATTAATTCTAAGACTAGATATGTCAAGTAGCTTTTGTTGCTTGATGATATTATTTTACAAGAATAAGTGTATAAATTTAACTTATAAAAAAAAGGTGGTGTACATATTTATACTCAAGACATGTAATTGCCTTTTTAAATTTATAGAAAGAGATGAAAATTCTAAATTGTAATGAACTTTAAAGCGGAGAAGAAGAAGGAAAATTTAACAACAAATTATTCTATCAATATATTCCTAATACATCAATAGTAACCATAGTCCACAATTTAGTAAATTGCTCAAACTAAAAAATTATGAAAAGTCCTCCAACAATATTATTAGTTTCTTTTCTTTTTCTCTCTCTTCTTCTTTTTTTTCACATTTTAGATATACTTAAATATATTAATATTATTAGTTATTACTTATTACATGAAGTGATTAGTTAAGAAATTAAGTGATAAATCACTATAAAGTAAACTAAAGTCTAACTTAGACCTTTTTTTTTTCTTTTTTTTTTTTTTGTGCGAGTCAATGCAAGCTGACCAATCCTACAATAGGCTAACTCGTTTTGGCGTACAAGTCAAAGTGGAGTAGGCTAAAAAAACCTACAGTTAAGCAAGTAAAAACTTTTTAACCCAATCTACATTTTTTTAACCAATTAAGCAGGTCAACCCACGTGACTCGCCTCACTTATACAGCTTTAGAGAAGATATCAGTAACAGTTACTTGAGCCTCTTGGGGCATCAATAATATAGATATATACATATATTGTCTTTTGAGATGGATTCATCATCCTAATTGCGTGTGAATTATTTAGTTGCTTAGTTTGAAAATTTAATGGTTAATATATACCCAATCAGTTGATCAAGTGATTCAATAAATTATTTCAATGGGAAAAGGAAAAAACAAATAAGTGAAAAAAATCTCAAAAAATGCCCTTTTTGTCGTAGGAATACGATACCTAAAATCACCTCTTGGTTGAATCCAAAATCCCCTTTTCAAGAGGTAATTTTGCATGGTACATATACCTATCGACCATTCTTCTTCCTCTTCCATTTCCATTCTAGGAAGCTTCCCTCTCTCTCTCTCTCTCTCTCTCTAAAACCTATTCCATACACATATTCTCTTCACATAAAGTCATTTTCCACTTGTTTTCTTTGAAAAATTTGTAAGTTTTGCATGAGAATGCACGAACAACAATCCCTAAGGAAATTTTTTAGAAAACAATACCAAAATTTGGTGATGTCCTTAGTTTCCCTCTCTAGAAGTCAGTAAACCAAAAGGTAATATTTTTTCCTCTTTTGATCAATTTTACGAACATATAAATGTGTGATATAGATTTTTTGTTGAGAATATGATGGTACATTGTTGTGCAGATCAAATTTTTTTGTGTTTTGAATTTTATGCATTAGTTTATTATATATGTATACATAACATGTGATGTGAGTAGACTTATGTACATCAAAGTAACTAGTTAAGTTAGTTAGTTTTTGTATGAATAAAAAAGTGAGGGATTAAATAACCAATTATCTTGAAGAGCATGCTTGTTATATTTATTTTGTTCATCGTGTTAGTGGGTATCATGATTGTATGGTTGTACTATACACGTAAGATATGGATTGTTTTCGTGTTATGAATTTTATCAAGCTAATGTGACACATAGGTAAGAATAGATAACGTGAGGGTGGTTTATTTCATTGAAGGAAATATTGTGGAAGGAGAAAATGGGGTATACCATAATAGGCGCCCAATGACAATAGTTGGGGTACTGATTGGAGCAACCTATGATTAGTTGGTTGACTTGATATGAAATCAACTCTAAGTTAACATGACAACTCGCTAGTTTGATTTGATTCACCAATATCCCCTTGTACAAGGGAGCAAGGACATGTTCTAAGCTATACCTATAAACAATGATTATGACATGCATTAGTTAATGGCATCCTCATTGGGAAATGGTGCAATGAGTTGTTTAGTTGAAATATATATTGAAGTTCATGAAATCAACATTCCCTTGACTGTTGAGTACGATTTTAGAGGGTATGAAGGGAATGTTGGGTTTTAAGTCAAAAATCAAGTGTTTCAATCTTTACAGGTTCCATATAGTGATATACCCATTAACAATAGCATGCCCCACCAAGGTATCATTATGATGACAATTAAATCCAATAAGGACACATATGTGGAGAATGAACTAGTATGTGAGGACATTGAAGAAGACTTAGATAATACCGAATCTAATCCTAATGTCGGTCAAAGTGAAGGATGGCTCCACAAAGTTAAAGAAGCTAAAGGGTTGAGTAGGAGAAATAAATGGAGGCAAGGGTTGACTACATATGCAGACACAATTGGGATGTCAAAACCCATGCCATTTTATATAGCACCAATTTGTAGTGGCATTATATCATCTGAGGAAAGTGTAGATAATGGTGAGTGGAGCTTCAACAATGAATTTAAGGTAGAAATGTGGCTCTAGAGAAAAGAGCACTAAAAGATAGTAGTGAAAATGCATCATGTTATTAACTACCACAACTTCGTAGTAAAGGAGTCAAAGCCTACTTTCTAGCAAATTAGATGTGCTGATTAGGAGAAGGGATGCAAATGGAGACTATAGACTAGTAAGAAAAAGTATGCTTGATGCTTCGTGATAACCGGGTTTGTAGGTCTACACACAATCTTGAATTCTACTCTTAGTCAAGATTATCCTCAATTGGATTTAACAACTCTTTCTAAATTTATCATTAAGGAAGTACATGAATTACTGAGTATTAAGGTGAAACATACTCAAGCCACCTTTTGTAAGCAATATGGCTATATTATACACATAAAGAGAGTTTAGGAGGCAAAATGCAAGGTGATAGAGAAAGTTTATGGAAGGTAAGAGGATTCATATGCAGTGTTGCCACATCTTTGAAATGCCCTTTAAGAAGCTAATCTAAGTACGATGTTAGACTAGAGGTGGGGAGATAGCGATACTACGGGTTATGTGTTCTTTGATTGAGTATTTTGGGTGTTTGGACCATGTATTAAGGCCTTCATACATTACAAGTGCATTTAGCCCTTTACTAGCTATTTTGTTGTTGCTTAGTTTGATATTTAGAACTAACTTACATGTTGTTTTTTAGGCCAATGATTGCCATAGACAGTACATTTCTGTATGGGAAGTATAATCGCAAGCTTCTTATTGCGATTGGAGTCGATGGTGCAAACCATATTGTCCCACTTAGATTTGCTTTGGTTAATGAGGAGTGTGAGGATAGTTGGGGATGGTTCTTGAAGTGTTTGCTCATATATATGATGAAGGAATAGACAAACATTTCTTTGATATCCAATCGTCACTTTGGAATATGGTTTGCAATTAAAGGACAAAATGCAGTGTGGCCAAATGGGTGGCCATAGCAATGGTGTATTCGACACGTTGCCAGTAATTTCAATACTTGAGTTATGAATAATGAGTGTAAAGAACTAATAAAAAAGGCAACATACCGGTTGTAACCCCAAAAATTTTGGGCATATTTCAAGGAGTTACATTTAAGGATGTAGACCTTATCATATGATAAAGGAGCTCACATCAGCGTTAGGACCACAAATATTGCTGAATGCTATAACAATGCACTAAAGGATGCTAGGAACCTACCAGTTGCAGATTTGGTGAAGAAAATCTTTTACATCTATAATGACTACTTTAACTAACATTAGATCAAGATAGCTAACAAGATGGGTGTGGGCAAGGTGTTGACTAAATTTGTTGATAGAAAGTTTGATAGATGGTGCAAAGTAGCAAGTGGACACCAGATTGTCATCTTCAACTATTATGAGTAGATCTTCGAGATTATAACCATCCCTCGCCTTACAGTTCATAGTCAAAAGGGTGAAAACAATCATATTATTGCACTTAGAAATTGCCGGTGCACTTGTAATAAATGGCAAACATATAGGATTTCGTACTCTCATGTAATAGTAGTTATGGGAAATATGAGCATGGATTATGCTGTATACATTGGATATTAGTACACTTAGTAGCATCAACTACGAGTATACACACATTCTTTCATGACTTGTGCAAATAAGGTCAACTCGCCTTCACTTAACATTCCTGTATTGCACCCGATGCAAATTGGGAATAGGGTAAGGAGGTTTGGAAGGCCCCAAGAGAAATGGTTCCAGAATCAGATGGACATTCGTGAGGGGCTATTGCCATACACAAGTGGATTATGCAGCGTTAAAGGGCACAATAGGAGAAGATACCCTAAATAGGGGCATCAATCTACTTCTAGTGGATCTACAAGTAACATTACTATAACATTTATGAATGATCTACTGATACTTACAATTAGTTATATATTGCTATTGTTAGTTTTTATATTTTATTAGGTTCCTTTGATACTTATGATTGGTCTTCTAATAGAGTTGCCTCTTATGGTTTTGTTCTCTTTCCACAAGTATAGGCAGATTCAAGACCCACTAATAGGTCATTACTTTGATTACAAGCATCCTACAGGCTTAAATTGTAGATACCCCATTTTTACAACTACACCCCTTAATAAGTCTTTTTCAAAATATTTAAAATAAGGGTCCTAATTTAGAAAATACAAAAAAAAAGAAAGAGAAAATTTAGAGAAAATAAGAAAATATAAAAAATATAAACTTTAGAAAATTAAAAAAAAAAAGGAAAATTTGGAAAATATAAAATAAAATAAATAATAAAAATAATAGATAGAAAAATAAAAAAAATTAGAAAAGAAAAAATTGAAAAAAAAATAGAGGATTTTTAGGAAATAATAAATTATAATAAAATTTTAGATAGTTCAAGTCTATTAGATTTAAGTGTTTTTAGGGCCTAAGTACAGGGCAAGCCATTAGGCATAGGCTTAAATTTAAATCCAACTTAGGCTGACCTAGTACATATATGCAATTTAATTATACATATGAACAATGCATAGGCCAACGACCTAATTGTTAAGTACTTAGATATTACATTGGGCTTAGCTAAGAGGTCTTAAGTTCGAACCTCACTAAAGGCATAAAAATGCCTTTTGTTTTGTTTTCCATAGCACACACATGACATGTCACCACATATCAAGGATTCACTATGCTACGTGTCTTAACACATAGAGCTAGGTGAGTAGGCAACAATTGATGTGGCATGACACATAACCTTGACATGTCAGTTGCCTTACTGCATCAGCTAGTATGTGTCACGTCAAAGACACATGGCATATTATCACTGGACCACATGGCTAACATAGCGCTACGTTAGCGCTACGTTAGCGCTACGTTAGCGCTACATTAGCACTTTTCCTTCTCTTTTTTCCGCTATGTGAACACTTTTCCTTCTCTTTCTCCCTTTTTTCTCGTTCTTTCCTTCATTTTCCCTCACAAGAACATCCTAGGTTACTACATTTCAAGCTGCTTTTTTATCCTCTTTCTTCATAATTTCATCAAATAAATGATGAAATCATGAAGATCGCAGGGGATATTACGCATTTGACCTAATATCGAGTCCCAGTACATTCGTTTGCTTATTGATTTTGGCACTCTAAAATAAAAAAAAAATCATTTTTACCTAAAACCGACTTCCTTGATTTAAGTTTCGGAAATGTATTTCGAAGCTTCCTTTTAATCCTTTTGGCAAGAATAGACGTTAGGGATGCAATGTTGGTTAGCAATTTACTCTAATTTGCGCCCAAAACTCAGAATCATACCCTAATCGTATGCCCTCATTCAATCTCAATTTACCACTTTCCATCCTAAATTTGAGCTCCAACACTATAAATTTGAGCTTAGATAAGCATTCGAGGACATGGTCTTTCAATCGAATCTCACTCCCATTCTCTCCTTCTCAATTTGAAACTCTCTACATCTTTTTCGTACTAATCGCAACCTTGCTCTCTCTCTCTCTAAAATTTGAAACTCTGCGGCCCATTTCAAAGGAAACTGACAACTCTAGTAGCTCCCCCATTCCATTGCCTCTTTAACCCAATAAGTCCCAAAGACTATCATAGCTAAAGCTATATTGCCGAACCACCATCCTCTAAACCCTTGGCAACCAACTTGAAACGACCTCATTCGATAACCATAGAGTGAAACTGACGCCACCATGAACCTCACCACACTTCAAACACTAAACCCCAACCACTCACTCAACTCTAGTAGCCACTGCATAGCATAGAGCTCTACCGCCACCGCTACCCATACTCTGACAATCACCAATACTAGCTATTAACCTTACAATGTCAAGCTTACCCCCTCAAAGTCTAATCCCAAACTCATGAAAACACCTTCAACCCTTCAAAAAGAAAAAAAAAACATTAAATCTAGTTAAAATAACCTTCTACAGCTATGGCCTTCATCTCCTAACTGCGACCTAAATCATGACCTAAGACTCGCTCTAGACTTGACTTAGATCCGTATGTTAACCCGATCCAAGCTCATCGACCCGCAATGTCTCTAGTTGGTCCGACATCTTTTTTATTTTTGTGTTTTATGTACCTTTTTTAATTTGTTTATTTGCTTTTAATTGTATTGTAATCGAAAAATCCAAAACAAAAAAAAAAAAATCATGAAAAAAGGAAAAGGAAGGCTTGAGCAATTTAAGGAGTTAGTTTTTTATTTTATAAGGACACGAGAAATAATAATAGATGAAATAGAGTAAAAAGTATATATAAATAAATAAGTAATAAAGGAAACATTTAAAAATTTAAAAATATATATAATAATGAAAAATTCTAAAATGGGAAAATATAATGAAGTGAATAAACAAGGAAATTTTCATCACTTACAAAAACAATTTTTTCTTGAACAAATGCGAATCAATCCATTTTTGAAAATTAGGACATCTTTAATTTTCCAAAAATAAATAAACCGATTAGGACCCTTTTTAGAAAAATTTCAAAATAAAATAAAAGGCCAAAGAACAAAAACTTTAGCGTTTTTCTTAAATTAAAAGTAATCAAACTGCTAACATTTTCGAAAAAAATTACGTATGTCTAATCCCAATTTGCAAGTATGTTGGTACCTTTGGGGTGACCTAAAAAATGAAAAGAAAATTAGTTTTTCCACTTTTAGTTCAAATTACTCAGCTTAGTAAAAATAAAAAGAGTTTAATTTTTTTAGTATTATTTTTTTCTTCTAAAAGGTAATTTTAGGAATTAAGTCTAAATTTAGAAAGTTGATAATATCTGTAAGGGTTTAAAGAACCTAATCCCCAAACTTGATCTTTTGGTTTTTAGAACCATTTAATAAAATTGGTTTTATCAAAAGATCGATAGCTAAATCATAACTAATATACCCAATTGGTTATAATTTAACTCTTTTTCCCGACTTTAATCAAGTGGTGACTTTAAAACATTTCAAAAATAAAAGAATCAATTTTTTTTTTAAACCTTACTCGAGGATTAATACTAAATGGGTAAGGTTTAATATTAATTAGTTTAAAGAAGACTAATTTACAAAACTAGAAAAATATTAGGCTCAACAAGATGGCGACTGCACTAGGGGCTCGTCAAGAGAGTTAGTCATTCAACTTTCCAAAATTAGAATTAATCTCTAAAAATCACCTTACTAAGTACAATTTATTTATTTATTCATTATTATTTGTCCATAATTGTACCGCTCAGGGTTGATTAGGTTACCCACACTTAAGCATAGTGTGACCAATGAAAGTGGTTTTTAACAAATGAGGTCACATAGGCTTAAGAACCCTTAGAACCCACTCGTTATGCATTTACGACATCTGGAACTAACAAATAACTAGGCAAGATGGAAATAAAAAGATATAATAGCTTAGAGTTTCTTGGATTTCCCTTGTAATTCTAACATGTTGTAAACATAGAATTATTGTAAATGGATCTTGTTTACTGTAAATAATGATCTTTTAATCTTGTAACAAACATGTTTTGCTTTGTAATTCAACTTGAGAAATGGCTTGTTCATCTAACTCCAATAATCCCAAGCCTATTCTAGACCAGTAGCTTCAATACTTTAATCCAATAGAATAAGAGACCATCACCAGCAAAATCAAACCAATTCTATCACTTCCTAGGGTCAACATCAAGATCAATCTAATCAAGGCTCTAACTAACTTCTAAGAACTCGAGGAAGCGGCTTTTCGAGTTGGGCCTCACCTAATTAGTCCAATACTTAAAGAGCATACCCAACTACTTCAAGCCGCTTCCTCAAAAGGTATATACACTCTAAATTTGGAAGTTCACTCAGTGAATACATTTTCAAGATTTCTTAAGATAAAAAAAGTTGAAATAAATAAGGCCTTAAAGAGCTGTAATGGAAACTACATCAAATTGGACGACCTGAAAGCTTAGTTCATCACTAAGCCCAAATCCAACAAATGGGGAATCTTCTATGGCAATCCTAAAGATTGGAGGCAAAACAGAATGAAGGCTTTTATCTTGGTTGCATTCAAGACTCTCCTATTCCCTGATGGAAAGTTCCTTATCCATTTCAAGGTCACTGAATTAGTAGGCCAATTTCTTGAAAGAAAATCATATGTCCCGACCCTCATCGTAGAAAAAATTAAAAGTCTCAATACTTTGAAAGAGAAAAACAATGGCGTACTGAAGACTAACATGGCACTACTAACGATCTAGTTTGTGAACTGCATTCAATGTTATGGGCATGATCTTATTTGAGGAGAATTTTCCCATAATATTGATTTGATCAATTTTTTTGTTGATAAGGTCCATCTCCTAAAAGAGAAGTCTACTTACCATTAAGTGGAAGTGCTACGAAATTTCCAAATTGCTAATATCTTTTGGACAACAAGATGGAGTAACTTCAAAAGGGTAATCTTAGTCTATAAAAATTACCAAGCAATACCCTTAATCAGAATGAAATTATGTACAAGCTATTACCCTAACAATATAATCAGATAGTTCAAAGGAATTTAAGATATAGTCTACAGGTCTCCATTGGATATCATGACTTTAGATTATAAGGATCTTCAAATTTCAATGCCATAAAAGATGTCCAAACTTTAGATGATCAAACAATTATGGGAAACAATGACTATAAGCCCTAACATCGATTTAAGAGAGTGGCCGAGAGAAGTGGACAAGCATAAGGTCACCAAAGAATATCTGTATGATAAGCTCCATAAGGCAGGGGATATCTAGTATCGAGCACCATAGGTCATACAACCTACACCAGCTGAACCAAACTCTTAAATCAAGACCTACATGACCAAGTATCAGCCCATGTAAAAGTTATCTATGAAGAGTACAACATTTGGGAAGACCTCTTTTGGGAATCTAGACAGCGCTCTTGAGCCTTAAAGCACTAATCGAGGATGACCCAAAAAAGGCTCAAAAATTTTAAAGAAACATATGGGCCTAGCCCAAGAAAGAAGAAGGAAGCACCAGTAGGATCTAGTAAGCAGAAGGAGGGAACATTGGCTAAGTGCCAAAAAAATGTCTAGAAATAAGAGTACTTTTCTTTTTTCATAATGTATTTTCAAATCATGTAAAGGGGAACTCCAAAAGCTGCAAAATAATAATCTTGCCAGCTAATTGTTGGTTCTGTTTCTCTGCATCCATGTGCCATACATCTTTGCACTCCTATACATTTATCTATTTATGTTCTAACTTGTTAAGAAGTAATCTTGAATCAGGTTGCAAAGATAGCTCATAAATGCAAAACCTTCCAAAGAAGTCTTATTCGAACCCGCTCTCAAACAAAGATGGCTAGCCAACGAAACAACAACATCAACAACAAAAATGACGGTAACAATGTGAACCTAGAAGTGATTAATCCTATTGAATTGAGGTTTCGCTTCTTAGAACAAATAGTGGGAAAGATTACAAATCAGTTGAGCTTTCTTGCTAACAGCATCGCCTTACTCAAGTCCACAGTACCATCGAATGAAGAAAGCTCCAAGGCCCGATATGGAAAGATAGCCGAAGCCCCACCCCTTGAAGTAGAAGAAATCTATCCTAATGTCAACCAAGCCTTTGAATCTTTTGAGACAAAAGGGATCTATCCAAAGTTTAACCCAACTTTTAAGCCCAATACTTACTTGTTCCCAGTTAACCCAAAGCCTAAAGCTAATCAAGATAGATTAAAAGAACTTAAGAAGTGATTAACCTAACAAATCACTGAGAAAATGAAAATGCTCAAAGGTTATGATGGTTTTGAGCAGGCTGGTATTGTATGCTTCTTAGCTTATGACTACGAAAGCTTCCCTAAAAAATTCAAGGTACCTAACTTTGAGAAGTACAATGGGATTAGTTACCCTAAATTGCACACCAAATTTCGTGTATGGAAGATGGGCAAATACATACAATACGACTAGCTCATGGTATAGACTTTTTGGGATAGCTTAACGGGCCTTGTTTTGACTTAGTATGCCTAATTAGATCTAAATCAGGTAAACACATGGGAGAAGCTCGCTAAGGCATTTTGTGAGCAATATAAATTCAATGTTGAAGTGGCACCAACCATGATGGACTTGGTTGCCTTTCGAAAGAAGCATAACGAATCATTCAAAGAATGTGCTCAAAGGTGAAGATCCCTAGCTACAAGGGTATCTACCCCTATGACTGAAAAAAAGCTAACTTCAGCCTTCATCAAAATTCTTAAGTGACTCTACTTCTCTCACCTGATGAGGCAAGCCTCCTCCAGTTTTACAAAGGTAATAGTAGCAGGGTAGCGAATTAAAAGTGACGTCTCCTTTGGTAAGTTGCAAGAGCCATCAGAAAGAACCACCTACTATAAAGCCCACCATTAGCAAGCCTAGAAAAGCTACTATCGGCATGGTCAATTCAAATACCAGGCTTAATACCCTGGTCTCTTCCAAACAATTCCTCTACTAATTTAACAACAATTTAGAGGTCAACCACAAGTCCATAGGGCCCCAAGGTAGTTCACTAAGATACTGGTTCCTCTTAACTAGATCCTCGAAAAGTTAAAGAAAGACAACAGGCCCCATTTTGAGTTTCCTAATGAAAGGTATAGCCTAAGAGTTTTTTATCCCAATGAAAAGTATCAATATCATTTAGGGTAAGTGGGCCATTCAACTGACTCATACTAGAGGTTAAAAAATAAGATCCAAGACTTTATTAACGAAGGAACTGTCCAATTAGACTTCATAAAAGCTCTAGTTCCAAACGTCAACAACAACCCCTTGCCTAACCATGGCCTCATCATCAACATGATATTTGACTACTCAAATCCTACCATTAACATGCTCGATTCTAATAGAAAGCCTAAGGTCTACAAATTCTACAAACAGGAAGAGAAATAAGCTTCAAAGACCAAAAGGTACACTTTCCATGTGCCCTTATCCTCTAAAAGTTACAAAACTACCCCTTTCAACTACTAGGCAATAAATAAAGGGAAATCAAGTTCACTCATAGGATGGATTACCTACTTCAATAGAATTTATGACCCAAAAGAAGACCTAAAAAAGAACATTGTGCTAGAAAGGCCAAACAATGAACTAATTGAATATGAGGATGGATTGTCTACCTTTACCAAGACGATCAAGTCTAGTAAGTATAAGATAATGAATCAACTCGCTAAGATTCCAGCAAAAATATCTCTTTTGAGTTTAATGATGGCTTCTGAACCACATAGGGAAGCTCTATTCGGAACTTTGAGGGAGGTTAAAGTCCCTCACCAAATACCAGTCAAAAGAATGGGGTTTGTTACTAACTCTATCCTCACCATAGATCAAATTTCTTTCTCCATTGAGAAATTAGGTGAAGAAGGTAATCAACATACTAAGCCCTTATTCATAATAGTAAGGGTAAACAACATCATCATAGCTAGAGTCCTCATTGACAATGGCTCATCACTAAATATTTTCCCTCTCACCACCCTAGATCTATTGGGCATTAATGCAACCACAATTAAGCTAAGTTCAACAACAATTAAGGCTTTTGATAGATCCAAAAGGGAAATTAGTAGGGAGATTGACTTATCAATTGATATTGGCCTATAGACTTTCAACATCTGATTCAAGGTTATAGACATCCTATGGACCTTCAACTTGTTATTGAGAAGACCTTGGATACATTCAGTAGAGGCCATACCTTCAAGCTTACATCAAAAAGTTAAGTTCATCTTAAATGGCTAGGTCATAACAATTCTAGGTGACTAGGACTATGAAATATATAAAGAAACGACTATACCCTATATTAGCATTAAGGAGCAGGAGGACTTTAGGCTCCAAATTTTTGAAGATGTATGATTACCGATTAGAAGAAGGATGAGAGGCCAAAATTTAAAGTAGGCTAAGTTGGTACCTATGGCTCATTTACATCTCAACTCTAATGAATGAGTTACGAAATATGCAAGCGAAAGGCAAGAGAGGCAATAAGTTGTATCATGCCCCGATGACCTTTTCACCATTGGCAAAGACATTCATTTAGGTTGATGTTCAGGCTTTTGAACCTACCAAAAAAGATACCCTTAACAAGCTCTAGTACTTGAATAATATTTTCTTCATCCCTATGAATAGTGATAAGTCTTCTCTAAGGTAAAGAATGAATTACAGTTTAGTATTTCATTAAGTTTTATAATAATTACCTTTGCTCTACTATACTTGAGTGAATTTCTTTCAATCTAATAAGAAATCAGTCTCCATGCTCTTCAGTCCTTCTTACACTCTTTTCTTTGCATACTTTTGGCCTAGATCCAATGCTCTGAATAAAAGCCAGGAATTCTTCACGTAGATAGGTGATGAAAATATTGATATCACTTCCAGCCCTATTGGGTTAGTCATTGAGAATGATGTTAGTGACTGCAATGACGTACAAGAGAGCTGGCAATGACATGAAATGAGTAGAATTTCCATTAATGGGCCAACCAAGACAATTAATGTTGGGATTGATGACAACCCCAAAATGTTGAAGATTGGAGGGAATTCGAAAGAAGAACAAAAGGTAGAAATGACCACACTACTATCTGAGTATCAAGATGTGTTTACATGGTCTTATGAAGATATGCTCAAGTTAGATCCATCAATTGTGGTCTAACACTTACCTTTAAGACAAGATATCAAACCTAAGAAGCAGAAGCTAAGGAGATTTTGACTAGATATCTTGTTAAAAATTAAAGAAGAAGTCAAAAAGTTACTGGAGGTCGATTTCATCAAAGTATCTGATTATCTTAAATGGGTAGCCAACATTGTGCCAGTAATGAAGAAAAATAGAAAAGTTAGAGTGTGCATGGACTTTTGAGACCTTAACTAGGTAACTTATAGAAATAATTTCCCTTTGCCCCATATTGACCTCTTGGTGGATAATATAGCTGGGAACCATCTCTTCTCCTTCATAAATAGGTTCTCCATATATAATCAAATTCAAATGTTCGAAGAAGATAAGGAGAGACAACATTCATTACAACTTAGGGCATATTTTACTATCAAGTAATACCTTTTGAACTTAAAAACGTCAGGATAACTTACCAAAGAGCCATGGTCATAATCTTTCATGACATAATGTATAAAGAAGTTGAAGTATATGTTAATGATATGATTACAAAGTCCAAGGAGGAAGAGAATCACGTGGATAATCTGAGAAGATTATTTAATAGGTTGAGAAAATTCCGATTGAAACTTAACCCAAAGAAGTCTACCTTTAGAGTAACTTTAAGGAAATTATTGGGTTTCATAATTAGCCAAAGAGGTATCGAAGTAGACCATGATAAAGTCAAAGCAATAGTCGACTTGCCTCCTCTACACACTTAAAGAAATCGAAGGTTTATTGGGCTGGTTAAACTACATAGCCTAGTTCATATCTTAACTTATAGATAAATGACGTCCATTGTTTAAGTTGTTGAAAAAGAATGCCAAGATAAATTGGGATGAAGAATGTGAGCAAGCCTTCACAACAATCAAGGAGTACTTTATAAACCCTCCAATTCTAGTAGCTCATAAACCTGGGAAGCCTTTATTTCTATACCTTACAATATTACTAGAATCCATGGGGTGTGATAGGGATCAAGCTATTGGACCACTGACCCATAGCTGCACTTGAAAACTAGAAGAACTGGCAAGACAAATCCTCCTGTTCCATTTGACTCCTATCGAAGCCAGGTACTTCCTTGTTGAGTCAGCCTTCATGCCGAACTGAATGACTATCCATCTCTTTGTAGTATGCCAAACTCAGGAATACTCACTCGTGCCCAAGCTGTCCAATGACTCGACATCTACATTACAAAGATAGAGAGACTCCGGGTTGATTAAGCTACCATTGCTCGGACAAGCAAGCTATCTATACTTTTGTTCACATCTTCTAACAACCTTGCCAATGTGTTTTCGCCACGTCTACAGTATCATGTATAGAATCCGTTGTAGCAATGATTGTTTTCTTTGTATATTCATTTTTATCTTTTTGTACCTTATACATTACTTCCTTAGGAAATGCCCTTTTGTCTTTTCCTTTTTTAGGCAAGTTGCCCTAACTTATAGATAACTTGTAGCTAAAAGGAGAACTCAAATTAACATCATTACACTTTTGTGTTTTCTTCCTTGTGTAGACACTTTGTTTACTCTCAACATCACTCTTATCCTAACCCTTAAGTAAGGTTAGGTGATGAGTAACCTTACTAGACCGATTCGTGCATCATATCGAATTGTGCCATAAGTCCTCGGAAGTTCCATTGATGCGTCATATCCTTTAGAGTTATTTATGGGTTTTTCTTACTTCCTCATTCACAACTATCATTCTACACATCCCCCACCACTTTCATTTTGATCTTTTTGTAAGCTTGGACCCATTTAGTGATTAGCCTTATCTGTTCTTAGTCACGGTTTGTATCATCTTGGTATCAGAGCAGAAGTTTTGTTTAAGTTGTAGTTAGGTTTTGAAGTTTTATTATACTCTATTCTGCATGTGTAAAATAGAGTAAGTTATGATGTTCATTTGAGTACTGTACTATTAACTGTTGAATTCTTGAAGTGTTTGCGTGAGCTTTGAATTAGTGAAGAAAATGATGGATCCAAGTGTGAATGTTGGTATTGGAGATGACAACAGTGGAGTTGTCTACCATGGACGACAGTCCCAAGGAACATCCAAAAGTACTAACGAGGGACTTGATGAGGTGACTAACCTATTAGTAGATCTAACCCAAGCTGTTCACATGTTGGCTTATCGACCCACTAAAGCTATGTAAAATACCCCTACAAGCTATTTAACTTATTAGAGATCAGAACCCAGCTCGACCAATTCGTGGTGGAGGAGTAGGTAGATAAGTAAGGTAAAAAACAGACCTAAGAGAGCTTGATGAAGAGAACAAGGAAGAGTATTTCAAAGAAGAGCATGTATGAGTACCTAGAGCATCTAACCATATGAAGCTTCGAATTCTAAGTTTCAATGGATCTGGGAATGCTGATGAATATTTGGAGTAGGAAGAGAAAATAGAGCATGTTTTTTATTATTATCATTACTAGGATTACGAGAAAGTGAGAACTATTACAGTTGAGTTCTCTAGATATACCACCATATAGTGAAAGAATTTCCAAGCCATGGGAAGATGAGAGGGCTACCGAGAGATTAATGCTTGGCTCGAGATGAAAAGAGTACTCAAAAACAGATTTGTGCCTTAAACTTATTTTCATGATACTTTCACTCAGCTTCAGGAGCTGAGACAAGGAGGCCAGACTGTTGATGAGTATGTTCAAGAATTTCAAATGCTTATGATCTGTTGAGAAGGAGAGGAACCACCAGCCTAAACAGTCTCAAGATTCATTATTGGGTTAAGAGAAGACATTCGAGACATTATGGAGCTCCAATGATTTGACACAATAGATGAAGCTGTTAGGATTGCCCAGCAAGTAGAAAGGAAAATGAAGAGCTGATTAATGACTAAGATGTCGACTAGCCAACCAGGACAGGTAAGCCACCAAGCTTAGTCAAGTATCGAGCCAAGCCAAAAGATTGATGTTCGAGCCGAGTAGAAAGGCCGACTTGGTAAAGTGCTGACCTAAACTTATGAGAAGAGCCAAGGGTCTGGTAGGAAGACAAGCCAAATCAAGTATTTCAAGTGCTAAGGGTTTAAACATATAACTGCTTAGTGCCTGAACTGTAGGACAATGGTCATCAAGAGAGATGTCTCGAAGCTAGAAGTAGATGATACAAATGAGGAACCCGAGGGGGATGAGGTCCCTATGGAGAAAGAAAATGTTGAGAAAGAGCTGATTGAAGATGACGTGTTTATTGAGGACTTGGACAAGTTACTCATAGTTATCCAACACACTATAAACGTAGAACCCTCACGAGGGGAGGCGCAAAGAGAGAATTTATTCCATACCACCTATAAGGTGAATCATCAAGTATGTGCCCTCATCGTAGATAGTGAAAGCTGCACTAATGTTGCATAAATCGATCTTGTTTTAAAATTGAAGTTGCCGACTCTTGCACATCCGATGCAGTACAAGTTGCACTAGTTGAGTAAGAAAGGAGCATTACATGTCACTCGGTAAATAATACTGCCGATCATTATAGGGAATTACTCAGACCAGATTCTCTACAATGTACTACCCATGTACGCCTCTCAATGTTGTTAGGAAGACCATAGTTGTTTGATAAGAGGGTTATTCATGACAACTACAAGAATACATACATGTTCGAGAATGATGATTAGAAGATCACATTGAACTCAATGCTACCAAGAGAAGTTAATAAATTGCAGATAAAACTTACTCACAGATCTAAGAAAGCTCTAGTGATGAGTAGAGTCGAGCTCCAAGAGGCCATTAATGTTGACGAGCCAACCTTTATGTTGGTCAGGCACCTATTAAAGATGAAGGAGCGAGGTAAATTACCTTAGGAAATCAAGGAGTTGCTATACGAGTATACCGACTTGTTCCCAAAACAGTTACCTAAGAGGTTACCACCAACTCAAGGCATAAAGCATGCATTGACTTAGTACCTGATGCTACATTGCCAAATAAGCCATCTTATCGAATGAATCTCAAGCAGGCTTCTAAGCTCCAATGTTAAGTTAATGAGTTGCTAGAGAGAGGCTATGTCAAAGAAATTCTCAACACTTGTCTGTACCGGCACTTCTTATGCCGAAAAAGGATGGGACCTGGTGGCTGTGTATGGATAGTTGAGCGGTGAACAAGATCATAATCAAATATCGATATCCCATTCCTAGACTGGAGGATATGCTGGATGAACTAAGTGAAGCTAAGATCTTCAACAAGATTGACCTGAAGTCTGGCTATCATTAAATTTGCATGAGGCTAAGAGACGAGTGGAAAACTGCATTTAAAACTTGACATTGACTTTATGAATAGATGGTCATGCCATTTGGCTTGTCAAATGCCCCAAGCACTTTCATGAGGTTGATGAACCATGTGCTGAGACATCTAATAAGAAAGTGTATCGTAGTGTACTTTGATGATATTTTAGTTTACAGTGCCGATGTGTTCACTATAGGAACTACTGATCAAGGAAGCTTACAGTAAAGGACTCTTCGGACATTTTAGAGAAAGAAGGACCTATGAACTATTGAATGGTCGCTTCTTCTGGTTGAGAATGAGGAGAGATGTGCACCAAGTTGTCGAAAGCTAAGCTGTATGAAAGAAGGCTAAGTACCAAACTGAACAAGGGAAAGCAATGCATCTACCTATTCCAATGAAGCCGTAGACTGAATTAAGCATGGACTTTGTTCTTAGACTATCATGAACTACTCGAAGCAAAGATTCTATAATGGTCATCGTGGATCGGTTCAACAAAATGGCACACTTCGTGCCCTACGCAAAAACTAATGATGCTTCCGCTATTGCCTCTTTTCTTATAGGAGATTGTGTGGTTACACGGCATGTCGAGAAGTGTAGTCTTTGATAGGGATCCAAAGTTCTTAAGTCACTTCTGGAGGATCTTGTGGTGTTGGATGAGAACCAAACTACTATTCAATAATTCCTATTACCCCCAAACAAAGGTGGTTAATTGCACTTTGGGAACACTACTCCAAGATGTAGTGGGAAAGAACTTGGCTAATTAGGATGCCTGCTTACAAGTGGATGAGTTCACCTACAATCGAATGGTACATGACACCACTAAGTAGACTCCTTTTGAAGTGGTCTATGGTTTTAATCCCGAGTTGCCCCTTAATCATACCCCTATACCTGTACTTACGCAAAAGGACACTGACACGATAGCCAAAGCACAATCCCTTCAACACATCTATGATAAAGTTACTCGGCACATCGACCAAGTAGCCAGTAGGATACAAGAGAAGACAAAGGGTAAGAAAGCTAGACAATTCTAGCCAGGAGACTTAGTATGGCTACACTACAGCAAGGAATGGTTCTCGAATAGGAGGAGGAACAAATTACCTATAACAGCTAAAGGACCTTTTAGAATCCTCCAAAAAATCAATGACAATGCCTACATATTGGAATTGCCCAAGGATTATGGAGTTTTTGACGCCTTCAACATTGCCGACCTCAGTTTGTATTATCCTAACGAAGAACTGAACGAAGACTAATCAGATTTGATCCTAAATCCAAAACAACCCAAAGGGAATGATAAGAATCAGGCTTCCGGACCATTGACCCATAATTATGCCTAAGGACTAGAAGAACTAGCAAGATGAATCCTCCTATTCCAGTCGACCCCTGTAAAAGCCGAGCACTTCCTTGCCGAGTCACCCTTCATGCCGAACCGAATGACTACCTATCTCTCTATAATGTACCAAATTGAGGAATAATCACTTATGCCCGAGTTGTCCAATGACTCAACATCTACCTTGTAGAGAAGTTGAGATAGAGAAACTTTGGAGACTCTAGGCTAACTAAGCTACCTCTGCTCAAATAAGCAAGTTTTCTGTACTTTTATTTGCATCTTTTAATAGCCTCACTAATGTGGCATCGCCACGTGTACAGTATCATGTGTAAAATTTATTACACAAATAATTGTTTTCCTTATATATTCATTTTTACTCTTTTATACCTAGTACATTACTTCCTTAAGAAATGCTCTTTTCTCTTTTTCCTTTTTGGGCAAGTTGTCTTAACTTATGGGTATAAATACCCTTATATTTATAGCTAGAAGGAGAATTCAGATTAACTTTATTACACTTTTGTATTTTCTTGCTTGTGTAAACATTCTGTTTACTCTCAGTATCACTCTTATCCTAACCCTTGAGCAAGGCTAGGTGGCGAGTGTAAGCTCCCAAAATTGAGTTTAGGACAACCGAGCCTAGATTTAGGGTTTTTAGGAAAACTTATTCAATTAAGCTCAAACTTTACGACTAGAATAAAAAAGTTAGTCGAGATATTACAATGAAGTTAAATTTTAGAAATAATGACCCAAAATCCCAATTTTGCCCTTAGAAGTAAGAATATTTAATATAACACTAAAATGTTCGGAACTCCTAAAATCGAACTTAGATTGCAACGAGAACTTAGAGATAAGTTAATTGAGCTATAAAACGAGATAATATAGTATAATTTACTATATAAAAATACCCGTAATTTTATGAGTATACTTGGTATAAATAATAATTATATCCATAAATTAACCCTAAATTATGTAATTATATATATATTTTGTTGAAATCATAAAATTAACTTTAGAACATATCCTAAAAATAAAAGATATGTTAGAAACTTAATTATATGAGTAAAGTTATATAATACATGTGATATTTACATAGGGTATATACCTATACACTAAGTAAATAACTAATTTAGACATAACATATATATATATATATATTATCATTATTTAATTAAACTATATTAAAGTTGACTTAAATCAACTCCAAGGCACCTGAAATCGCTGGATGTTGCGGTGGCTGCTGCAGAAGAAAAGAAATTGATGAATCAAAAGTGGAAGGAGGAAAAATGGACACCTCCTACTTCATTAAATGGAGAAAACAAAAGAATAAAAAATAAAAATTCATAGGCGGTGAAAAAAATTCTATAAATACTATACTATTAGTAGATTAGCAACATTTTAGCAATTAGGAACCAAGAATAGAGAAAAAGAAAAAAAAATGGAAAATAGAACAATTTAGGAAAATTAAACAAAAAACAAGGGAAAACTCGTGCTAGGCTAGAAACCAAGCCTACCCTGAATCTACTGTGAAACCCCACCAACCTCACACGATCTACCCACCACGCAGGCCATCCGATAACTACCCAACCACTTCTGGCCACCGGAGCACCCAAGAACACCAAGGTCAATTTCTTACCCTGTTTTTTTAATAATTTTTAAAAATTAGTAAATCCACCCAAAAAATTAGTAAAAAAAAAAATTGTACTTAGGTTATTTTAAACATGATTTCATGTGATATTTTTATTTTTGAAAAATTTATAATATTTAATATACTTTCTTAAGAAATCTACTATTCACCCGAATTTATATTTGTAAGATAAATGTACTAAATAATGTTGTTTCTAACTGAAAATTTTTGTGTAGGATGTGTATGACATATAGATAATTGCTATATAGCCCAAATTTTGATTTGAATATTTTTAATATTTATTGTATTTTTAGGCTTGAAAATAACTCGAAAATAGGCTGAAATTATGAATTTAATAGGAAATTATGAAATTAATTAATGAAATGGACATGTACTGATCTATAATAAATAATAACAGTATTGAGTCAAATTGAAATTAATTTGGTGCAAAAAGAATCATAATTGGGTAGTTTATGATAATTTAGAAGTAAAATCGTCAATACGAATATATAGGCGATAGGTCGGAAACTTAAAACTAAGTGATAACCAAATCCCCTATATTTTTAGGAGTCTGTAGAAATTTTTGGAGAATTATTTGGTAACTCGAAATATTTATTACGAAGTTACTAAGTAAAATAACTTAATTTACAAGTCGGAGTGTATTTGTAATATTAATAAGCTAAAATGAATTAAATAGTTAAATAAAAACTATATATAGGATTGCTGATCAGATTAGATTAAATGGATATTTTTATTATATTTATTAATATTTTTTTATCAGGATACACTTTAGGCATATTAAAATTGGATAATACTTATATTATAACAATATATAGATAAATTAGATAAAATACAATTTAATAACGTAAATTACGTATAATACGATCATATTTATATAATTATGTATAACTATATTAAAAACTCAAACTACTTGTTAAAAGTTGTCTCTAGAAACAGGACTCGTAAAACGTGTCGTTAAGTCTATACGAACCTAATGATACTAATTTTGTTAAAATCGGACAAACTTAAGTAATTTAACCTATAACTTTATCATATTCAAGAATATACATATTTCGGTAACCTTACCAGAATTAAAGCGTGAATTAATAAATTAAAAGTAAGTTTTGATACGATCGAAATGATATATAATACGTAATAGTATATAAGATGTACGGTATCAACAATTAATAACTTAATTCGATATATAGTGATAACATGACTGTATATTATGGAAATAATATATATATATATATATATAACCATTTTAGATTAAACCTTAATGTTTTCATAATTATTATGAAAATTGAATTTGGGTCTTTTATGTAATTAGGACCTTCCAATACAAAGACGATTGACGATTCGAGTCAGCAATAGCGAACATCTAAACAAGTAAGTTGGGATTGTGGCTTCACTGCTTGTTTAAATACTATTTAAAGTATCCGGAGACCCAAAAGTACTTTTAATTGTATTTGTAGTTAGATGATTATGCGTATGTTGTGTGTGTGGATGATATTCGGTTGTGATAGGAGTTCAATTCCTTAGTGTGCTGTTCTGCATATTTGCATGGATTCTGTATTGTGTGAACTTGTTGGTCATCCCTGATTAAAACTAGCGGTTATTCGATTAAAATGAAACTGGACATGCATAACACCCGTTAGGGGAAACGATTAAAAGTGTTAAGCCAAATACCGACTTCCTTCGATGAGGATAGCTGAAATGGTTCTTTCCCCATCTTTAGTCAAACTAAGTGACAGGTAAGGAGGTCATGGCAAGGTTAGGGGCTGTGGTTTGAAGGCGGTTATGGGAGGAGGGTATTCTTTATTGCATAAGCCCGAGTTTGGTCTGACTTAAGTCGCGATAAAACTCCTCAATCCGAGTTGGTGCGAATGTAATTTCTCTAACCTCACAGTAAGCCAAATAATACTGTGCAATGTTTCATTTGAGTAATTGCATTACATTTCATCATAATTATTAACCTTATTTATGATTATGTAGTACTCTTCTGACTCCGTCCCACTTACTGAGCTAATTGTGCTCACATCCCTACAGACTCTTTTGCAGGTGTTGAGTAAAGACAGGATGTTTAGGTACCACCGTTCCCAGCTTAGTGTGCTGCTGTTTGGGAAAGTGAGGATCGAAGAATCAATTGAACTTGGGCTTTTGACTTTGTCTTTAAGTTTTGAGGAAACTAATTAGGAATTCCCCAGGAGCCCACTAGTTTCCTAACTTATTGTATATGGACTATAAAACCTATGGTTTTTAATAAACTCTGATTGTAAACTTTACTTTCGGACATAAAACGTTTATATAAATACTGTTGTGGTACTAAACAGCAGGTTATATAGAACAGGTATTTTGTAAAAACTCTACCACAGGTTTGGTTATTAACAGGTATCAGAACAGATGTTTCAAGCTGGTTAAAATGTGCGCCTTGTGTGAATTGTATCTACGATAGCAACTATGAGGTCAGCTTCTATCTTAGATTAGTTTACACGGTAAGACTGTTATGACTCTTCCTATTCGGGGCGTGATAGTGAGTAACCTCACTTGACTGATTCGTATGTCATATTGAATTATGTCGTGAGTCCTCAAAAGTTTTATTGGTGTGTTAAATACTTTAGAGCTATTCGTGAGTTTTTCTTACTTCCTCATTCACAACTATCATTCTACACGTTCTCTACCACTTTTATTTCGAGCTTTCTATAAGTTTAAACCCATTTAGCAAATAGCCTTGTCTATTCTTGATCATGGTTTACATCAGAGTATATGCTTAATCAATAGGATGAGGAAGGAAATGAGTAGGCTATATACTACTTGAGTAAGAAGTTAATTGAAGGGGAGCTAAAGTATTCAGAAATTGAAAGAACATGCTGTGCTTTAGTCTAGGTAATGCAGCGACTCAGACAATACATGCTCTATTACTAGGTTGAATTGCTGACTCAATACGATCCCCTAAAGTACTTAGTAGATTAGCTGGCCTTAATTGGCAAAATCTCAAAGTGACACTACGTACATAAACCATAATTTAGTCAAGAGACATGCTCTAGTAGATTAGTTAGCAAAAAATCCCTCTAATGATAACCCCTTAAGAGGTACAAGTCAGTTTCCCCAATGAGGATATATTAGTAGCTAAAGGAAGTTCTTACAAAGAAAAAGATGATGAACCCTCAAAGTAGAAGATGTTCTTCGATGGAGCTACTAACATGTCTGGGAATGGAATTGGGGTAATATTGATATCCCCTAAAGGTATGCAATTCCCTATAGCTGTAAGGCTAATTTTCCCATACATCAACATTATTGTTGAATACAAGACATGCATCATGGGACTTAAAATGGCCCTAGATAAAGACGTTTAGGAATTAAAAGTGTATGGGGGTTTTTCACTCATTATCAGCTAAGCTCGAGGAGAATACAAGACGAAGGATCCTAAACCGGTACCTTATCACTAGCACTTGACTGAATTAATAGAGAAATTCAAAGAAATTACTTTCACTTACATACTGAGAACATAAAATCAATTCGTTGATGCATTAGCCACTTTAGCATCTATGGTCCAAATATCTGGTGGAGTCGAAATTCAACCTCTCACCATTGAGATTGAAGAGAAGCCTTCCTTTTATCCAACAATTGAAGGTATACATGAAGAAAAGCCTTGATATCATGATATCAAAATATTCCTACAACAAGGCACATGCCTTGAAAAAGCTACGAAAAAGGATAGAAAGATAAACAGGAGATTGGCTACCTAATTCTTAGTAAGTGAGTCTACCTTATACCGATGATCTTTTGACGGTACACTTTTAAGGTATGTAAATGATAAAGAAGTTGAGGTCTTGATGAAAGAAGTGCACGAAGGAGTATGTACTCCCTACATAAATGATTACATGCTCGCCAAGGAAATTATGAGGCTCAGATATTACTAGTTAACAATGGAAGGCGATTGCACTAAACATGTTAAGCATTATCACTTATGCTAGGTTTTTGCAAATAAGATAAACGCTCTGCCTTAAGAACTATACACACACTTTATGCCATAGCCATTTTCAATGTGGGGCATAGACATCATTGGCTTGATCACTCCAACCGCATCCAATGGGCATCACTTCATACTAGTCGCCATTAACTACTTCAGTAAGTAGGTTAAGGCCTCATCCTATTCGTATTACTAAAGGGGTAGTAGTCAAGTTCATCAAGAGAGATATCTTAGTTAGATACTAGGCTCTAAAAACAATCATCACTGACAACAACACAAATCTCAACAATAAGCTCATGTTAGAGTTATGCCGACAATTCAGGATCATCCATAGGAATTCTACTCCTTATTATCCTCAAATGAATGGAGCCATTGAAGCAGTCAATAAAAACCTTAAAAGAATAATTGAAAAGATGGCTGTTACATACAAAGATTTACATGAAATGTTACTATTCGCATTCATAGCCTATCGAACCTCCATTAGAACATCAATAAGGCAACGCCCTACTCCTTAGTATACAGTACTAAGGCAGTATTATCGGTGGAAGTTGAGATTCCGTCTCTTAAAGTACTACCCAAAACTCAATTAGATAAGGTCGATTAGGTAAAGAAATGCATCAAGCAACTAAATTTGATTGATGAGAAAAGGTTAATAGCCTTATGTTATAATTGGTGCTACTAACAAAAAATGGCTCGAGCTTTTAACAAAACGGTGTAGCCCTGAAGGTTTAAAAAAGGTGATATGGTGTTAAAAAAGGCTCTTCTTAATAATGCGTCTTCGGGTTCGAACACCCAAAGAGATACCACAACGAAGCAAACAAAAACAAATAGAAAAAAAGTTTAGCAAAGTCCAAGCAACTATTATCGAATGGATATAATACACCACTCGATTCTACTTGGCCAACAATCTGTTGGATTTGACACACTAGTCTGAATTAAAGGGTTACTTGGCACTACTCCTTATTAAAGGGAATAGATAAGAATTAAATGATAATGAGAATACTAAGGTTGCTCAAAGTGAGTAATTCTATATTGAAAGTTGAATGATATATCGCATACAAGAAAGTAGGGGTTTATATACCCGTCCACTAGGGTTACTTTATATGTATGAAAAGACAAAATGGTATTCTACACTAGGTTACATAAGACATACTAAAAAGGGTTAAAAGAAACAAAGAATATTTAGTGTGAAAAATGAAAGAATCATTCTAGAATACTATATTAGAAGACACATATTGCTTAGTGTCTGGATGGGAGGAATATGGTACAAGGTAAGCGGAAACAAAGTAATGCGTGTGGTTAAGGGTCGACTTGATGTGGATCAAGTCGAGGACCAATTAGTTCCTCTGAAGAGAAGTCAACTTGATTCAAGGTTGGATGCTTGTGGTTGGGTCGAGAGTTTGCCTCGGCAATTCTTAGGCTATATCTTGGGATAAGGTGTTACTGCTGGATAGGGGCGGATTTGACGCATATAAGGATTTGATAGTTAGATCGACAGGAGATCAACTCGGAATAGGAATCCCCGTTTCGGCTATGGCCAATAGCTAATATCCATTAAGCGAGTCCTTGGAGTCCTCTAGCTCGACTGCACATAATTAGTCTAAGGGGTTGATTCCTATCACCTAATGCATAAGACTCTAGAGAAAAATTTACTCCTAATTATAGAGGCCCTTATATCATGAAGCAAGTGTTACTAGGAAGGGCTTTAATTTTGTCTTAGATGGAGGGTCTAAAATTGAGAGATCATGTAAATGCTGATGCTGTAAAGTTGTATTATCCATGAAAATTCAATGAAAATTTTTACTTAGAACATGAAATGCCAATCGTCTTGAATGTTATTGTAGTCTAGTTTTCATTCTCTATAAGCAAAGTTAGTATCCTTACCGATTGTCGGCGTTGGAATCATCACCATTCCTTCTTCCTACTCCATCAAAAGGTCTTACTCCCTTAGTCCATTTAATTGAACCTATACATTGAAAACACAAGAGAAGTTGAAAAGTGAGATATAGAACATTGGTAATTAACAGAACTCATTAAAATACTTTATTACGGATTGATCCCCCTCAATGGAGAGTTTTATTGTCTATTTTAGGGAAAGGAAAAACCTAGATGGGCAATCACCTCATGGTAGATATTTACTTATTAGAGATGAGACAAATCAACTGAAGAGCAAATAGAAGGCATTCAGTATCGAGTTAATTTTTGTAACCACTCAAAATAGGGCCTATGGAGTTTTAGGTTTGAAGTCATTTTGAGAAACAAATTAGCTAGCTTTGATAGGACTTTTCAAAGAAAGGTTTAGCAGTTTAGGTGCTATTGACAAGACCAGGTAAGTGCTTCCATATGATGTTAGCACATTGGTCTTTGATCATTGCATTTAGACTACATCTCCTTAAATAATAACTAGTATTTGCGATTTTTTCTCCTAACAATCTTTTAGGTAGAGTTTTTAAGGCATTTAGCCTTTATACCATTTTTCAAGTCCTAGCCAACTCATAGAGTGCTATCTCGCCTTTGATCTATTCATCCTTTCTATTCTTGCTAGCTCTTAGAACACTATCTTGTTGGTTATCCACTCTTTTTATGCTTCTAGTTAACTCATAGAGCAGTATCCTGATTTACCACCTTAAGGATTAAAGAGCCCATAGAGCACTTTTCTTCACTAATTTCTTGTAATGAGCTTATAGGGCTCTTCTCTTCACCAATTTGTCTTAGCAAGCCCATGGGGTGCTTTCTTTTACCAATTTTCCTTAAGGGCCTTAGTGGGCCCATAAAGTGCTTCTCTTTACCAATGTCTATCAAGCGAGCCCATATAGCGCTTCCTTTCATCATTGGTTCCTTTTAGCAAGCCCCTAGGGCACTTCTTCTAAAACAATTTAGGGTTGTTATTCTCCTAGAGATGCTCCTGCCTAAGTTAGTGAGCTCAAAAGAGCATGGCTAAGTCTTTCCAAGATCGATTCCAATTTAAAGTTACTAGTCCCCTAAAGATGCTCTCACCTAGGTTAGTGAATTGAAAAGAGCACAACTAGGTCTTTCCAAAATTGATTCCAATTTATGGTTGTTAGTCCCTTAAAGATGCTCCCGCTTAGGATAGCGAGCTCAGAAGAGCACAACTAAGTTTCTCTCAAAATTGATTCCAATTTAAGGTTAATAGTCTCCTAGAGATGCTTTCGCTTAGGTTAGTAAGCTTAGAAGAGCACAATCAAGTCTTTCTAGAATCAATTCCAATTTAAGGTTACTAATCCCTTAAAGATGCCGCTACCACTGCCACTGCCACTGCCCAAGTTAGTTAGCTCAGAGTAGCATGACCAAGTTTCTCTTAAAATCAATTCCAATTTAAGGTAGTCCTCTAGAGACACTCCTATTTAGGTTAGTAAGCTCAAAAAAGCACGACTAAGTTTCTCTTAAAATCGATTCCAATTTAGCGTTGCTTGTCCCCTAGAGATACTCCCACCTAGGTTAGTGAGCTTAGAAGAGCATGACTAGGTTTTTCCAAATCGATTTTAATTTAAGATTGCTAGTTCCCTAGAGACACTCCTGCTTAGGTTATAGCTCAAAGTAGTACGACTAGGTTTCTCTCAAATTAATTTCAATTTAGGGTTGCTAGTCCCCTAGAGACGTTCTTGCCTAAGTTAGTTAACTCAAAGTAGCGACTAAGTTTATCTCAAATCAATTCTAGTTTAAGGTTGTTAATCTCTTATAAATACTCCTACTTAAGTTAGTTAGCATAAAAGGGCACGACCAAGTTTTAAACTAATCATTCTAGCTAACTCCTAGGGCGCTAGACCTTTCTAAACTCATTCACCTTTCACCTAATCCCCAACGGACCAAGCCTAGGTTAACTAGCTAATTATAGCGCTTCTTAGGGCAAATTCCACCCTTAAGGTAAAAATGGTGTCTCTTTTGTCTTTGTGATCAATTTTTACTCAAACTTCACCATAAAGAGAGGTAGTTGTAGACACTACATTTTTGCCTATACACCTTAACCACACCACCGCCCCACCGCCCTTTCTCCCCCCCGTCTCTTTATTAGAATAAGGGTTTTAACTTAGAAAAAAAAAAATATATATATATATATTTAAAAAAAAAAGAAAATTTAGAAAGAACAAAAAAATATAAAATTTTAAAAAAATTACAAAAAAATAAGAAAATTTGGAAAATACAAAAAAAAACTAAAAATAATAGATAGAAAAATACAAAAATTGGAAAAGTTAAAAAAAAATGGAAAATTGGAAAAAAATAGAGGATTTTTAGAAAATAATAAATTAAAATAAAATTTCAGAAAGTTTAAGTTTTTATTAGATTTAAGTGTTTTCAAGGCCTAAGTACGGGAAAGCTTAAATTTAAATCTAATTCAAGCTAATCCAATTCACATATGCAATTTAATTGTACATATGAACAAGGTATAAACTAACGGCCTAATAGTTAAGTACTTGGATATAGTATTAGGTTTAGTTAAGAGGTCCTAGGTTTGAACCCCACTAAAGGCATAAAAATGCCTTTTCTTTTGTTTTCCATAGCACACACATGATATGTTGCCACGTGTCAGGGATTCCTTATACTACATATCTTGATACGTAGCATTAGGTAAGTAGGCAGTGGCTGACATGGCGACATGTATCAAGCCAGATGGCATCACACATATCCTTGACAAGTCAACTTCTTAGCCAATCAATTGCTACGTGTTACGTGAAGGACATATAGCACATTGTCACTGGACCATATGGTTGATGTAGCACCATGTTAGCGCCATGTCAATACTTTTCCTTCTCTTTGTCCCATCTTTCCCATTCTTTCCTTTGTTTTCCCTCACAAGAACAACCTAGGGTACTACATTTCATGTCGCTTTTCTTTTATCCTTTTTCTTCAAAATTTCATCAAATAAATGATGAAATTGTGAAGAACACATGGGATACTACACATTTGACCCAATATCAAGGCCTAGTACATTCATTTGTTTATTGAATTTCATTCTCTAAAAAGACAAAAAAAAACTTGTTTTTACCCAAAACCGACTTCCTTGATTCAAGCTTCTAAAATGTATTACAAAGCTTCCTTTTAATCCTTTTTACTCCATATTGCGCCTACAACTCATAATTACACCCTAATTGTACACCCTCATTCATTCTCAATTTACTATTTTCCATCCTCTATCCGAGCTCCAACACTATAAATTGGAGCTTAGATAAGCATTCAAGGACATGGTCTATCAATTGAATCTCACTCCTACTCTCTCCTTCTCAATTCGAAACTTTCTACATCACTCTCTCTAACTAGTCGCGACTTAGCTCTCTCTCACTCTAAAATTCGAAACTCCACAACCCATTTCAAAAGAAATTGATAACTTCAGTAACTTCCCTATTCCTTTGCCTCTCTAACCCAATAAGTACCGAAAACTATTGTAGGCAAAGCTACATCGCCAAACCACCATCCTCCAAACCTTTGGCAACCAACTCGTCTAACAACCATTGAGTAAAACTGATAACAGCACGAACATCACCACACTCTAAACCAAACCCCAACCACTTACTTGACTCTAGTAGCCACTAAACATCCCAGAGCTTCACCACCGTTGCTACCTATACTTCAACAACCACTAATACCAGCTCTTAACTTTGCGGCATTCGGCTTAACACCCCCCTTCGAAAACTCATGAAAACATCTTTACCCCTTCGAAAAAGCCACTAAATCAAGCTAGAATGACCCTCTACAGCCGTAGCCTTCATCTCCCAACTACAACCTAAATCACAACCCGATACCCACTCCAAACGTGACTTAGATTCGTGTGTCGACCCAATCCAAGCTCACTGACCCGCGAAGTCTCTAGTTGGTCCAACTTCTTTTGTATTTTTGCATTTTGTGTACCCTTTTTTTTATTTGTTTATTTGTTTCTAATCGTATCATAACCCAAAAATACAGAAGAAAAAGCAAAAAAAAAAAAAAGAAAAAGAAGAAAAAAAAAAGGAAAAGGAAGGGATGAATGATTTAAGGAGTTAGTTTTTTTATTTTATTAAGACATGAAAATAATAATAAATGAAATGGAGTAAAATATATAAATAAATAATAGAGGAAATATTAAAAAATGAAAAATAAAAAAAATATAATAATAATAAATACTAAAATGGGAAAATAGAATGAAGTGAATTAACAAGGAAATTTTCACCACTTAAAAAAAAAAAAAAACAATTTTTCTTGAACAAACATGAATCGATCCGTTTTTTGAAAATTAGGACATCTTTAATTTTCTAAAAATAAACAAACCGATTAGGACCCCTTTTAGAAAATTTTCAAAATAAAATAAAAAGCTAAAGAACATAAAATCGAGTGTTTTTCTTACATTAAAAGCAACCAACCCGCTAACATTTTCATAAAGAATTACATACGTTTGATCTCGATTTGCGGGTATGTAAGCACCTTTAGGATGACGCAAAAAATGAAAAAAATTAACTTTCCCACTTTTAGTTCAAATTACTCAGGTTAGTAAAAATAAAAAGAATTTAATTTACTTAGTGTCATTTGTCTTCTACAAGGTGATTTTATGAATTAAATCCAAATTTGGAAAGTTGATGATACCCGTAAGGGTTTGAAGAACCTAACCCCTGAATAAGATCTTCTAGTTTTCAGAACCATTTAATAAATTTGGTTTTATCAAAGGCCAATAGCTAAATTATAACTAATACATCCAATTGGTTATAATTTAACTCTTTTTTCCGACTCCGATTAAGTGGTGACTCCAAAATATTAAAAAATAAAAGAATCAACTTTCTTTAAACCTTAATCAAGGATCAGTATTAAACAGGTAGGGTTTAATATTGATCGAATTAAAGAAAACTAATTTATACAAACGGGAAAATATTAGGCCCAACAAAGATGGTATAAGGTAATCAGGTGAGGATGTAAACCCTTCAAATTTTATGTTTTGGACTTAGAATTGAATTCGAAAAACCAATGATATTCCCTAAGCTCTATCAAACCAAAGAAATTAAAACCAAGAAAATTTTAAACCCAATTATGTGTGGCCATAAATTAAAAATCCAAGTGGAATTAAAACTCTAAACCCCAAACCCTAGAATTGTAGACCCTTAGATTAAACTTCAAAAGCAATGAAAACCATAAATTAAAACATTTAACTTAAATTATGTAAATCATATAAACTCGATAACGAACGATAAGAGATATATACAAATGATAACAATTAATCAAATTAAGTTAATTAAGGTAGTAAATTAATGGGATTACTTATGTACCCTAAATGATATATTTTCTCCAAAAGTAAAGTTAAAATTGTAAGTATACCTTTAAAATCCATAACCCTCATAAAACCTTAAAATGTGGGAAGCTCAAAATGAATTAGAAACTCTAATTTAGTGTTAAAAGCCCTATTTTGATCAATAAACTTTAATTATATAACCCTATCAAGCCTAGTTTTTTCCCTCCCGATTATTTTTAAATTAATTTTTTTTAAAACGATCAATATTAAACCATATCCATTTAATACTGATTCTCGACTAGAGTTTAAAAAAAATTAGTTTTTGTTATATCTTTGAAAAATGCTTTAGAGTCACTACTCAACTGGACTCGGGAAAAAATTAAAATTAAAATTATAACTAATTAGGTAGATTGGTTATAACTTAGCTATTGGTCTCAACGAGAAAAGTAATTTTACAAAACGGTTTTCTAAAAAACGAGTCATTTGGATTCAAAGGCTATCCTATTAAACCCTAAATGGATACCACTTTTTAACTTTCCAATTTTAATTTTGTTTCTCAATAATACCTTTTTTCAATTTCTAAACGACTAATCATATGCAACTAATCTAATTAAATTACACACAGATTTACAAAGATGAAAAATAAAATAAAATTTTCCATATTTTAAGTTGATTGGTACTTATGTATGAGTGTCTATGTATCCACTATTCGGGATTAGACTTTCATAGTTCATTTAATGAAAACTTTAAAGGGTTTTTTATTTTAATTCTGAAAAAAAAAAGGGTTGGGTTTACGTTGTTTTTACCCATTTTAAGTTTATTTGAGGAAAATTTTTCAATTTCTAAATGTCTTTCATAGTTCATTTAATAAAAACTTTAGGGTTTTTACTTTTGAAAAGTTCTAGAAATGTCCTAATTTAAGAGTAGTCCACTTATTTTTATTTATTTTTGGAAATTTTATTTTTCTAAGCAATAAGATGATTTATTCATTTTTATTTTTCATTTTTTATTTTAATTTTTATTTCCCATTTTTTTTATATTTATTATTTTACTTGGCACAAATAAATAAATAAAACTAAACAAAACCTTCTCTTTTTTTTTCCCCTTATTATTTTTCTTTTTACAATTATAAGAATTGATAAGAAAAAAAAATTACAAAACAAATAACTATAAACTAGGACAAGTGCCAAACTTAAGCTTGTAATACGAGTCGATCGGTTCGGGCACAAGTTAGGATTGTGTCATAGAGCGATTCGGGTCGAAGCTCCAGTGGGTTGTTTATGGTTTGGGTCAAGTCACATACAGCAGCTTGGAGAGGTGCTTCAGAGGGCGTTTCGGCAACTAAAATGATTAGGAAAAAACCTTTTTTACGAGTTTTTAATTAGGGTTGAGGGGTATAGGGAAAATGCTATGACCATTGGTGGTGATTTTAAGGTGTTTAAGTTAAAGTGGCGGCGGCGGTGGTGTTGCGATCTAAGAGTGTTACACAATTAGGTGGCTATTAAAAGTAGTTTGTTATTTGGGCGAGGGTCGAGTGGCTGGGTGGATTAGGGTCATCTAGTTGAAGGAGGGAGTGAGATGGTCTAAGTTATATGTGTATGTTAGTGTGGAAGAGGCTAAAGAGTAGGTTGTATCGTCAGAGAAGGTATAGCCGAGTGTGTGTTAGTGGCTATATGTGATAGTCGTATGTAAGGTGTAAGGGTTGTATGTGTTTAGTGGTTTGGGCGTGAAGAGAGAAGGATAGGTTGAGAGAGAGAGATCTGTAGGTTTGTGTGTATGTTTGGGATGGTGTTCGAAGAGAGGCGGCAATGGGTTAGTGTAAGCAGCAATTAAGAACGAAAGAGAGAGATGATCGGAGGAGGATTAGATCGAGAAAGGATGTTTAGTCTGTGGATTAGCTAATCGTGATAGGGATGTTGGGGTTGGATGTATAGTAGTGGAAGAGAGAAAGGACTACTATGTGTGTTTAGGATGGTAAGTCGATTTGGTATTGGGTAACGCTTGTGGGTTTTGGGTGTTCAGTGAGTGGCCAAGAAAGAGTGAGTCATAGAGAAAGTATGAGAGGATCCAAGAGAGAAGGCTGAAGGAGACCCAGTCCAAGAGAGATAGGTTGAGAGAGAGCGATTAGTTCCAAGAGGGAGAGAGAGAGAGAGTCCTTGTATATATGTGTTTGTTTGTTTGTTTGTTTTTTTTTAATGAGAAAGTGAGGGGAAGAAATGGAAAGGGGAGAAGAAAGGAGGGGGGTAGGTGGGGGAGGGGTTATGGAGAAAGAAAACAGGTTGTCATGGTAAATTACAAAACGCTACGTATTACAATTAAACACATAGCCCAGTGATGCCTTGACATGTGGCAACACATGGAGTGTAAAAAAAGAAAAGGATAAAAGGCATTTTTATGCCTCCAGCGAGTTTCAAACTCAAGACCTCAAACCAAACCTTAATGCAATGTCCATGAGCTTATCCATTAAGCCATTGGCTTATGCCTTGTCCACATGTGTAATTAAATTGCACATATGGACTAGGTTAGCCTAAACTAGATTTAAATTTAAACTAAGTTCAACAGTCCTTTACCTAGATTTATTTAAATTAAGAAATCTATTCTTATTAAACTACTTTTAAAAAATTATTATTTTCTAAATTCCCTTTTTTTTTTCAATTTTTTATGACTTTTCAATTTTTTTATATATTTTTCTAAATTTTTCCATATTTTGTGTTTTTTCTAAATTTCTTAATTTTTTTTATGCCTTTTCCTATTTTTTGTATTTTCCTGAATTTCATATTTTCGGGTTTTCTTATTTTTCTATATTTTTGTATTTTTCCTAATTTAAGACCCTTTAATCTATTTTAAAATTTTTGAAAAGTAAAAAGAAGGCAAAAATAAGGTGTCTAGAAGCCCATTATTGAGTAATTACTAATAATTCACTAAATTGTTGGAACAACCCCAATTTACCTTTTGAAATCGTAATCTATTAGTGATAATTGATTCCAACCTTTAGAAACCTTAAATTATTTAGATAAAATGATACAATAGGCTTTATTAACTTAATCAAATATGAAAAACCCTAAACTATGTCTAACCATGGTCATCTACACTAGTAATTAGAGTGGTAAGTTTAAATTTCATTCTAATCATCTTTATGCATTCATGCATCATAATTAGCTAATGATAATCAAAATTAACTATATGGGACAAGATAACTACTTGGGCAAATAAGGGACCACTCACTTTTAGTAGACAAAACCATTGCCTTAATTGGCAAAAATCCCAAAAAGCAAATTGATCCCTACTTGTACATATACCATGTAACCAAGAATGGAAGGGATTTGTTCCCCACCACACCCACTCATCATTAACCCCTTTTTTGACCCCTCCATCTACATTTCTCCATCATCTTCCCCAGAATAAACCCTATAAATATTCTCTAAACACACAATCTAAAACAAGAGAAAAACAAGAAGGAAGGAAACAAGAATATGCTTCTCGAACCTTGTTGCATACCCGAACGGCCGAAGCTATAACTCCCTACCACCAACTTCAAACTACACAAACCACTTGCATTTGAATCCTGTCTTATCCTCCTTTTTTGTCGACAAATATCCTTGACCAAAAGAGTTTGTTTTGTTTTCCAAAAACAAAGTGAAAATAGACTCTTCAAATTTCCATTAAGGTAAACTTATACTTTTTCAACTTTCTTTCTAGTTTGAGTTTATGAGCATATTCATATACTTAAAAACTAAGAAAAAAATTACTAAAATGCTATCTTTATTTACCATGTTTACATGCCCATACATGTGCATTTTCTTAGATTTTTAGTATAGTTGACATTTTACATGTAATTTTAGAAGTACATAAGTTGTATAATGATGATAACTTGAAGAAAAGTAGAAGAATAATCATCATATCTTCATTCCTATGCCAGGGCCAAAGATATGTATGTATATCCACACTATATTTTTTATTTCTCATATTTATTTTGGTAAGAAATAGTTTTAGGTACATATTTAGCAGTAGTTTGATGCATGTCCTAGCAAGTTGGGTACAGATGTATAAAAAACCCTAAGAAATCATCTTAAACCACCTCAAACATGTTGAACAACATAATGTAAAATGTTTATTAATGGGTTAATCACATGATTAATTAAATATAATTAGGACTTAGGACTTAATCTTGCAAGATAAGAGGTTAAACAAGATTTATAGTGAGTAGTTAGGCCTAAAATACACATTAAGTTTAAGAAAACCCACTTGAAACCCAATAAACCATTAGTATCAAATCTGAAACTCATGACAAAATGAGTCATATAATCATTTTAGTAAACTATTAGGACCATTAGAATAGTATAGAGTCAAGATATAGGCGCTAGCAATGAACTAGGCCTAAATTTAACTAAAAGGCTCACAAACCGAACCTTGAGTCCACTTAATCACTCATGATCAGTAGGTATATATGATAAATAAAACTTAATTAAAAGAGCTTATTAAAACCACTAAATAATTCAAGGAGCCCTAATAAGCGCAGGTGTAAATAGAGCGCATAATTAGTTAAAAGAAATGGTTTAGACCTTAAAATAACAAGAGGTAGACTTTGACCTTATAGAGAATAATTAGGTGCCCACTTAATTGATGTGACCTAATCTAAAATAAAATGTTAAATGGGTCATTTAGTAGGTTCATTAAGTTATTTGGCCCATTAAGATAAGTTAGAAATGAGTTTAGGGCCATAGGATGCAAATTGGACTTAAGACAAGTCAAAAGGCCCCAAAAACAAATCTTAAGCCCACTTAGAAACTACTTGACCAGCTGCTATAACAATTATTTAAGTTCTAAACGAAAGGTCTATATAGCAGATCAAGTGTTTTAGGAAGCCCATGATAAGCCTAGATAAGAGTTAAGGCCTATAGCTACTTAAAAAGCTTGAACAAGCCTTTAATTCATAAGATATAGGTTTTCACCCAACTTAAAATGGTTTAACTGAATTAATGACCTTAGGATAATGTGATAAAGACCCAATAATAAATAAAATAAGTCCATTAACTTAAAATAGCCTTAGGCCTAAAAGAAAGCCCACATCTTCATAAGTTAAAACTTAAAATGACTAAGTATAATAAAAGGAAGCCTATAGTTAGGATTTAAATAAAACTTGAATATTTTAAGCCCAATGATAATATAATAACCCAATTAATAATGATAAATGACTAGAACAAGGCCTTACACACTTAAGACATTTAACTAAACTAGAAAATCAATTAAGTTAAAAGGGAAACGTATAAAATTTGAATCTAACCCTCATCCAAAATTATGGTTGTGGTACCTAACTCCTAAAAGGGATCCTTCCATGCAAAAGTTCATTCGAAATTGCATGAAATTGACTATAAGAAAGCTAAAAATGGACTTAAAATAAAGAAGTTAGAGCAAAAACAAGTTTTAATCGTACTCATAAGTTAGAGCGAACTTAAGTAATTAAGAGGACTTTTAGGTTCTTAAAGAAACCTTCTTCAAATTACTTGCATATACATTATTATTATGTTTTAGATGGCTTAATTTCTAATTCAGGAACCCTGAATTTTAGGATAAGTAAGCAAGCAAGTCAAGTGAGGGAGTTTTAATGAACTGCTACTTGCTTGTGTTTAATAATTGCTTGATGTTCTATTGCTTACCCATGGTTGTTTATTGAGTAACTAGTTGTTCCATATGCTAATATCCATGTGATAGCCTTATTAAAATTGCTAAGTTTAAATATTTAGCCAAATTAACTAGATATACCTATTGCATGTTTGTGATCTATTAGTTACAAACTATGATGTCTATAGCTTTACCAAGTTTTCAATAAAAAAAAAAACTATGAAAATGCATTTTTTTTTTAAAATACTTTATGATTCAAAGAAAGATTTATCAACTTAATGAGTACTTATAGTAGTTTCCTGTTACATTTTTCTTGTTGAGGCAAAACTAATAGACCATCTTCAGTTAATTGATAGCAAGTTACCTAAGTTAAGACTCATGTAGTTTAACCTATAGGGCATTATATAAATTTGTTGATAGTAAGCCTATTGGGCATTATATTGATTGTTAATAGTGGAAAGCCCTAGAAAGGATCCATCTAATTGATTAGTATGGTATTCTTAACTAAGGTATTAGTTGAGTTTCTTTTGTTGCAACAGTACCCATAAACAACCTCATGTAGGTAAAGTAAAGTGCCTCATGCAGTTAAGTATAAGGAATAATAGACATGTAGGTAATGTAAATCTATACCTTCCATGGTTCTAGAGCCCTATAGATGTATTGCTTGTATTCACTATGTGTGCATTCATTTCGTATGTAGCTAAATTGCATGTTTATTAATAATGTTTAATAACTTGCTTGAATGGTAATAGCGAGAAACGAACTCACTAAACTACGGTATGCTCACCCCCAACAGTTCATTTTTGTAAGTAACCAAAAGCTGGGAATGGGCTAAGATCAGAGTACAAAGTGTTCTTTAGGCAGCTAGATTAGAGGGGTAAAATTACTTTAGCTGACTATATTAGTTAAGCTAGACCTTTATGATATTTAATAACTCATGATATTGTTGAAGTTTAATTATCCTGTCTTATTGTTTGGTAGGTGATCTCGACTCTTTATGGTTTTGGTGGACTAGATTGTTGGGTTACCCTAGTTCCTTATATAAATAAGTAAATTTAAGTAAAATGAATAAGTGCCTTTAGAAACTTACTAGTTAGAGTCTTGCAACCTTTGACTTACAAGACAGTCTTCATATTATGAGTACATACATGATATAAATAATTTAGGAAAAACTATTAGGCCCCTTTTAAGGGCATTAGAGGACATATTATTACATCTTAAAGCGGCGAAGTCGTAACAGTCCCACCATATAAACCAACTTATAATAGTAACTAACCTTATAGTCCTATCATAAACACGATTTACATAAGGCGTTCATGACTTCTTGCTTTGAAGTAAATAGCTTATTCATAATTATAGATACAAGTTATATGTATAACTAAAAACTTTAAGTCATATTTACATAGAGATACTTATACTATCTTACAATCCTAAGAAATAATTTACATGCCATAGAAGTTTGATAAGTAAAGTATTATAGATCAGTATGTACACCTAAGAGTTCATAAATACACCAAAAAGACTCGACTGTTCAACTAGTAGATTCTTATTCCCCCAAGACAGTTCAAAAAGGAACTAATCTGAGGATAATTATAACACGGCATGTCAATTAGTACTTGCAAGAAAATCTATAAAGATATGAACAATCAATAGCTTAATAAGTTGGGATGAAGACTTAAGAATGCATAACAAACATAAGCATGGTTTTTAAGCAATTAATTAAATGCAATGCAACACACAAATGCCATCAAACAACGTAATTTGATCCATTGTGAAATCAAAGTATTTTCACTTACTCTAATCCAGATTGAGGAGTTTTCAATATTTATGTAACAGCTTACAACGAAACCTAGGTTTATGCAATAGAGACACTACTCCCCTCATAACTATTCTTCAAACCATTGCCCTCATCCTTACTGTAACCTCATTTCCTATCCCTTAGTTCAGCTAAGGATGGAGAAAAGACCATTATGCTATTCAGTACTATCTTTTCTAAAGGTATCGGTATTTGGTTAAAGATTCTAACTGTCCCTTAAGGGGTTGTAATGCATGTCTAATTAAGGTATGTAGCTCACTTATGATTATGTTCGATTTAAGGTAACCCTTAAGCCTGGTTTTTCTCAGTTTTTATAAATTTTCTTCAAACCGATCAACATTAAATCCTACCGATTTAATATTGATAATCAACTAAGGCATAAAAAAACTAAGGCTTTTTAATGGAATCTTATAAGCTTTTGGGAGTCGCCACATAATCGAGGTTGGGAAATAGTTTAGGTCAAAACCAAATGGGTGGATTTGGTTTTGATCTAGATATTGGTTCACATAAGGAAAAATCGATTTTTAGAAAAGGGTTTTTGAAAAATTAGAGATGAAGTATGAAGGTTAGGTTCTTTAAACCCTTATGGGTATCACAAACTTTTCGAATATAGTTTTAACATTTGAAATCAACCTTTTAGAACAACAATTTAATCAATATTAAATTTATTTTACTGAACTAAAAAACTTAAACTAAAATGAGGAAAATTAAATTTTTTCATTTTTTACATCACCTTAGCATATCTATTATTCAAAATTAAATGTATGTAGTTCTTTTATGAAACTTTTAGGTGAGTTAGTCAATTTTAATTAAAAAAGATTAGATTTACGTTTTGACCGGTTCAATGTTATTTAAGGAAATTTTCTAAAAAAGTCCTAAATCAGGGTTTTATTTTTGGAAAGTTCTAAAAATGTCTTGATTTTTAAAAAGGGTTGATTCATGTTTGTTTATTTATAAAATCAATTTTTCTAAGTGGTCAAATCTATTTTATTGTTTATTTACTTCATTTTATTTTTTTCTATTTTTTTTATTTTTATTTCCTTTATTTTTATTCTTTATTTTCTTATTAAAAATAAAAATCTATGCCACTTTTCTTCCTTTCGTTTCTTTCTTTCTCTCTTTTTTCTTATGTATGTATGTAAATGTATATATATATATATATATATAGGGTTACAAATTACAATATTACTATAGAAAATAAATTAAATAAATAAATACAAATAGAAACAAAACAGGGTTGGACCAATATGGAGTTGGGGCGTGCAGGTCGGTCTTAGGTAGGAGTAGTTATCGGGTTGGGTTAGTCTTGGAGCTCTAATGGGTCATAGGTTAGGTCATCAAGAAAAAGGAATAGTAGCTATGTGAGAAGCTTGATTCAAGCACTTCTAAACATCTCAATAAGTAGGGAAAGGAGTTTTGTGATTTTCTTATTGAAATTAGGGGGATAGGCCACCAAGGCAGTTGGAGGTGGTTTAGGTGGCCATCAGAATTAAGGAGGTGGTAGTGGTGTTGATTCGCTACAATGAAGATCGTTGGGTGTAAGAGGGCGGTTGGGTTAGGGGATTTAAGGTGCAATGGTCATGAGTATAGTGTTAGTTTAGCCTAGGGAGTGTTGGTTCGGGGTTTTCACAAAAGTGGCACAGTTGTTAAGGTTTGGAATTTTTTATGGTGGATTAGTTAGGCAACTATCGAGGTATATTGGAGTATGTAGTGGGCTAGGTTTGAGAGAGCTTGGGGTAGTGAGTGTCATGCTAGTTGTGGGTTTGTTCAAAAGTGGTCGGAGAGGGAGAGAGATGTAGAGAGAGAGAGAGAGAGAGAGAAATGGTGCGGCTTAAGAGAGAGAGAGAAAGTATGTTTATTTAGTAGTGTTAGGGTTCGACGATGGCTTCTCGATCCTTCTTCACAACCATTTTGTTTATACTATGTCGATGTGAATTAAGCTCGAAAAGATTCAAAAATTGAATTAAATTGCATTGATGAACTTTGACTCGAAGTCAAGTTTTTTAAATTTTCAATCTCAATTTTGACTGTATAATCAGATGAATTTGGCGAAACAAATGGTCAAACTCAAAACTAAGTTATGCTTACCACACAATTCCATAAAAAATTCATATGGAGTCATGTGAAAAAAGCATACGAAATGATTGTGTAGAGAAACATTAGAAATCAATTGAAAATTTTGAGAGAATAAATGACAAAATGGTAGAAAATTGTGTAGTCATGTGACTAGCATGTAACAACGCGCCTAGTCCACAT
This sequence comes from Lumnitzera littorea, assembly GCA_024138015.1. Taxonomy (NCBI): domain Eukaryota; kingdom Viridiplantae; phylum Streptophyta; class Magnoliopsida; order Myrtales; family Combretaceae; genus Lumnitzera; species Lumnitzera littorea. The sequence continues at coordinate 117,323,668 of JAMXBB010000001.1, forward strand.
GTATGCTACGTGTTCGTGGTTAAAAAAAGAAGGAAGATGCTTTTGCACCTACATGCATAGGTTGGGCTCACGTTTAAGGCTTTTAGCCCTATTTCAAATGAACTAAGACTTAAACCCGGTCTAGTTTCGCCCCTCCCCTTTTTAATTAAGGCCTTACCTTATTGTTGCTCCATATAGATTAAGTTATTAGCCTAGTTCGATCCTTCCTTTCTCTTCCCTTTTTTTTTTTCTTATATTATTATTAATGATATTATAATAAAAAATGATAAAATATAAAACACTAAACTTCATTTCGAGCAAAATATATAGCAATTTCTGTTTTCTAAATTTTTATTTTCCTAATGTGCTCTCTTCTTTTTTTATTTTTATTAACTTTTCTATGATTTTTTTCTAAATTTTCTATTTCTAATTTTTTTTGTGCTTTTTCTAAAACTAGGAGTCCTTTACTTTATTCTAAAAATTCTAAAAAAAAAAAATGTAACGAGTCAAAAATGGGGTGTTTATAGTGACCAAACAATCTCACACCACTTCATTCACGACAATCACTAAAGCACAACATCAATTTTTAGTAAGAACTCAAAGACATTCAAGTGCATGCACATATAACTACTTACAAGCATAATCACATACAAATGCAAGCCTCCGAGTACTTTAATATAGTACTGTAAAATACAACGATGTATTGAACCCAATTGACCTGAAATCCTCAATTCACTCATACAACTTGTTGTAGGTCAACTTGTTTCACGTATCTTATAATATAAGTATTTTTTTTAATATTTATATCCTTATAATATATAAACTTTAAATTATAACTTGACTCGATTTTCCAAATATACATATTGCTTATTACCGATATATTGTAGATTAGTTTATAAATTGATTTTCGAATTTAGTTTCAATTTAGGTTCTAATTCAATTTTGATTACGGGTGTTATACATGAATCATAAGAAAACGTTTCAAACCATAATGTGAAATTAATCACATTATATTTGGGTATTCTAAATATTATATTTGACCCTTAACCAGTATTTTAGTTTATACGGTATATCATAATCATAATTTAATTATCGAATTTGCTCCTAATATAAGAAATATTTATATTTTTCATATAATTCACTAAATTTAAGTTTCATATCAGATTTATTGTATATTATTATTATTATATTATTAACTTTAACTTAATATTTTCTATTTATTACAAATCCAATTTCACATATTATCAATTTATACATATTCACTACATATTATACCTAATAGCTACATCTAACATCTTAAATGCTATAAATAACAAACTACATCAGAAAACAACATCTTAAAAAATGTAATTATATAATAAGTTACTAATTGTCCATTTAGTTACTAAATTATCTCAAAATTTAGATTTATAAAAAAAATCTTCATAGCACTATTTTAAATACTCCAAATAGCCTATACAAAAATTTTGAGCTTAAAACTACACTATTAAAATTATTTATTTTTAAATCAAAATAAGTTAGTTTTTTGTGTTTCTTGAGCATTATACATTTCCAAATATAAATTTATCAAACTAATGTTTTTTCCTAAATATACATACATAAAAACCTTAGAATATCAAATTTCAAAATATTCTAAACACATTTAATATTTTTACAAAATTAAACAAAATCAGTTAGAAATCAAACTCACATGTCTAATCGACTTTCGGCCACCAAGGATGGCTCCAAGTGTATTGGCTAGCTTAGGCAACGTAGGTAGGGTGTGGTGGTGGTGGCCATTCTTTTCTAAGTGGTTGTTGATTGTGGGTTCTCTCCCCAAATTCTTATTGCACACTAATTTTACTATTTTTTCTAAGTACACTTAACTCTCTCTTTCTACTTTGTCTCTATTTTTCTTAGACTCCCAACATGCCAAAATGAATTCTAGATGAGGTATGCTAATTTTATAGAGTGGTTTGATTTTTTTCTTTTAATTTTTGCTTGACATTTATCCCTTGTCCTCTTCCATTTCAATTTCTATTTGGTTTAATTTGATTAGTTAATCGTGTTTTTTCTATTCCCAACTTGCCACAACTTTAATCTAAACAATTCCACATTTTTTCTTATTTTTCTTGATTTTTATTTTATTTTTTATAATTTTTTTAATTATTTAGTATTATTTTAGCATATTTAAGGTATTTTAAATAATTTTAGATATTTTTACCTACATGTAAATACATATAGAGTACAAGTAAATACTCCTAAATATTATTTATATTATTTTATGATTTTTAGTTTACATATAATTTATCTCTATCGATTAATTAATTATCGGAACTTATTTTACGTATTTTCGATAAATAACGGGTACTATACTTATTATTCAATATTATAATATTATATTATTTTATTACTTATTTTTTTAAATTCAAACTCACATTATTACTTTTACTAATATTTCTAACTTCATTGTATAATTTAGGCTCGATCGGACATTTTATTTGATCATCCTAAATTTTACATAATGACTCCTAACTTCTAGTTGTAAGGTTTATACATATAACATTACAATTCAAATGCAACTCAATTCTTGCGATTCCATCTAACACTTGTTCGCCTTTAGTGTAACTTGCAAGTGAATCTATGGCTCACATGTCATAGACGAGAGGCCAAATTTAGACATAGATATGGATTGGAGATCTCAATAGACTTACGAATGTCTCTACACTTTGACCAGGCCAGCTTTCTTAGTGATAAACAGGTATCATTAATATAGCTTGGCTGCCATTTGGTTGCAACCTTGGTAAAGCATTAGAGAGAAGAGATGCATACCTTCCATTTCCACACTGAGGAGTTGGCAGTGACACTCTTGGATGTTTTTGCTCTGCTTGGTCTATCGGTTGATGGTCAGGCTGTGACGAACGGATTGCAGTGCTCACGGTTACTTAAACTACGCCACCCCTTACCCTGAATTGTATTAATAGGCCTTGAGTAAACTTGTCATGGTTAAAAGACAACTTTGCTGACCTTCCTAAGGATGCAAATGATCTTACTGTATAGCGATACATTAGAGCGCATACAATGTAGCTAATTGGGGGATGCTATTCGTAGATAAGTCTAATAACATTATTCCTATGATGTTCCACGCCACCCCGCGCCCCCCCCCACCCCTTTTGACCTTATGACTCGATATGTCAGGGTGCCACATACTTAGCATGGTTATATCACCAGCTGTACCTAGCATTATGAATGGATGTTAGCAAGATTAATGGGCTACACAACTTACTCCAAGTGTAGGCATGAGAGTACTTCCCACATATTACCCCACTACATAATAGGATCATGGTAGTAGTGGATGATTGCCCCATTGATGAGCCGATAGGGTATTAAGTTTGATATTACAGAGCTTCATACACATGTTGTTGGCCAGTATAAGGATGCATTAGATCACTAGCATCTAGAACAAATACACCCATTACTACTTACGGTTATATTTTCTTCTATAACATTACGTGGCTGAATGTTCTAATTAGCAGGTTTTGCAATTTATATGGATGCCTTATTCTCATGATGACATTGGTAGGCTCCCTGCTTTTTGTCTCACTAGCAGTGGCATATAAATTGCATGTGTACTCCTAATTTGCTTCCACCTAGTTAAGTTCTATTTTTTCGAATAGGGTCACACGACAATTTGGCGAGATGTAGGGGATTCTCGCTCTTACTAATATATCTCAAGGGCTACATGATACATACCTGCAAGGTTAGATGGAGACAAATTAGGTTACCACTCATGTTAGTTGGTTGGAACAATGGGTAAATCAGCATACCATAATTTTTCCTATAGTACCACTACCTAGAGTAGCTCCAAACTATAATGAGTAGTACCAACAGGTCACTCAATGCTATATTGGCCAATTAAAGGCCTCTTGGATATACATGGTATGCATTTAGCTTTATTCTACTTGACTAAAATTGCATCTCTACCTTAATATGCTAACTAATCCTTTTTTTTTTTTTTTACTTATAGGCGCATTTCATCTATAGGCTACCTCAAATGTCAGATGCGGATATTATGGTGGATGTCACGCCCCGAAGCGGCAGAGTCGTAACAGCCCCCGCCGTGTAAACCATCCTAAGATAGAAGTTGGCCTTACAACCGCTATCTTAAACCTGATCTACACAAGGTGTCTACGACTAACCCGCTTTGAAGGAAACAGTTTGTAATTTAAATAAATCATTTATCTAAGAAAGTGAGGAAATATATATATATATATATATTATAATACAGTTATTGCAATTAAGGTTGATAATATTTCTCCGAAATATATTTCCTAGTTATTACATTATTCAAAAATGAAAAGTTCTAAAGTAAAAGCTTAAACCTTAAAAATATATGTTTATTCTTCACATGTTTTTCCTCAATCCCCAGGATCCAACAGTTGCTAACTTTAGAGTAGTTGTTGCCGCTTCTTGGCCAGCACCTGTACGACGTCTATAGGGATGTGAGCAACCACAGCTTAGTAAGTTAGGACGGAGGACTTAAAACTATACCATACACACAATAAGGTTTTCAATCACTTTTTAGGTATAATGCATGTGTAAGCAAATGCCATCGCATGACGTTGTCTGGCCCGTCGTGAGATTAGAGAAATTGCGCCCGCTCTAATCCAGGTTGAGGAGTTGCCGTTAATGCAACAGCTCACGACCAAACCCGGGCTTATGTAATTGAGACCTTGCTCCTCCCGCGACTACCTTCGAACCACTGTCTTCACCCTCGCCACGACCTCCTCTCCTGTCACTTAGTTCGACTGAGGATGAAGAAGGGACCATTTTGCAATCCTGCGCTATCCCTTCCGAAGGGGTTAGTATTTGGCCGGAGAGTCCTAAGTTCCCCTAACGGGTTGCCATGCATGTCCGATTATGATTACTGGTCGGATATTTAATTAAGTTCAGTTTAGGGTGATCAATCCTTTCATACAATCCATACAATACGTGTCAGAGTAACAAATAGAGTCATATCATCACCCATAATCAAGCACATGCACACATTCAACTATCTAACAAGCACAACCAAGCATAATCTTAAGCCTCCAAAATACAGCATCGTATTAATCCCAACTTACCTCGACTCCTCGCTCACTCACTCGAGGTCCGATTTGCTTAAGCCATCACGATCATCCCTATAACACAAACGTGGTTTCAGCTTTTCATGTAACTATTATAAGTTTGTTTTATCCTATAACACTTATTGTTATGTGTTGTTTAGGGTTTAATATACCTAATTATCTAGGTCTTAAGTCTTTTATAATTATTCTAGGTTTGGGTTTAGGTTCGGGTTTCGCATCGATTTCTAAATTAGATCCTAGTTCGATTTCTAGGTACTGTTTTGTACCCGGACCCTAGAAATTTGTTTCAACTCATAATGTGAAACTAACCACATTATTTCCAGATATCCTAAATATGATCACTACCCCTAGTCAGCATTTTATTCCATCTGGTACACTTAAATCCGTATTAGTATACCGAATTTACTCATGATATGAGAAATTTTTACATTTTTCATATAATTACCTAAAATTGAATTTTGTTTCAGATTTGTTATGTTCTGATTTTCATTATTTTATTATCTAATTAAACCTAATTTTTCTATATTTATTAATTTTCAATTCTACATATTCATAATTTTCTACATTTACCACATAACACCTTCATTACTTACACTTAACACTCCATAGACTAAGATTAGCTTTCCACATCAGAGATTAACATCCCTAAACATCTAATTACTATCTAAATCAGTAATTAATATCCTAATCACCTAATTAACTCCAAATTACTCAATTTTTCAATCATTTTAGGGCTAAAAATTAACTTAAAAATTTTGAAAATTAATTTTAAAAAAATGGCTTCATAGCACTGTTCTATATCACATGAGAATCCTACAAAAAAAAATTGAGCTCCAAACTATACTCCTAAGGTCATTTATTTCTAAACCGAAATGTGTTCGGTTTTGCATGATTTCTTAAGGATCCTATATTACGGGATATGTTTTTATCAAAATAATATTTTTTCTACAAACTACATACAAAAATATCTCAGAATAAAAAAATTCATAATTTTCTAATAATATTTACTATTTTTACAAAATTACACAAGAATCGGGCTGGAAATCAAACTCATCGATTTGGGTGGCTCCGGCCACCGCGGGCCGCCGTGGCCTTGTCGGCCGGCCTGGGCATTGCCACCACCATGTGGTGGTGGTGGCCGTCCACTTCTAGCTACTCGTCTGGTGGGGGTTCCCTTTAAAAGCCCTAACTGCACAGTTTTTCTTATTTTTTTTCTAAACCAAATTTTTCTCTCAATTTTTTTCTCTCTCTATTTTTCCCACTTTCCAAACAGCCCAAAAGGGCTCTGTGATTTTTCCTGCTATTTATAGGGCTTTTTGGGATTTATTGTGCATTAAATGAGACAAGACAATTGCCTTATCCTTTAATTTTCGGCTTTTGTGTTGTCTTAATTTAATTGGCCGAATTTTTTCTTATTTTTCCTAGCTGCCACGACCCAATTTTGGATGATTCATGATTTTTCCTGATTTTTCCTTAATTAATTATCAATTTTCTTTAAGCATTTAGTATTATTTTAGCGCATTTCGCGTATTTTGAGTAATTACGCGTATTTATACTTACATGTAAATTCATATATAGTACAAATAAATATTTTTAAATATTATTTAAGTCATTCTATTATTTTTAGTATACATATAATCTATCTCTAGTAATTTATTAGTTGTTACATTACACTTTTTTCCTTTTTAGTAATTAGCAATTATTATGCTTAAAATTTGAAAATTTTATAATCTCCTATTTTATTACTTATTTTCTTAAATTCACGTCTACGGGGTCATTTTTACTAATATTCTTCTCAGTAGTTTATAATTTGGGTTTGATCGAATCTATTAACCAATCGCTCTAAACCTTGGGTTCTAAATTCAATCCTACGATCAATTGGCTTAGCTTTGGGGCTTACAGTGGAGCAACTAGGTAAGAATGCCATCATTCAATGACTTAAGGGTATCCACCTAAACGATGTACTAGAGCCGATACTAGATATGGAGCAAGGTGGCACTCTACCCCGTGATCCTCAACAAGGAAGGTGTCATTGTCCGCAAAGATAAGGTCGGGGTAGGGGTCGAGAGCAACGATAGGCTGAGAATGGCATTAAGGATGATCTATCTTCATAACACCTATCATCAACAGAATCTCTTAGATCGCCAGGATTTGAGTTTTGGACGCCCTTCACTGAGAAGAGCTCTAGTGGTTAAATGTTCCACACCCCTATCATTGAAGAGACCTCCAATAGTCAAGTCTATACTCCTCCTCCATAAATGAGGAGGCTAGTTAGAGATCAACACAAAGACATGGGCGAGGGACTCATATAAGTGCACCCTACTTCAATCCCCTTGCATACATCATACTTGGGTGTGTACAATTAAGACAGGGCATGGATCACTCAATTAGATGTGAACTAGATGGTACAACCACAATTGTAGCAACTGAGCTAAAATTACAACAACCAAAATTGTAATATCGATTCATAAAGATATTATGGCGGAGCAGCCAGGTAAGAATGCCATCATTCAGTAACTTAAGGGTATCCACCTAAACGATATACTAGAGCCGATACTAGATATGGTGCAAGGTGGCACTCTACCCCGTGATCTTCAACAAGGAAGGTGTCATTGTCCACAAAGATAAGGTCGGGGTAGGGGTCGAGGGCAACGATAGGCTGAGAATGGCATTAAGGATGATCTATCTTCATAACACCTATCATCAACAGTATCTCCTAGATCGCCAGGATTTGTGTTTTGGACACCCTTCACTAAGAAGAGCTCTAGCGGTCAAATGTTCCACACCCCTATCATTAAAGAGACCTCCAATAGTCAAGTCTATACTCCTCCTGCATAAATTAGGAGGCCAGTTAGAGCTCAACACAAAGACATGGGCGAGGGACTCATATAAGTGCACCCTACTTCAATCCCCTTGCATACATCATACTTGGGTGTGTACAATTAAGACAGGGCATGGATCACTCAATTAGATGTGAACTAGATGGTACGACCACAACCTACTATAGATCTTGAGGGTGTTCATCCACCCATGAACTAATGGCATTAGATTTACATATTTCACATTCGAGATTATATTTTATTCTTACTTTGTAAACACTATGTAGATATTTAATAGTTATATTAGAGCTTTCATATTTTTATAATTGAATATGTCATTTTAAATCTGCTTGCTTCCGTTATGTCAAAAATTGGTACATATTTTCATGTTTAAAATCGCTTTTTGGGGAGGTGAATTTAGGTTGAAATAGGTGATTTTAGATTGGGCCAAAATTGTAGCAACTGAGCTAAAATTACAACAACCAAAATTGTAATATCGATTCATAAAGATATTATGGCGGAGCAACCAGGTAAGAATGCCATCATTCAATAACTTAAGGGTATCCACCTAAAGGATGTACTAGAGCCGATACTAGATATGGAGCAAGGTGGCACTCTACCCCGTGATCCTCAACAAGGAAGGTGTCATTGTCCACAAAGATAAGGTCGGGGTAGGGGTCGAGGGCAACGATAGGCTGAAAATGGCATTAAGGATGATCTATCTTCATAACACCTATCATCAACAGTATCTACTAGATCGCCAGGATTTGAGTTTTGGACACCCTTCACTAAGAAGAGCTCTAGTGGTCAAATGTTCCACACCCCTATCATTGAAGAGACCTCCAATAGTCAAGTCTATACTCCTCCTGCATAAATGAGGAGGCCAGTTAGAGCTCAACACAAAGACATGGGCGAGAGACTCATATAAGTGCACCCTACTTCAATCCCCTTACATACATCATACTTGGGTGTGTACAATTAAGACAAGGCATGGATCACTCAATTAGATGTGAACTAGATGGTACGACCACAACCTACTGTAGATCTTGAGGATGTTCATCCACCCATGTACTAATGGCATTAGATTTACATATTTCACATTCGAGATTATATTTTGTTCTTACTTTGTAAACACTATGTAGATATTTAATAGTTATATTAGAGCTTTCATATTTTTATAATTGAATATGTCATTTTAAATCTGCTTGCTTCCGTTATGTTAAAAATTGGTATATATTTTCATGTTTAAAATTGCTTTTTGCGGAGGTGAATTTAGGTTAAAATAGGTGATTTTGGATTGACCCAAAATTGTAGCAACTGTGCTAAAATTACAACTACCAAAATTGTAATATCGATTCATAAAGATATTATAGCGAAGCAGCCAAGAATGCCATCATTCAATAACTTAAGGGTATCCACCTAATGGATGTACTAGACCCAATACTAAATATGAAGCAAGGTGGCACTCTACCCCGTGATCCTCAACAAGGAAGGTGTCATTGCCCACAAAGATGAGGTCGGGGTAGGGGTTGAGGGCAACGATAGGCTAAGAACGGCATTAAGGTTGATCTATCTTCATAACACCTATCATCAACAGTATCTCCTAGATCCCCAAGATTTGAGTTTTGGACACCCTTCACTGAGAAGAGCTCTAGCGGTCAAATGTTCCACACCCCTATCATTGAAGAGACCTCCAATAGTCAAGTCTATACTCCTCCTGCATAAATGTGGAGGCCAGTTAGAGCTCAACACAAAGACATGGGCGAGGGACTCATATAAGTGCACCCTACTTCAATCCCCTTGCATACATCATACTTGGGTGTGTACAATTAAGACAGGGCATGGATCACTCAATTAGATGTGAACTAGTTGGTACGACCCCAACCTACTGTAGATCCTGAGGATGTTCATCCACCCACGTACTAATGGCATTAGATTTACATATTTCACATTCGAGATTATATTTTATTCTTACTTCGTAAACACTATGTAGATATTTAATAGTTGTATTAGAGCTTTCATATTTTTATAATTAAATATGTCATTTTAAATCTAGTTGCTTCAGTTATGTTAAAAATTGGTATATATTTTCATGTTTAAAATCGCTTTTTGGGGAGGTGAATTTAGGTTGAAATAGGTGATTTTGGATTGAGCCAAAATTGTAGCAATTGTGCTAAAATTACAACAACCAAAATTGTAATATCGATTCATAAAGATATTATGGCGGAGCAGCCAGGTAAGAATGCCATCATTCAGTAACTTAAGGGTATCCACCTAAACGATGTACTAGAGCCGCTACTAGATATGGTGCAAGGTGGCACTCTACCCCGTGATCCTCAACAAGGAAGGTGTCATTGTCCACAAAGATGAGGTCGGGGTAGGGGTCGACGGCAACGATAGGCTGAGAACGGCATTAAGGATGATCTATCTTCATAACACCTATCATCAACAGTATCTCCTAGATTGCCAGGATTTGTGTTTTGGACACCCTTCACTGAGAAGAGCTCTAGCGATCAAATGTTCCACACCCCTATCATTGAAGAGACCTCCAATAGTCAAGTCTATACTCCTCTTGCATAAATGTGGAGGCCAGTTAGAGCTCAACACAAAGACATGGGCGAAAGACTCATATAAATGCACCCTACTTCAATCCCCTTGCATACATCATACTTGGGTGTGTACAATTAAGACAAGGCATGGATCAATCAATTAGATGTGAACTAGACGACCCCAACCTACTGTAGATCCTGAGGATGTTCATCCACCCACGTACTAATGGCATTAGATTTACATATTTCACATTCGAGATTATATTTTATTCTTACTTCGTAAACATTATGTAGATATTTAATAGTTGTATTAGAGCTTTCATATTTTTATAATTGAATATGTCATTTTAAATCTGGTTGCTTCAGTTATGTTAAAAATTGGTATATATTTTCATGTTTAAAATCGCTTTTTGGGGAGGTGAATTTAGGTTAAAATAGGTGATTTTGGATTGACCCAAAATTGTAGCAACTGTGCTAAAATTACAACAACCAAAATTGTAATATCGATTCATAAAGATATTATGGCAGAGCAGCGAGGTAAGAATGCCATCATTCAGTAACTTAAGGGTATCCACCTAAACGATGTACTAGAGCCGATACTAGATATGGAGCATGGTGGCACTCTACCTCGTAATCCTCAACAAGGAAGTTGTCATTGTCCACAAAGATGAGGTCGGGGTAGGGGTCGAGGGCAACGTTAGGCTGAGAACGGCATTAAGGATGATCTATTTTCATAACACCTATCATCAACAGTATCTCCTAGATCACCAGGATTTGAGTTTTGGACACCCTTCACTGAGAAGAGCTCTAGCGGTCAAATGTTCCACACCCCTATCATTGAAGAGACCTCCAATAGTCAAGTCTATACTCTTCCTACATAAATGAGGAAGCCAGTTAGAGCTCAACACAAAGACATGGGCGAGGGACTCATATAAGTGCACCCTACTTCAATCCCCTTACATACATCATACTTGGGTGTGTGCAATTAAGACAGGGCATGGATCACTCAATTAGATGTGAACTAGATGGTACGACCCCAACCTACTGTAGATCTTGAGGATGTTCATCCACCCACGTACTAATGGCATTAGATTTACATATTTCACATTCGAGATTATATTTTATTCTTACTTTGTAAACACTATGTAGATATTTAATAGTTGTATTAGAGCTTTCATATTTTTATAATTGAATATGTCATTTTAAATCTGGTTGCTTCAGTTATGTTAAAAATTGGTATATATTTTCATGTTTAAAATCGCTTTTTGGGGAGGTGAATTTAGGTTGAAATAGGTGATTTTGAATTGAGCCAAAATTGTAGCAACTGAGCTAAAATTACAACAACCAAAATTGTAATATCGATTCATAAAGATACAGAACAAAAAGGTTCCCTATCGATTCAAAAGCCGTACCTGTGGGACAGAGAAAGTGGAGACAATGAAAGATTTCACTCACATAGTACTTGATAGAATTCGATTTTTGGTAAATTATCTCTTTCAATTAAGATTTTTGGTTGAATCAAGAAAAGGTGATTTTGAGTTGGTTGAGTGCAAGCCAAAGGGTGTCGTATTTTTGAAAATATTTTCCTGAAAATGACATTTTTTGAGTTTTTATTTTTTTTACTTTTTTTTTAAATGTGCTTTTTAAAAATTTAATATATGTCTCAAAATTTTTAATATTTATCGAATTGTTTCACTTTATGTTGTATCTGGAGTATGGTAGTTATGTTTCGCTACAGAGAAGAAGAATATTATTATTGTAAAAGGTATCTACAGCCATGCAAAAGAAGAAAGGATAGGAATACTGACCTCTCGATCATGTGGAGGGGACAAAAACAAAAGGTCTAATTCGATCCTCATACATTGCGAATCTTCTCGGCATATTCATTCCAGGATTATACTACAATATCATCCTTAATTTTTAGTAAACAAATATTACCATTAATCTCATCCTTGATTTATATTTCTCTAAATCTAAATTATGAATTTAATTATTAAAATATAAAAATAAATGGTAAAGTGGAGAACGAAATAGATCTCATCAAAATGATGGATGAGACTATAGAATATCCCTTAATGCCAATGAAGTCCTTTCTTTTAAAGAGGAAAAAAATAAGGAAATAAAAAAATTATAGTCATGTGACTTCGTTTCCTTAAAGGATGTCAAGCCTCCAAAGATTTGAGGACAATTCTAACCTCTGCCTGAAGCGATTGATTCAAATTTTTTATATTTTATTTTTCTTTAGTTCTTTTAATTTTTCAATTAATTTATTAATATACTCAATTCATACATACATAATCGTATTATTTATTCAAATTAAATTTTTAGGCCAATTAGTTACCACCATGTGTCCTTTGTGGATGGAATAATTAACAATATTAATAGAAGTCTTGGGTTGTATGGTTGTAAATATTTGGTAACCCTATTGATTCAAATAGAAAAAGAAAAATGGTTTTAGAACTCCAATAAATATAAGCCATATGTTTAGTTGGTAAGTGTTTATTTATTTTTTTCATTCATAATTATTTGACAATTACAAGAGAGGATTCAATTGTGGTGGCTGAAAATGCATCTTATATAACGCATGAGGGGGAGGGACATTTTTGAAACCTTAAAACATAGAAAATGATTGGCTTCCTTTTGTGCAAATTACTTGAATGTCACCGGTTAAATGCTTATGGTCTCATCTTTTAATTTCTAGGTGGTTGTGTCCTCTGTTGCTCCACGATGTCATACCACTCTAAAGCCCACACAAAGGGACCTACGAATTTAAAAAAAAAAATAGTTGTAAGTATAAGACACGGAAAGTTGTTTTTTTGCATTCTGTAGATATAAATTTTAAGATTTTGAAACTAACATATGATCCTTCAGGGCTGTCATACAAGTACACATAAACTCGAGCACTACCGCAACTCGTACTATTAAATTAACTGCTTGAGAATCAATGATTTTTTTCCCCTTAATCTTTACTAAGTTAGAATTTGATTTATGTTTAAATCACGATAGTCAAATTGTTAATTAATATTGCATTTAGATAAAATTTTTAACAAATATGCATATAAAGAGTTGCAATAAAAACACAATAATAACAACATACAAATATATATATATATATATATATAAATTATGATACCGCCTTGAATTTCAAAATATGAAATAGATTTGATAATCTAATTAAGCATTAGCCTAAAATAATAGATTACAGATTAAGCCAACATGATTGAATTTTATTATATTTGTCAAATCAAATCATATGTATTAGTAATATTATACATGCTAGGCTCATGGTACCATGCATATAGTGAGAATTACAAGATATCCTAAAAGTTGAAACTTATAATATATTAGATATGATTATAAGTAGGTACAAGATAAGGTACACAATTCCTCGAGGCATTTTTAAGGTTTTTAAAATGTACAACAATGTAAAGATGTGATCTTTTGGGATTTTATGAACAATATAACAAAAAGAAAGGTATTTTTAAGGATATGATGAAACAAAGAAATAAAAAGATATGGAATTAATCGATGATTGAATTAGGGAAATATTACATTCTATTTTGGTAAACTTGCGAGAATAGAAATCAATAAACAATAACTAGACTACAATATGAGTAACAGAAGTAATTTTATTATCACGCAAAGAGAATTCAAGGGAAATCCATCTCATTGAATCTATTCATAAAATAGGCAAGGTTTTACAAACCATTAGCAAATAGAACCACTATGTCTACTACAAAGATGAATAACACCCTATATACTAATACTATGAAACCCTAGCTAATAGCAATATTGTAAATAAGACAAGCCTTAAATAAAATAAATAAATAAATATAGATCAAAGCATGGAAAAGCATGTAGATGATGTGTACATTTAGGATGTGACTATATATATTTTTTGTTGTATGTAATCGACGTATAGGTTTATCACCTAGCAATTCACAACTCGTGTGTATAAGGTGAGGTGGGATTGCTTATACAAGGACATGACATGTGTATGAGCTTCTTCATAAGGCATTATGTGTACTTCCTCACTTAAAGACACACATCTTATATAGGCTAATGTCCTCATAAAAAATATAGTAAAGATAATCATTATTATTTTCTTTACATTAGAAGCTCTTGTAAAATTGTTCTAATCTTATTTCAATCTCATTTTAAGCTTGTAAGCAAGTCCCAACCTTTGGACTTTAATCAATAAAACTTATTAGTTGTTGAGGCTTGTGATGGGAAACTTTTAGCATTTGGCTCACCTCGACTGCCAACCCTCGATCTAATTATTTGCCTCATGAACATTCCAAATGATGAAAAGAATTTAAGACATAGGTAAATCTCATGTACTAGATCAAGTATATAATACATGGGATTTTATTATTAATCCACATAAAATGCAACAGGTTTTGGCAAGTTGAAACCAACAAATCAAGGCCCTAAGTTATGGATGAGAGGAAATTGGGAAATTTTTGTTATTTACCATTATTTAAGTTAAAAAGTAAACACAAAATAAGTTATGTACATCTAGTGTTAAATTAAATTAACACAAATAAGATAGAAAAGTCAAAAGAAAATGATATAATATGTATGAGTTAAGGGAAGTGTTGCAATATACAACAGTAAACAATTTTATAGTTTAGTTTAGTTGACTTGTATCTATTTTGTCTTTGTTGTGATCTACTATTAGTTAGAATTTCTCATGTGTATTTCCTTTAGTTAGCATGTGATATTTGTAACTTGCATATAAACACCAACGGTAGCAATAACAAACTTAACTACCTCATTTTCATGTATAGTGGTACTATATTCCTTTATCAATCCCCATTGCAGAGCTAACCATCATTACATCTAGAACACGAAAAAATTCATATTAGTTATAAAATAAAATAAGAAGGCATTTTAAATAAAAGGGGGGTAATATTGAAGGTTATAGTATAAAGAAGGGGGCATAATGAGAATTTTGAGGGTCTAGGGTTACAAGCGTTAACCAAGCCTTTAAAAGCTTATTTTTGTTTGGCCATAGTTACACATTGGCAACAAAGAGAAGGTGGTTTCCCCTAAACACCAAAGCAACTCTAAACATTTTCTTAAGTAAGGACAAGTAGTTCTTTTTATTTCCTATGATTTGACAAGTGATTAATGATGTTAGAATTGTAGATTTGTGGTATGTTCTCGAGTTACAGTTAGAGAGCAAGGGATTCATCATGGGAAAGTGAATCAAAAGGTTAAAAGAGTATGTTAATCAAGGAAAATTTGTTTCTTGTTGGATCTAATAGGATTGTTTGTGTATGATTGACTTTTGGCAATGGTGGTAATCACAAGAGACAAGGGTTTAAAAGATCTCTTAAAAATTGAAGATAAGCATGAGTGAATTTATGTTTAATTGAATAGATTTATGTTATTTTAATGTTTGAACATTGAAAGGTAAAGGGGATGAGATTCATGATGGTGGAGACTATGTTCTTGATCTAGAATTGGGAGATGAGGGTTGTAGAAAGAGAAAAATAAAGATTTTCAATATTCTAGAGAAATACGTAGACAATAGGGCCTTAGTAGCTAACCATGGCCCCCTCTAAGTGATGAAATTTGAGGTTGTTGAGTTTAGGTGAGAAATAATTTAGGACGAGAGGAACAGAGTCCAAGATCATTGTCGTGTTTCCTAACTATGGTCTTGGAGATGATCTACAGAAAGGACCACAACCTAAAATCATGGGCATGTTCTTGCCTGTAGTCAATCTAGTTAGACTCCAATAAAAAACAAAACCAAGAATCACATCCATGAACCCTAAGGTTGTTTTCCTTCAAAGTTTACACTATAAGATTATATATAATCAACCTAATAATCTAAGACTAGTTGTTTTAAGGATCCAAGATCGAATTTGTATAAACTTTAAACTTAGTGATTCTTCTTACTATAGGTTCTCTTATTGTTGATGGCTTCGTTCAATTTAAATCAAGTATTCTAGGTATACGACACATGTTTATTAATTGTGGTTTCTAGGTTAACTAAATTGAAAATGGACTAATCAATATTACACTATTAATTACTAAGTGTTGCTTGTGTATGGCTCGACATAGGGGAAAGTAGTGACAAAACCCTAGAGGGCACCTCTATGATCTTTGGGTGGCGATGTCTCTATAGAGTTGCCTATTGAAATGATTCGAGGTAAATTAGGAATCCTAAGGCTGAAGGTGATAGTGCTTGTACACAGTACTTAAGTTATCTATTTATGCATATTTTTTTGCTAGTGTATGGATGGGGTCATAAGTACCCTTGTGTGTTGTTTGATTGGCTAAGATTAAAAATAATAATTTGATGCATGTTTATTGTTGTTGCATATTTCTCATGTGTTATATGCTTATTCATGCGCATATGCTTATGTACTGTGTATTAAGCTTCAGCTCACTCCCTTTTTTTTTTTTTTTTTTGTTTAGATGCAAGAAGTTTAGTTGATTTGATCAATGACAATGATATTTGGAGACTCTTATTACTACTAATGGGGAGGGAAGATCAACAACTATAAATGTTATTTAGAGATTGTACATGAGTTTAAATAGATAAAGTTTTAGTCCTTTAGCTATTAATTGTTGTTCAAGAATTAATTTTTTTTTTTACTTAGATGTTTTTCTAGTTTATTTTGGAGAATTAATTTTATGAGGTTGTATAGAGACTTTATAGGAACTTTAGAGATTTTAGAAAATTATCTACGCCTAACGTGTCAATAGATATTAGAGACACATGGTTGCCTAACGTATCAAAAGATACTACTTCATATGGTATCAAAGAGAGGTATATTGTTAATCTAATATCTTTTGTTTTACTTATTTAAGTTATTTGATTGGATTGAACTTCAATTTTGTTCATCTGAGTCATGGAACTTCAACCGACAAATACCTTTCCGAGTCTAATAATATAGGTTCTGTTATTGCTAATGTGATGCCCTAAATGATTATAATCCCATGTGTATGAGGAGTTGGATTGGCTTATGAGGCCAAAATAATGAATGCCAAGTTAACATTAACTAGAAACTTTTAGGCTAAATAGTTAATATCGCACATTAGTGTTTGTTAGCATAGTTGCTAGCTACTTTTAACCTAAGGTATTACAAATGGTATTAGAGGCAATCACCTACCAATAAGTGATAATTTGGAGAATGTTTTGACTTGGTTTAAAGAAGAGGTGAGAGGAGGATGGGCATGCTTTTAAGAAGACTTATAAGTTGGGGGTGGTAGGAAAGAACGGAATTGTACATTGAAAGTTAGGAAAAGAACTAAGCTCAATTGTAAAGTCTTATGACAAGAATTTCTTATATTTACCAAAAGAAAGAAAGAAAGAAAGGGGTAGGAATTATGATATCCTAAATCACTATAATCTCAAATGGATTGTAGGAGAAGAGCTGTATTAGTTCATATGGCCTAAGTAGTGAATGCTATGTTAATACTAAATAAAAACTTTTAGGTCAGGCCTCTCTTGTAGGAGAAGGGCTCAATTTTAGTGGGTTTGTTCAAGCTAAAGATGTTAATTACTAAAGCCTATCTCCTTCTTTCTTGCTGATAGGAACCTAGAATGGTTGTGTTTGCAAAAGTTATATAACTTTTCCATGGTTTTATCATAATTACTTTCCATGCACTTTTTGCTATCTATTATCATTGCCTAAGGATCGTGCTTCTAAATTATGTGTAATGCTTGTTTTTAAGTTCTCACCTTCTCAGTGTTTTTGTTTGACTATTTATGTGCCTACAGAAAGAAGAGGAATAGAGTATTTGTGTTGAATTTTCACATGTGGAGCTATAGTAGGCATCTTTTGGTGAAATTCGAGATACTAGCATTCAGTCACTTTTTATTAACGGAGAATGAATTGGAGCAGCCCATCTATGAAAATGTTAGAAGAGAAAGGAATGGTGGCTGTCTAGGAAACAAAATTCATGCTCTAAAGATTTTATTATTATTTTTTTGGGTGTTCTTTGCATCTTGAAAATCAAGGTTGACTAAAGAGATTTTTTTTTTTTTTTTTTTTCCATTTCATCCACCTCGAAATCCAGGTTGACAAGAAAGATTTTTCTTTTTGTTTTTTCCTGTTTACTTGAAGTCAAGTTCAATCAAGAGCATAGCACAGGCTTAAAGTAAGGAATACTTGGTTTTGAAAAAAGATTCAACACTTCGTTGTTATTTACCTCGCCTACACGCATGCAAGTATATCATGGTCTGCAAGCTTTTGCTGCTACAATTGCTTCCAGTATTTTATTAATATTGGTGGGGAGGCTGTAGGCAAAGCTTAATTTCACACATCTTTTATGAAATTTATTATTGCATTTTTCTTCAGCCGCTTATAGTATTGGTTTAGCCTTTGAAACCACTCTAATAGGACAAATTGAACACATTCTTCATATCTTGATTCTTTATGGATTTAATTGGAAAGTGATCAACATTCATTGAATTTTATAAAGTAAAATATTTCTCCTCCTTCAGGCCTTCCGAGTAGCAACAAGCATGCATATATATTTGGGATCTAGAACTAAACGAAGTGTTAGTATAATACTCTCAAAGGATATCAGTATTGCTATGGAATAATAGTTGCTAATTCTAGGCCATTTGGTCTTACTGCGGTCCTCTAAATGATCTGCCTGGACACTTCTTCCTATAGTTGATGTCCTGCTTACTAGTTAAGGCTCAGAAAAGGACCCTGAGCTACAGTTCGAATGACAAATCGAACTAAAATATTATTTATTTTTTTTTTTTTTATCAAGTGGTTTGGTTTGTATTATGGTTTAATTATATATAAATGATTTATGGTTTGATCCAAAAAAATGAGCTGAATCAAGTCAGTTGATTAACAAGAAAATTCATATAATTATTTTATATATTTTTTTTCCCTATCAATTTTTATGGATTTCATCAAATTTTACATACTTTATTCCTTTTTATCCTATTTTTAGTTGAATCATTAGGATTAAGTTCCATATTTAATTTCAAATTTATAAATTTTTTCCTTTGTAAATTATCATTTTCTTATATGTTTTGAATCAAGGGTCTAACTTTTGTACTCTTTACGTATCTGTTGTAATCTATTTTCTAGTTTTTAGTTTGTCTTTTTTGTTTTTTTCGTTTCACTTTTGGATAAGCAACTCTACTTTTTTCTCCTCATTGTTTATTGAAACAAAATATCTTATTTTCATCCAATCAAATTAGGTCTATTAAAATTTTGTGTAACTTTTTATTAAGTATTGTTACATGTGATAAATATGTAAAAAATTTTATATAAATAATTCAAACTATGAATTAAATTAGATTGAACTAGTTTTAATTAGATTTTAAAAAATTATAATTAGAATGGTATGATTAGATTCGAATAAAATAAAAATTTAAACTGTCACATTAGGTTTGATTTAAGAGTGGAAACAAATGACCTAACGCTACCTAGTCAATTCTATATGAACAATTGTTTATAGTATTTATCGTAGTATACCTCTATGTGCTCGTCATGTTCAACGACTGTGGAGTGAATGCGACAATGTACCGATATTTGTATATTTTTTTAGACTTAATTTTCTCTAAGCTGTTATGTGATCGTTGAGGCCTAAACACAGCTTTTGAAGGTTATAGCGCCTGCATTACCTTTAATTGGATTGGGACTGTCTTCCATTGAATTAATACAAATTACCTTTTATTTGTTTCATGATCAAAGTACCTAATAGTCCATTATACCTGCAATTAAATATAACCAGGCAGGAGCCATTTTGTATGGTTGTAATTGTGTGACTGATGATAATCGTCAAATGAGTCACAAACTGATGATTCTTTGCCCGTGGATACCGTCTCGTCAAATCAAGGAAATCGAGGGAGAAAAATTGAGAAGTTGGTTTGTCAAAGTTTTCATTTGCAGTGTTCTAGCCAACAAAGTGTGCTTGTTATTATTTAGTTCCTTCTCATCTTATTGTAAAATTATTTAGGTCCTACTCATCTTATCGTAAACTTATGTAGATTTAAATGTAATGTCCTTTATTTGACAATTGAATTTAGGTTTTTGAATTCGTGAATGCAAATTTTTCAATTTTATTTGGTTAGATATTTCTGAGGTTAAATAATCTGTTTCTCTATTATTGTTGTTAAAATTTTAACTCCAATTAATTATAACAGTTTCATTCGCCTATCTATGCGCATCTATGTAGGATTTAAAATTATAACAGTTTAATTCGCCAATAAATTCATTATATTTGAATTTTTTTTACTATACACGGATGTCAAAACCACCTTTATATGGTAGAGCACGCTGATGAGATGGTTGCAAAAACCACCTCTGCGGTTCATAGTGGTGGTTATAACTGCCGGTGCAACAAAAAAAGACCATTAGGAAAGACCTAAATTCTTCTAGTAAATTATTTTCTAAACATTATAACTGTTTTATCAAAAGATTAATATGAAAGAACTATGTACACGTTTTGAAGATCCTATAAGTGAGTTCTTCCACTTAATTAAAAATAAATAAGAGTTGTTATATATGAGCCGACTTATTATTCCAACAAAACAAAACGAACCAAACACATAAGGCATCTAAAAGTATTTTGTTTGGATTGAATGTTGGATGACAAATCAGCAAATGACATAGTAATATTATTTCATTTCCAACGAATTCGGCAGTGGTTCATATCAATGAAGCCGGCCTTTCTACCAATTTCCAAAAAGCAATTCCATATTTTCAAAAAAGTTAAAAATTGTAAAATAAGCCCAAAATTAATATCATATGGACAATATCTATATAGATAAGCAAACAAAAACTAAAAGGAATACAACACTCTAAAAACTTGCATATTAAGTGTTGATAGGACACTTTGAACATGAGCTCTTCAGGCTCGATCAGATCCAACGTGTCTTGTGGCCTAAGGTTCACTTCTATGGGCCTAAGCCTTAGGCCAGTATTGATCAAGCCTAATAAACTTTACAACGGCTAGAATGCATGAGATAATGATCAACTAGTGCCTAGTGTGAAACTGTCACATCCAAAATAAGTAGGACAAGTTAGACTCACGACCCCACGACCCTATACTTGCAGGAGAAGATCTCTCCTACCAACTAACCTTTAACTATCGGCTCCATTTCACTATAAATACCAAGTCACTACCTAAGGTAATGCTCTCTAGACTTTGCACATCAAGCTTACATATCATTCTACGTTGTTTCCTACTCTCAAATGTCCCACTGTTAACTTAAGTATCGAAGTGACTATACCGAACAACTCCTCGGTGTCCCCTTACTATATATTATTTTGTAGGCCCTATACGTGTAGAGCCTAACCTGGAGGCCAACAGCCCCTCCCAAAGGCTATGCTAGAGGAGTGCCTAAGCTGTATGTAACATCTAGTCGAAGAGTATGTTGCGCAAAATAGCTACTCTATGCTCACTTAAAAGAAGTAGAGCGCCACAACACGTAAACCCATCCCCTTGAAGCTTCAAATGCCTATATTGGGTAATAGTAAAATGGCAAGGACTAGCAACCTAATCCACCATTGCATTAATAGCCAATAAGGTCTGCAGCCACTCGTGATCGAGCTTTGGCTAGAAATGAGTAAGAAATTGACTCATAGGGAGCTTAGACTCATTCAAGTGTGCATAGAGCTCACATAATGCCAACCTAAACGAGCTTCATGACAAGTTAAAACAACTCTCTATGTAGTAGGGGAGCAAGGTTGCAAGTAACGTTAGGCTAGTCGCTAGCAACAAGACCCCCTTTACCAAGGGTGTCCAAGACAAAGTACTACCCCTTAATGGCAAGCTTCTATCCTTGGACTAGTATGATAGCACAAGTGACCCTGATAACCATCTTCTTCACTTACACACCCTCATGAACCTCTACGGTCATGGGGATGCCATAATGTGCAAGGCTTCGTAGGCACCTTGAGGAAAGCAGCTTGAACATGGTTTAATCACCTCGCCAAAAACTCTATCAACTCCTTTGATGAGCTAGCACGGAGATTTAGTCTCCACTTCAGGGCTAGCAAGCCCCCATCTAAGGACACATCGTCCTTGTACCTTGTAAGGTAGGGTGAAAGTAAGTCCTTGCACAACTACGTGGCCTAGTTCAACAACGCTACGATCAAGATCCCTTAACTGAACCAAGGAGTCGCTGTCCATACCGCATAACTCGGCATACGACCTTTGAGGGATTTCTTCCGATAGCTCGTGAGAGCAAGCCAAAGGCCTTGGTTAACTTTTGGAACAAAGCCTAGAAGTACATCGACCAGGAAGATAACATTCATGCCAGGCACAATGCCGTCCTAAAGAGGTCAAGAGGAAAGTAGGATAAAGAAAAATTGTTCATGAAGGATCACCTTGATGGTAAGATGTTGAGCAAACCAAAGGGGGAGAACTCTAGGAAGAAAAAGTGCCGAACAGAGTGCCGCCTGCTCCCCCCTCCTATTTATACCTAATACACGCCCTTAAGTAGACCCATCGTTTAGGTCTATTTCAAAGTCAAGCACCGAAACTTGCTCCAGAGGCCGTAGAAAATGTAGGGGAACCTTAGTCGTTCGAACTCTGACAAATACTATCAGTTCCACGAAGACCATGGCTACACCATTGACGAGTGCTTCTAGTTGAAGAATGCCCTAGAATATGTCATTCAGTGTGGCTTCTTTAATGAATATGTAGCCTATCGAAGGAATGACGACTGTTTGGATGATGGTGGGGATAAGGTACCTCAAAGGCAATGGGCTAAGGATGCCCACGTGAAGCAAAATAACGACTGCCACAACGATTGCACCCCCAATGGTATCGTTAACGTGATCATGGGGGGAGGGCACACCCTAAGAACCGACTAAGCACTAACAGCTCGACTAATACCCCATTAGAAGTATTGACCATAAGAGAGAAGAGACAGAAGTTAAACACTTCCATCTCCTTCTTTAACAAAAACCTTCAAGAGGTCGATACACCCCATCAAGACACCTTGGTGATAGGGTCAAGGATCTCAAAATTTGAGGTCCTAAAGATTATGGTAGATACTGGCAACTCCACTGACATACTCTTCCTCTACATATACAAAAGGATGAGGAAGAAGCTACTAATAAAAATGAAGTTATACCACCATAATATGATTGGCTTCAATGGAAGTACGGTCTAAGTCAAGGGTATCATCATGTTGGACATGGAACTTGGTGATGATGACCACATGACACAACAACCCATAGAGTTTGTTATGATCAATTGCCTTGCCTCTTATAATATGCTCTTAGGAAGACTAAACTTGAACTCATTTAGGGTGATCGTATCCTCCCTTCATTTAAAGGCTAAATTCCCGACCTCAACTAAGGTGGGAGTATGCAAATATGATCAAAAAATCTCTCGTGAGAGTTATATGTTAGGGCGGTCAAAGGAGATAGCATCTTTGCCCTAAAAACAGCCCCACAAGAGAGGCTAGCTAAGAGGAGCAAGTTCGGAGAGAAAATAGAAGACATCTAGATCGGAACCTCACCCAAGCAAACCATAAAAGTTGAGATTGAGACTCCAATTGAGGTGAAGGACAAAATCATTACCCTCCTGTAGGCAAATTCGGATAGGTTTGCCTGGTCGACATCAGACATGCTTGGAATTTCCCTTGACCTAGTAACCCACAGCCTCAATACCGACAATATAACATGCCTTGTCAAGCAGAAAAAGAGGCATTTTGCTCCAAAAAGGCAAGCCACAATTGAGGAGGAAGTGTAGAAGTTGCTTAAAGTCAGCTTTATGAGGGAGGAAAAGTACCTGACTTGGCTTAATGAACGTGGTACTACTAAAGAAGAAGAACGAGAAGTGGTGAATGTGCATCGATTACACTAACCTTAACAAAGTTTATCCTAAAGACTATTTTCCCTTCCCTAGGATTGATCAACTCATCAATTCTACATTAGGATACACCCTGCTAAGCTTTATGAGCACCTTCTCTAGGTACAACTAAATTAAAATGGACCCGAAGGATGAAGTCCATACCTCCTTCATCACTTATTATAGCATGTATTGCTACACTGTGATGTCGTTCAAACTAAAAAACATCGAGGCCATGTAGGTGATGAAGCCATTCAAACCCCAGATCGGGCATATTATGGAGGTGTACGTCGACAACATGATCGTCAAGAGCCAGAAGCTGATCAATCATGTCAAGGATCTCCAAGAGTGTAACATGAAGCTAAACCCTCAAAAGTGCATCTTTAGTGTCGCATCTAGCAAGTTCCTCAGCTTCCTCATAACACAGAGAAGTATCGAGACCACCTCCAAGAAGATCATAGCCATTAGGGGAATGAAGCCTCCAACCTTAGTCCAAGACATATAGAAACTCACCAATATGGTGACTAGCCTAAGTAGATTTATCTCAAAGAGCACAGACAAATGCACTGAGTTCTTCAAAATCCTCAAAAATCCTAAGGGCTTTAAATGAACTCTAGAGTGCACCACTGCCTTTCAATAGCTCCAAGACTTCCCAGGAGGTCACCCATCCTTATACTGCTGCCATCTAAGCATACATAACTTTGAAGTTCTTATGGGATCCAATGCATTTGTGTTGGTATGATCACACTCAACCTGACCCCCTCGAGTAACCTTAGCAAAAGGAAACACCTTTTGCATAGAGGAACTCCCCTCCATTGAGCAGGTTGAAATGCCACCAATCTAAACCATTCCTTTAGGTAACCTCGGTAAAAGGAAATGCCTCTCACATAAAGGAAATCCCCTCCACCAGATAGGTTGGAACGCCATTGACTTGAACACCTCTTATATAGAGGAACTTCCTTCCTCTAAGCAGGTCGGAATGCCACCGACCTAATCCTCTAAGGTAACCTTGGCAAGGGGAATCACCCCTTGCATAGAAGAACTCTCCTCCTTCGAGCAGGTCGGAATGCCATCGACCTAATCCCCTTAGTTAACTTCAGTAAGGGGAATCACCCCTTACACAGAGGAACTCCCCTTCTTTAGGTAAGTAAGAATGCCACTAACCTAACCCCTTTAGGTAACCTCAGTAATGGGAATCACCCTTTGCATAGAAGAACTCCCTTTCTTTAGGCAGAAACATTCCTATGTGAACATAATCAAAGGCAAAGAAAAAACAGATGTAAAGGACATTTCAAAAACTTATTCGTTCATTGATTGTAGGATTACACATTGAAGGCCGGAATCCCGGCCCAAATTACACATGTTTCAAAAAGAAAAAAAAAAAAAAGAAATACACATGTTAACTCCTTAGATCAGCTAACTCTAATAACTCAAAAAAGTCCAAGGCATCAATCCGTTCGGAGAGCTAATCCGTCAGTACTTTAGGCGGCAAGCTTAAACTTAGAGTGAGGCTTGAGGGATGCGAACTAGGAACAACTAGAGGATCATCCATGGATGGATTATCTTAAGGAACTACTTCAGGGGTGGCCTCCTACGGGGCTGATGGGGCAAAGGTGGATGTAGAAGCACTTTGGCCAGCCTCAGCAACAAAAGGAGCACCTAGATGATCAAAGGCTACTTAGGTAGCCTCTCTCTCACACACTAGGGCTTCCCTCTTCTCATTGAAGGTTAGGGAATTGAAAAAGTCGAAGAAGCTCAAGTCTAGGTCTGGATAATGGGAGAGTACCTCCTTCCTCTTATAGTATACGAAGTCCATAATCAGGTCTTCCAGCTCGTCCAACCGCTCTTTGATCTTTCGATAGTCAACAACTACCTTCTTAGCGATGGCATCATTGAAGACCTCCCCACTCTCCATTTAGGAGATGATCTCCTCCATCTCCAAAACCTTCTCACATAACTCTTGGACTTACTATTCCAACCCGACCTTCAAACCGACTAACTCTAGTGAGGTAGCTTTAATACATTTGCACTCCGACACTTTCATCACTAACTTGATTTGCAACCTAGCCGCCAACGCCCTTAACTCAACATTCTCTTTTTTTAGTTGAACCTTAGCTTCGCCCTCCTCATCCAACCTTTGAGAGAGACAAGCCTTCATCCTTTGCTCGTCCTCCAACTGAGCCTTCAAGTCATTGGCCTTCTTAGCCGCCTTCTCACCATTCTCTCTCTCCCGCTCCGCATCCTTAAGCCCCACCTTAAGCTCCGCCACCTATACATAAGAGCGACACAAGGGCCTATTAGCCTTAGAGAATTTTTTTAAGTACCTATTATTAGAAGTCTCTACACCCTGTAGGTACTTCTCTTGTTGGCGCAATGCCTCCTAAAAGCCTTTTACCTTTTTTTAGGTAGCATCGAACTTATTCAGTTAAAGTAGCACATGGCCATGGTACTGCAAATTGAAAATAAAGTCCACTACTAGTGCAATGACAAATAAAGCACGCCAACACAGGAGCAACAAAAACTTACTTGCCACATTAGCTTACTCAAGTGGCTCGCTATCTGTATGAGGTCATCCCCACCTTCTTAAAAAAGCCCCTTGAGGATAGACTAATCACCATAGGTGTAAGACCCCATCAAAGCCTAGTAGTTGAGCGTCAAGTTTCATAACATTGATTATTGGTGTGGACCTCCCACTTTGGCCTGAGGAGCTTCCCTTAGACTCTCTTCATTTCCACCTCGAGGGCTCTTTGTCTCGAGAAGTGTACAACACTTCTTGGAATGAGCCTAGACATATCCCCATTAGCGTAAAATTGTTAAGGACTTCAAAAATTTTGTCCCCTATGTTGTCAACGCTCTTATAGAAATGAGACATTGGCTACTCATTCCACTTCCTCCGACTCAAAGCTACCCTCACTAAGGGCCTTTGCTTCTTGACCTTAGGCCTTAGCTCCTCGACCGTCTCGAGAACCTTCCACTTCTGGTAGAACATATGAGGAAGGGTGACCCTTGCGCCGTTTCTTCCTCCTTTGCCCATGGAAGGGAAAGCATCTGAACATCGGGCCTCTTTACTTTGGCACTTTCATCGCCTAAGACAATGGGCTCGGTAGGATGGACGGGGGCAGAAATAAGGAGAGCTACTCCCAATGGTTTCATACCCATGAGCTTGTCCTAGATGTCAAAGGGAATCCCCTGACCTTAGTTATGCCTTACTAGTGTCCCTTGGCCTTGGATTCAGCCACATTGCCTTACCCTTTGGAGGGGCCTGCGCTGGTTCTTACCTAACAGCGGCTCATCAACTCGTCCATAGAGGGACAAGGCTTCCTTGCAGCTAAGCTTTTGCTTGTAAGAAATTCAATTGAAAGTTCGAAAAGGAAAATAAGAATAAACCAAAAGAAACTACAAATACCATTCACAAAACACTACCATGACTATCACGACTAAAGAAGCCCTCCCATCCTATAAGCACTGAATGAAGCACCTTAATACTATTAAAACTTGATCGAGTACCAGAAATACTTATACCTTTGGCCCATTTCTTCACCCCACATTTCTTCATGCCGGGGAAGAGCTCAGAGATTAGGTACTAAAAATACCTCTCTACAATCTCTACAGCATTAACCTCCTAGTCATGTCTTGGTGCCATAAAGGCCAAGATCTCTTAGGCTACTTCGATGTCACTGGGTCTAAACCCCTTCTCACCTCTGGTTCGGACCATCCTAGTCTACCACGTTTAGAAGTCTGCCTCCTTAGGTAGCTTAACTACCATGTATTTGTCCTACCAGCCCTTCATTGAATCCAAAAGGCCATAGAACAGCTTCTTGCCCAGGTGCAACTAGAGATAAGGCCATCCCCCAACGCTCTTCTACATGTAGAAGTAACCGAAGAGCTCGAGAGTAACCTTACCACCAGGTACTCATAGAGTGCTTGGAAAGCCTTCAGCACCCTCTACCTATTAGGATGAACCTATGATGGGCTGCATTAGTGGTAGTTGAAGAACTCTTTCTCGAAGCGACTTGGAGGGAAACGCTACCCAAACTCTAGGAACTTCTCAAATACTTTAAAGTGCCTCCCTAACAGCAGGGCTACCCATTCATCCTTACTCGACAACCTTATCTGCCACCTAAGAATTGCCTTGACAATGAAGTTGCTTATAATTCAACTGGAGGCAAATTGTTTACTCATGCTTACTCAACTACTAGGCCCTTGCCCATTTTAAGAGCATCAAACAAATCCTTCGGGGGGGGAGGTATAAGGGAGCATACACATATACATCCCTAGGGATGGCATTAATGATCCTAGTCCTGTCAAGTGCCTCTATGACCATCCTTGTAGGTTTGTCAAGTTGTGCTAGCAGTGAGACCTCATCTTCCCGCATTTGAGGGGGGTCACTCCTTGTAGAATCAGAACCAGAGATATGCAATGATGAAGATGAATCTGTCTTAGCTCTGTTAGTCGACATGGCTACAATATTCGAAGAAGGAAGAAATACTTTAGGAAACTTTTGAAGAAAGTCTAACAATTTGAATGCAAATGCAGAATTTGTAGTAACAGAATAAGAAGATTGCAAAAAAGTGATCTCTTGTTGTGATCCTCCTATTTATAGGCAAACCATTTGGGAAGCCGTATAAGTGATTAGAGGGATCCGTATAAGCACAAATCCCTTAGAATGCTATATAATAGACACATAGAAAGCGTTTTAATTGGACAGTCACCTTTAAAAGGCAAAGGGTATATAGCTGTATGCTAGTCTGCTACAACATGACACTTGTCACGTTGCATTTAATGCACAGAATATAGGCGAGCAAAAATCACATTTTGAAAAAGTTTCTTTGACAAGAGGCCTCTTTAGAGCCCATCTAGCTTCCACTTGGTTGGCATGATAAAGATATGGTGCAGTTATGTCTGTTCAGTCTTTGTCAAGCTTTATTTGAACAGACTAGTTCGTAGCCTTAAAGCGTTTGCCTAGTAAGTTACAAGAGTATCCTACTTTGATACCCCAACCTAAGCTTCACTTAGGTTTTCAATACTCCACTTCAGAACCACTGCTAACCACTCCTGTTCATCTCGCCTCGAACATTTTTGGCTCAGTTATATACTACCTTGGACAACTCCACCTCAACCAACTTCCAGTCTGGACCTATGTACCCATTACATCAACCCCATAGCATTAGGTCGAACTCCTTTAAGTCAGATCGGTCATACTTGAGTAGCCCATATATCCCTTCTCTTTATCTTCACCTCGGCAATGAGACTACAACCGGGGGGAGGTATATAAGTATTGACAAGGCACTTTAGACATGGGTTTCTCAAGCTCAATAGGATCCGAAGTGTCTCATAGCCTAAGGCTCACCCATGCGGGCCTAAGCCCTAGGCTTGTATTGACCAAGCACAGTAAGCTCTGTAATGGTTAGAACATATGAGATAAGGATCAACTAATGTGAAACAGCCATATTCAAAATAAGTGGGATACGTTAGACCTACGACCCCTCTATCCCATAGTTGTAAGAATAGATCTCTCCCACTAACTGACCTCCAACTACTGACTCTACTCCACTATAAATACCAAGTCACTACCTAATGGTAAAACTCTCTAAACTTTGCACATCAAGCTTTCATACTATTCTATATTATTTCCTACTCTTAAATGCCTTACAGCTAACTTAAGCATTGAAGTGGCCACGCCGAAGAATCCTTTAGCATCTCCTCACTATATATTGTTTTGCAAGCCCTATACATACAAAGCCCAAGCACCTACCGACAAGAACTTAGAGAAGATAGGGGCATGTTTTATTTATGCATAATTAAGATTTCGAAAGTCATACATAATATGTTCCAAACTACTAAACAAGCCCTCTATGTATTACAATGAAATTGATCGATTAACTTATAGTACATGAACTTATATTAGCATACTATTTATTTTTGAAGAACTTATAATATCTTTAAGCACCTATGCCTTGGTAAAATGATCCTCATCCTAGTACACAAAGCTAGAGACACAAGCAAGATGGATAGCTCTCATAAGAATTGCTATATGAAAGATTACTGGTTGAAGGCACTTTTCATTAATATATTTCCATGCATAAGAAATAACTTTCAAAAGTCCTTCTTCAACTTCTTCCTTCATCATACTATGCTTATTCATGTAACATTTCACAACAAAAGGTATGTGTTCTCTTTTTCTTTCAAATTGCCAAAAGCAAAAAACAAGGATTTACTTATAGTCAATATTTAATCATTTATACTCAAACAACATTTTGAATTTTTATTTCAAGTACTAAAATTTCTTTAAAAGATGAAAGCAAAAAATACAAATAACTTTCACAAACTTTAACTTTAGTATGAATATATCCTTGGACCTTCTAATGTTACAAATAATTTCCCTAAATGATAAATTGGCAAATAACCTCTAAATGCTATAAATAATCCTTCTAAACTTACAAAAAATTCCTTGAACTTATCAATGTGTACTTAAGGCCACTTAAAGTTTGATCTTGGTGTGTCTTTTTAACTCAAAAAAAAAAAAAAGTGAATATCATCCATATTGCCAATTAATCAAATCTTAGAGGGTAACTTATAACTTTTGAAAGTTTATGAGGTAAATTTATTCATAACCCAAGGTTTAGAATGTTCTTTTACAAAAGATGAAATATAGACAACAAGTCATGGGTTAATGTTCGTTGGCTTTTCTAAAAATGACTTTCTAACTTTCTTTAAAGGCATCATTTATAGGAAAAGGAAAATTGATGAGGAAAAGTAAAAGATAAAAGAAAATGAAAACATGCAAATATTTTGTTATGGCTTTTGTTGGCCTTTACGAAATCATATAGGTGAGAAGGACTTGATCCATCATAAATGAAGTCATATAGGTAAGAGAGCTTGGAAGCCAATTAGCTCATAGGTCATACAATCCAATGATCCATCTTTCCTCATCCAATAATAGCCCTAATGATGCTACATCAACAACCCTCACTCATACCTTTTAAAGCCTCGATGAAGTCACCACTCCTTGTCTACCCTTTGATAAGGAGAGCAAGTGGTAAGTATTAGTAGTGAAATTTTTACCTTGGGCCTTCTAAGAATAAGCTTAGTTCACAGTTCATTTACCTAAAGGGAGTTATGAAAGGCATATCTAATAATATGGCAATATGGTCATAGCTCAAGGTTTACGAGCACCATATCTAAATATAGTAAAATCTTTAAGATCTTACATGTCATATCAATCCATCTCTTCCACTCTTATAAATATCACTATAGCCTCTCTAGNACATGTCATATCAATCCATCTCTTCCACTCTTATAAATATCACTATAGCCTCTCTAGATAAGAATCTAGCTACACTTTCTTTATTGGAATCTTGGTTTTTTATTCTTGACCATTCCATTGATTTGAGCATTAAAGTGCATGCTTCAAAGAAACCTTTGGCATCTCCCAACAGTTAGCATATACTACTTGTGTAGGCATAATCTGCAAATATCAAGGCAAATCTAGGGTCAACTTCCTTCGTTGAGAATTCACAATCAATAACCAGTAAATAAACACCTTGGTCAAAATTTACGAGAATTATTTGCAATTTTTTCAAAGAGTTAACATATTTACCAAAAATTTATGAATTTTTATTATTAATAGATTATTCTAAAGATGTCTAAAGCTTGAAGTTTCACAATGGACTTGAAAATTAAATAAAGGTGATGACATTGCATCTTATCGATCGATACTTTGAAGGAAAGATGTTTTGCTTATGTAAATTTCGCTTCACATATAGGTAGAACCTTCAAATATATAGACTAATCGTGATCATCCATAAGCAGATATGTAACTAATCTTTAGTATAAATCTATTAGGTTCCAATCATACTTTTAATCAAGTAATTCAATCTTAGGTGTTATGTCCTTTTTCACTAATGCTATATTATTCAAATAGTGAGAAGATAAACACTGTTTTACATACCTTATGTGAAGCAATGTTGTTGGACAATCTTAGAATCATGTCTGAAGACTGAAGCTTTTATTATCTTAGGATTAGTTATTGCCCACTTTAAAATATCTGTTGTTAAGATATCTCTCATTCCAATAAATATGTAAAACTGAATGCAAGGCATATTCTAAAATTTCTTCCCCATTTACCCTTGTTTGGCTAGCTTCGTATAAACCCAATAGTCCCCGTAGATCATTCACAAGTAATTCGGTAAAACTCCCTTTCTCATTTTTGAACTTGTTAAAGATGTCTGCAAGATATCATAATAACTAAAAATCATATAAAAAAGGTTTAGCCAAATTAATTTCGAAAACTAATCATGATGGAGTTTCATCATTTCTTATGCTTTGAAATCATAAGATGTGGGCCAAGCGTAAGAAAGAACCAATATCCGAATCTTGTTTTTATACTCCTCCCTAACCTATGCTGAATTATTTTCTTATTAATAATACCAAAAACTTGTAGAATACCATTAAATAATGGAACAACGTTTTACATAATGTCAAATTCACTTCGAAGAGGAGCAAAAAAGAAATAGAAAAGCAAACAACTTACTTTCACTAAACATTTTTTTTTTATAATGTGCTTTCACATAACATTACATCTAAGTTGAACATATTAATGCCAACTTCACTTCACCGAATAAAGGATGAATAGCTATTACATTTCTCCTCTATTCCTTAAAAATAATCTATTACCACATTTACTTGACTAAATAGCCATTCTACGGGATGCTAAAATCTAACCAAATGTTGAATGCCAATTACATAGGTAAGACTCATGAATGGCTAATCCTCCTCTATTACATTTTGTATTCCGAATCTACTCCTAAGAGCCTTTTCTTTCTTGACAACAAACAATATACCCCTTTTCTTCTTCAATAAGCAACAAACGATAGATTCTTTTCTTATCTAACCAATGACTAAACCTTCTTCTCTGACGATCGATCAACAACTAATGACAAATGAGGAATGACTAATGAAAGGTATGATGGTTCTTAGGAACAACGAATGAAATATACCTCTTGGGAGTAATGAATGATCGATAACGAACAATCTTCTTCTCTGACCATTAACTATGAACCAATGACGTACTACTAGTCAAAGGTACGATGGTTCTCGAGATTTGAGAACACAAACGTAAGTTTTAGTCTTTAAATAAATTGATGACAATGTAGAAATCATGAGAGCATGGTTTGAAGAATATGAGAGAGAGAAAGAGAGAGAGAGAGAGAGTAACCATGCATCCAAGATGGAATAGGAGAAGTAAAGTGATAGGTTATATTCTTTTTTTATTCCTTTAGGTACATTTAATGCAACTAAACATTGTAATAGGTTATTACGAGTTTATTCAATTCCGAATGAATGGGAATCCCATTACAAGTTTATTACATTTGGTGAAGTAAATGAGTTGTAATTATTTATGAGGCCAAAGGCTAAGGGGATTGAATTCCCTTTTGATGTTTAGGATTTGAATGGCTTAGCCTCTAAGATATAGGGTAGTCAGCCATAGTTTTTTTATTGAGTTGTATA
The DNA here is from genome assembly GCA_024138015.1 of Lumnitzera littorea. Classification (NCBI taxonomy): domain Eukaryota; kingdom Viridiplantae; phylum Streptophyta; class Magnoliopsida; order Myrtales; family Combretaceae; genus Lumnitzera; species Lumnitzera littorea. The sequence continues at coordinate 117,357,424 of JAMXBB010000001.1, forward strand.
GGGGAAATTCTACTTTAATCACCTCAGTTATCACAATTGACATTTTAGTAACCTGAGTTTTTATTTCTTACTATTTGTGCACCTAAGTTATTCTCCCTAATGTCATAATTATGTTACCCTCAAAATAAATGCAAGGAAAAATAAATTAACGGTAAAAAATGTCCCTTAAGTATTCAAACCTAAATACTCAAATCAAATATCCTTCCTTTTTTCCATTAAATCAAAACCCTAATTCCCAAATGTAATGTCCATAAAATAATAACTCCAACCCATTCATCGTAGACAACTTGTGCATCTCAATGCTCTCTCTTTCATACTTGCTTTTGTTCTCCAATGTTACTCACTCCAACATCGAGCATAAGAATATTTCAAGCCATTTATATTTTTCACATTTGTTGAGTAAGAGAACTTAAAGAATTTTCTTATTCATGGTTTGCTTAGTATACAACACCATTTACGTTCTCCATCATCACTCACTCCGAGAGCATCATTGTACTCAATTTGATGAGTTTATTGTTGGAGTGAATAACAATGGAGAGTAAATGGAAAATAAAAAAAAAAAAGGTGGAATGATGGAGAATAGATGCTAGTACTAAAGAGAGAGACATGAGATGCAAGTTTTGTACGAACATGGGGCCTTTTCCAAAAAATACTATGAAAATAAGCACTCGGAAAATATATTACAAGAATAGGCAAGCAAAGTTGTACGAGTTCACGAAATCTTATAGTTAAGGTACATGCAAAGCACGCAGCTTTAGTACAAGATTTTTGTTTAAAGGGAGGTTACATGGAATCCATGCACATTCAATATAACTGAAGTTGAAAGGCTTCCTCGCCACCTCAATACATCTGCATTTACAAGTAGGACATGTGGTAACCATGCAACCTAAATACAAAATAAAACACATTGTTATCATGTGACCTCCTTACAAATATATATAGCCACGAAAAACCTTATTCCATGTGTTTTCCCTCATAATCTCTCATAGAATTATCTCAAATGCATGTGCATACTCTCTCTTGCACTTCTCCTCTCAATAACATTCAAATGTTCACTAATTGGTAAGTTCTACTCACTCAATCCACAACATTATTGCATTTATTTGTTAAAAAATCTTTGTGTCATGTCTATGCATAAAAAATCTAGGGTTTTGCATTATACTTGAGAACCTTTGTAATTTTTCATATTTGTGTTACTTGTATCATGAAATGCGAATGCGGTATGAAATTAGGTAAACGACATATAATGTATGACATACAATAATTGTTAATACTGGCTAGTTCAGTGTTCATGAAGTACGCATAAAGTGTTTGGTGAAAGTCCCCTTAATATTTTGCTTATGCAAATGACTTGCTACTTTATATAAATTTGTATGTTGAAATGCACCAAATATTGTTTACGCTAACTTATTGGTGACCCATGAAATAATTATGTTGAAAATGGTTGGTTATGTAAAAATTATCGTATATGCATATGGAAACATTGTCAATGGTAGTGTAGGATTAGAGTATGATAGGGAGACAATCAAGAAGTTAAAGGTAAAAAAAGATGCAAATTAAAATCTTTTTTTTTTTTTTTTTGCAAAGGATTTATAATAGCATTAGCATTGATACAACTAGTGGTAAGATTATATACAAGCATCCTTCTGACTTTCAAGGCAGAGCGTAGTATGATTTGATGGGTATCGAAGATGATAACGATGTTGAGAATTCTCATAGACAATCAAGTGTGCATCTCAAAGATAATACCATTCGAGGAAACACCACAAACTTTCCAAAACAGCAAGTTTCGTGTTTTATATTATTAGATATCTAATATATATTTATATATATCTATATACATTTTATTATCTTGCTAAGATTAATATTAAGCTTTTTTTTAATTTAGAAATGTTCATGTAAAGAAAAAAGGATTTTCTCATTTAGAAAATATTTATTCTTAAAAAATGTAAAAGAAAAGAATAATAAAATTTTCATGACCCTAAAAGAAGGTCTGGTAAGATTATCTAAAATTTTCATATTACATGTGTACCCATGATATGAAAATCGCTTCGTAAGTCAAAAATTGTAAGACTCTAATTAGCTAGTCTCTAAGGTTTCCAATTTTTAATTTATAAACTTATCGTATTATATAAATAATTAAGGATATCCAATATTCTATAGTTTCTTAGAACCGTAAAGAATCAGTATTCCCTACCAAACAATAAGATCAAGTAGTAAAGATCTAAAACTTAAATTTACGAAAGTTATAAAATCTAAATATAGTATTAATAATAATATGTAGTATTTTAAACCAACTATACAATCTATTTTCAAATTCTAAGTTTTATGCCTCTTAATGCCAGTACTCAACACTTAACTCTTCGCCCATGCCCGATCATCTAACAACCTGCAAGAGAAAACTATTTGAGAGTAAGCTACACGAGCTTAGTAAAATATCCATCACACTATACTAACAAATAGGTTATTAAATAATTTATTAGCAAACATTATGAATGTATAAACAAACAGTATGCCAAACATTATATATCCAGTTGATCAGTGTTGTATACAACATCAAATTTATTACCCTCTGAAGCAAGGGTTGGAGATACATCAGTACCAATTACAATCGACTTCTAACACTTGAGTTTTTTACCATATATAATATAAAAATTCCATGTTTCATAAAACAAATTTCTATTTTCAAAAGTCTAGTAGTATACAAATTCTCAAGTTTAACAGTGAGGGGACCCCCGTAGTCTACACTCATACCCTATAGCAGTGATTTCTAGACTCGACCTCCAGTCACCCACAGTCAGCGTCTCTAACACTAAGTAAACCTATGAAGTAAGAGTAGGGTCTTGCTGTACTATTGTTTCTGCACTATACTAATCTAATCAAATGGGAATCCATCTCTCCAAGGCCCTTCATTACCAACCACGTAAGGTGATGGCCAGAACATTATATGCCTTGTTCATGCTTATACAAGATCTATTTAAGTTTAGTTAAGTCGATTGTGATTAAGTTAATTTATGAGGTGATCATCCAATATTAACATAATTTATTTTATTTTATTATTTTGACTTAATTAATTATAAATTATTAATTTATGGGTTACATAATGGATTTTTGTAATTTTCTTATTTTTAAGTTTATTTTATCAAAATTTACTTGTTTTATTATTTTTAAGATTTAAGACTTATTTAATTCATTTTTACTATTTTAGTAATTTTCTAATTAATTATTTATTTTATTATTTTATTTTATTTTTTAATTACTATTTTAATTAAAATTAATTTATATGTTGGCATGATAACATGGACATGTGCCACGTGTTATTTTCGAAATTTGTGTATTTTCAATATTTTTCCTATTTTGTATTCTTATGTAATATGTATATCATTATATTTATTCTTATATTTTATTAAATCTTGCAAATTAATTATTTTACTTTCCTTGAAACCCATGGCAGCATATATTTATATATATACTTTCTTACTTTATTTATTAATTTATTGTTATAGTATATTATACATGTATTATTTTAAGTATATCTATATATTTATATATATACTATACTATTAATATACACATTTTATACATATATGTATACTTATGAGATATAACAATATGGCCCTAATTATACTACACATGTAATATGTATGTACATATATATATGATATCTATATATATATACTTGTATTTTTATTTTTCTTTATTCATATATACATACATGGCCATATTTATATATATGTTTCTATTGAAATTATTTAACATACATACTATCATATACAAATATGTATGCATATACCACCAAGACTATATATATGTATATATATATAAACATATTAAAAATACATAATATAAATATTATTATATATGCATATATATATGTACATAACATATACTATGCTATACTGTACTATACTAGCATTTTTGTACCTTATACATACATGTACATATTTTCGATGACATGTTTATACACATACATATGTAAGAAAATTATACAAATATAAATATACATATATTATACTCACATATACATATGTACATATACACAAAGTCCTTTATATTACATATTGTATAATTAAATATGATATGTATGTATACATGAATATACCTATATATTTACACCTATATGGACATGTGAATATAAAGAATTACTAAATTTACATATCATTCCATTTCATATACACTTAATCTTAATACAAGAAAATTATAAAATCCATTATAATTGCAAAATCCCTGAATACATATATCTCTACACAGTACATATACACATAAAATATATATATTTTAACAAAATACATACTCCAAAAGGCTATTAAATTGCTCCTTTGATGTCATGATACGTAGTTATCCCGAGTGGTTAATCTTCTTCCTCTTGTATTTGTTGAGAGTCAATAAGAAAATTGAGAAAATAAAATTAGTATAAGAGGAAATGAAAAGTAATTTTTGGTGAAGTAATTTCTTGTTGTTCTTTTGGTTTGTTTTGAAAAGAAAACAACAACAAATGGGCGAGGAGGAGACATCTAAGAGAAGAAAAGGAAAAACAAGACAATAGATGTAAAAGATAAAAGAATATAGGAAAGCATTTAAGTGATGTGATGAGTAGCTTGTCAATTATCTTTGTTTTATCAATATAAATAACACATGGGTAAATTAAAGATCACAAATGGCATACGTAAATCATCTCTGGAAGCTGGAACGTAGCAGCCTAGGGAGGAAAAGAAAAATAGGAAAAGGAAAAAGAAAGAGAAGAGAAGAAAAAGGAAAAATGAAAATAAAAATAATAGGCTTTACTAAATACAATAATTATAAGTTTACAAATTATAAAATAATGTTGAATTTTTATAAAATTTAATAATTTAATTGTTAACCGTTACATTTGTAATATTTCAAAAGTTATCTTAACCCGTTCGTTGACTCTTTTATGCGATTACGCGTATTAATCGATAATTATATTTTATTAGAGTTTTATTCCTATTAAGGTATAATTATTCATTTCGTTGACTCTTTTGTTAAATTTGGGTTCGATCTCAAATACTTACTTATATATAGGATTTAGGGTTTTAGTAAACGATTTAAGTTTTGATCAAAATTTTAGGTTTTTTTTGTTACTTATAATATATTCAAATTTATAATTTAATAAAATTTTTATCTCACTTAGTCATAACAACTTATGGAGTTATCTACAGTACTAGAATTCAATTCTACTTTCAAATAGCTAAATTTATGGACTTTACAAAAATAATAATTAGTTATGTTTAAAAAAAATTAGGACCCATTTTTCGTAGGATTTTTTTCAATAAAATTAAATTCATAAAAACTTAAACCCAAATTTTTCTAAAAAATTAAAACAAACCAACACATTAAAGTTTTACAAAAAAATGAATTACAGAAGTCTAATATCAAAAAGTAGGTATGTAAGTACCTTTGGACAACTATGAGGCAACTTAAAATAGGAAATTTTTTTATCTTCCCTTTTGTAAATGAATTTAAATTCTTATTTTCTTCTTTTCTATGTAAATAAGATCAATTTTCTTTATTTATAAATTTAGAATTATTCTTTCAAGTTAAAATGGTATTTTGAAAAATAAAATTAAGTTCGAAAGGTTAGAAGTGGTACCCTCAAACTTTAGAAAATTCACAAGAATAACCAAATAACTAATTATAATTATGATTTAGTTACATTGTGATTAGTATATTATGATGAATTCAATTTTTCCTCTATATTAGTGATTGAATTAGTAAAAGTTCTCTTTATGATTGTTCTATTCCATTTTTTAAGTCATAGTTAATTTTGATAATTTAGTTTATTTTTATTTATTCATTTTTTGAGTGCTTAGATAATAATAGAATTAATATTGGTCTAGTACTTTATTTAATCCTCGTACAAATGTTACTCTACCCACTCTTTATTACTTGATCGATTCAATAGACTTATTGGTGTCTACACTTATTTAAAAATTTTACAAATTAAGAAGTAAGGTGTTTAAGGGAAAAGTAGTAGAGAACACTAGATAATGAAGGGCTTGGACAACTATTATCGTTGAACCCTAGGTGGGGTGGTTGTTCGAGACAACTATTACTTTTCGCCTCGATGTGTCTCATGTAGCAATAATTATTTGCCACTCAAATATATCCACCAAGAATTTAAATATTGAGAATGTGGTACGCAGCCTAGTATTGATAAGATTCAAATATTGGGTGGTTAATGGTTTTTCTAGTTATCTACTCTCTCCTAGAATTTTCTAAGGACATTTGGTACAGCTTTACATTTTGCTACCATGGATGAGCTCCTTTGCTTGACTTACTTCATTCCACCTTATAGGAATTCTTTCTTAGTAAGACTTGTAACTTCCAAGACGGTTGTAACATCAACGAAGAATTCAAAATTCATCTTTTCTTGAGCGTTACTTTAGTTGTACAATCAATTTTTTTTTTTTTATTCCTCCATAAGATAAAGATGCAACCTCTTACCATTACTACCTAACATTAGCCATTAGCGGGATGGTATAAGAGCAAATAAGGATTGATGCATTTCCTCTCATATTAAATTCAACGAACTTATTGATAATTATAATCACAATCTCTAAAATTTTCAATTAAGTGTAAGAAACCTTCAAATTTCAAATATTCCCATAACTTTAGAAGACATGCAAATAATCTTAAAGGTTGATCTAGGGTCTATTCTTATCACATTAAAATTAAATTTCCAAAATCTTCGAAAAGTTATTATGAAAAATAAAAAATGAAGAAGGTTATTCAATAACCACTATAACAACATATCATAGTACGAAATTCAAAAATTATAGATTTCTTTAACTTTTCTTACTCATGAGGAATAAACCACAATTTTTCTACACCTTACACTACTCAACAAAATGGATAGTAGAAAAGAAAAATAGAATTTTACAAGGAATAGAACTTTACTTTAATAGTCACCAAACACTCAATCTTAATTCTAATCATTTTTCAGGGATCCCGATGGACTCTCATTTGAGTTCTAGATGCTGATCTTAATCAAGCTTAATATAATCAACAAATTGAAGCTTAAATTTTTAAGTAAGGGATTCTTTCGTATGGTTGTATCTCGTCATGGGTGCAAGTAGTGGCTAAAGGAGTAGTGGACTTCGATAGTAGTAGTGTAATCTTGGTTAGTGGGTTTTGGTGATGGCCAAATAATTTGGTGGTCCCTGATGGGTAGAAGTTTTGATGGCATTTCCTTGGGAGCAAGTTTTCTTTTTTATTCCAATATTAGTAGTGTTAATTATACATTTTTTCTAACTAAGGTTAGTTATAATATCCGATCTTATCTTATTAACTTATCTATATGATTATGACCATATAGATAATTATGATTATATGATGACCTATGTTATGAATATGTACAATGTTTTATATATGTCATTTCTTAGATCTTCAAATGAGTGTTTTTTTGTAGGGAAGAAAATATTTGATAAAAAAAATGAAAATTTAAGCTTATGCATTAGCCAAAAACCCTACACTTAGGTGCTGAAAAATTTTGAAGTAGTATTTCAACAATTGAACAGGACTTTTTGAAATATATTTAAATGACTGTTTCAAATGGAACCTTGAATATCACATGTTCAATATATAAGTAAGGGTATAAATGAGATGAGTCTAATCATAAATCACTTAAGTTTGGCTTAATATTTACTCGAATTCGATTTGGCCATAATTCAGTCAAGCTTAAGCTTAAGTTACTCGAGTAGCTTTTTGAGTCGAGCTTTTTGATGCTCAGCTCTCTAAACTCGTAAGTCCAATCAAGCTCAAGTTAAGTTTAAAAATTAATAGAAATCGAGTCAAGTTTAAATAGTATTATTATTTTTATTAAATTTATAATGTTTTTTAAGATTGTCGAGCCTAAACAAGCCCAATTAAGTTGAGCTCAAGGTTATTAAGTTTCATTTTGAGTTAGGCTCCAACTTTATAAATTAAAGCTCAATTGAGTTCAAGTTTCAAATTTTTCCACTCGAGTCAAGTTTGAGTTTAATATTGTATCATCCTAACTTAACTCATTTACAACTCTCAAAAGATCTTTTTATGGAATATTTTTTTCTCCCCTTATTATAGCTAGTGCTTAATTAATTAAATAATTCTCTAAACTCGATTTTTAAAAATAAAAATGAGAAAATTTATATTTTTATGTAAGGATCATTTTCATAAAGGAAGATAATAGCAAGATGAGTTTTTATATGAAACTCTTATAAATATATACCATAAATAAAAGGATTCTAAATAGATTTCATTTACAGTCTTATTTGCTTCCAAGTTTGATGATAGAATTCTCTCCTAAGTCTTAGGTTTTCAACAAGATGTGTATTTCTTTTTCTTTTTTTTTCTTTTTCTTTTTCTTTTTTTGAGATGCAAGAAGGGGATTATTATACAAATCTTTAGACATTAATTTTTAAAACAAATAATTATTTATTTTACAAGTCCTATAAAAGGCTTGATTAGGTACATAAAAGAGTACTCTAATAACAATTAGTTTGATGTAGTTAAACTCATAAAGCAACTAGCTCAACAAGTAAAGAAGTCATAAAACCCTTTAGCTATTTTTTTTTCTTTTTGGGAAAAGTATGACTATCTTCACCTTTATATAAAACATCTATTACTCTCATAGGTCGAAAGGTGGTAAGGGAAGGAGGAGGATACCGAGGGGGATCTATCAGTAGCAAATTCTGAGGATAGGTACAGGCAATGCATTTGGACTAAGGTATTCTTCATTTATATATTTTCAAGCATTTGCAATTTGCTTGTGCAACTCTCTTTTGGGTGTCTTTTGTCACGTTATATCGTTTCATGTAACACTCCATAGCTGTTAACACATCATGTATTTCTTGCTCATACTGAAAAGGAAAGAAATCATAGTTAAAAACAATGAAATTATGGTATATATGCACATACGTATGCATGCCTCTATAGCTTAGGTAGGGGTGGATGGAGCTGTAAGGTAGAGGAGGAGCATTTTGGTTCAAAAACCAATAAAGGATAAATGATTTTAGTAATGCATAGTAGAGATAAATGTAATTAATAGTGGTACAAACAAAAGATGTTATTAATGGCTATTGTGTATTTCTAGTGTGGCATATGCTACATTTGTGTCCAGTTTCACATTAACTTATCATTGACAACATGTAAGGGATATTCTCTATATGTACTACACTTAATAATATTCATCTCTTTGTGGTAATAAAACCTTTGATACTCCATATGAAATGTTGAACCCAAAAGTTCATCTTATCTCATATAATTATATAAAATCTATGTGCACATACACACACACACATGCATATATATATATATTTGATTTTCCCTTTCTACAACAATTGCAATAGTAGCCACAAAAAAAAAAATTCACACACATATGTATACAATTGTTTTTTAACCTTCTATCAATATCTAATGTAATTATCTAATTAAATTATGTTATGAAATCAATTTTACAACTCTAACTAGGTATGATAAAATATGACAAAATTTGTGCTTATAATCGTATAAAAAATATATATATATGATGAGTGTAAACCCCATAAATTTAGCTATTTGAGTATAGAATTAAGCTCAAATACTGTAAATAACTTTAGGAGTCGATAAGACCAAGTAAGATAAAAATTTTATTAAGTTATAAATTTAAATATATTATAAGTAATAAAAAAAACCCTAAAATTTTAATCGAAACCTAAATTGCGTATAAACCTTAACGAAAACATCAAAATAACTTATAAATATTATCAATATAACGGATACCAATTAAATTGATAAATTTTTATAAAATTTCAAAATTAATTTATAAATGCTATTTTTATTATTTTTATGTTTGAAAAAATTACATATAATTATTTTTATTTTCCTTTTTCTTTCTTTTTTTTTCTTTCTTTTTCCTACTTCTATTTTATTTTTCTTCTTGTTTCACGTACTCACACAACAACCCACATTTTCTTTGCTTTTGTTTTCAGTCTATAGATGTCCACTTTATGTACATGAAATCAAAAAGTTTGATTACATATCTTTTCTCAATTAATGCAAGGATTTGACAAATTGCTTTATAATTTTCTTTGTTTTTTTCTTCTTTTCTTGTTTCCCCTGCTCTTCATGCCTAGAACTACGAAAAATTGAAACCAAAAAAAAGAAAAAGAAACAAACCAAAGTAAACACACACACCAAAAAAAAAAATCAAAATAAGAAAAACAAGGGAAAAAACTAAGAATAAGAACAAGAACAAGAAGAAGAAGAAAAATAAGGGATTCAACCACTTATTTGATATAAATTGCCAAGGATTTAAGTAGGTTTATCATTTATTTTGTACATATATGTATTCTATACTATATATATGTATACTAAGTATTTTATTTATTTATGTATTTACATGTACAAATATGTATGCACGAATAGATAAATACATATGTATTATGTATTTTCTTTATTTATGTATAAACATATGTACATAGGCGTAGGTATATATATTATTATGTCTAATATATGATATATGTATATAGTTACAAATAATAATACATATAGTATGTATTTCCCTACACATGTATTTATGTACATATGTATATGTGTGTATTATATATATATGTATATTTAGTATTTTATTATATAGCATATATATGTATACGCGTATAGCATATGTATATGTACTAAGTATTTCCTTTATATACATATATATATTCAGTATTTTATTTAATTATTTATATACATATGCGTGATTATGTATATATATATATATATGTACTTATTATTTTTACCATATGAGGTATACATATGTATACATATAGAGTAAATATATGTATATATACTTAATATTTTCAAAGTATAAGAATTTTTGTAAATTTGTATATATATATACAGCTGACGTGAATATGTATATATAAATATTATTAATGATATTTTATATTTTAGTATATATACACGTATATAGTACAACCGTATATGTACATAAGTATATAACGTATAAATAAGTGTATATTATACTTGTACATAATGTATAAGTAAAGTCAGAATAATTTATTATATAAAGTATAGTATACTTATAAATGTACATATATAAATAGTGATGTATACGTAAAAAATACGAGTATAATCAAATAGTATATAATATACTAGACTATTAATTTAATAAATAAAGTAAGTTAATAGATATATATATATATACATAAATACTGTAAATTTGGAGAAAGATTAATAATTAAGTAAATTATAAATTTTGATAAAATATAATCATAAGTATTTATATATATAATTATATTATAAAATAAGAAAATTATGGAAAAAGTATAAAGGTGACATGTGGCACTTCCATATGTTGTCACATCACCATTTATTATAAATTAAGTAATTTTCGTAATTAATAATAATAATAAATAATTAATTAAGTAGAAAAATAATAAAGTAAAAAAATTGAGTTAATAATTCTAAAATCTTAAAAATAAATAAAAACAAATAATTATAGTAAAATAATCTTAAAATAAGAAAATTACCAATTATACGATTTAAATAATTATTAAATAATAAATATACTAAGAAAAACTTGAATTGATATTTTATAGTTTTTTAAGTTAAAATAATAAAATTTGTGATATTTTTATATCACAGTCAAAATTATAAATTATAACGTTCAAAATAAACTTCGCTGCAAGAAAGTACATTAAAAAACGATCAAAATGGACTTAAAGTTCATAAAGATCCAAGCTAAATCGAAAAAGTTATACGCGATTCGATAAAAAGTTTAAATCGACAATTTCACATAAATCAATAACTAAGTTAAATAAATAGTACAAATTATCGTATTAGTTTAGTTTTAATTTCTAAACTTACTACTTTTGTATTCTTTATTCTCAAGTGATCTTAACTTTAACCTTGATTTACCATCAAACTATTACAACTCTTGAGTTGAGCATGACTGAATGAGTTTTTCTTAGTGATTCCATATTTACTTGTGTTTGTAATTAGTGAATATAAATTGTTATTAATAACTGAGTATTGTGTAGGGTTGAGTTATGCTTGTGTATGATACTGTTTGTTAATAGGAAATTTACTTTAAAGTATAATAACGTATCAGATGTTACATAATAAATTCGATAGGAATTGATTGTCTGTGACCTTGTTGATTACTGAATAACAAGACCTAACATTATCTAACTTAAAATAACTAAATCGAAACACGTATAATCATGCACTCCATAACTAATTTCAATTTCAACTGTCACATTATACGAAGGTAGCAAGAGGCCATACGTAAGTTAATTATTTGATGTTATTATGTTTTGTACGGTGCACACATACGATATGACTCTACCTTGGCCCACGAGATCACTAGGTATTGGAGGTGCCAACCGCTTAATTAAGGGTTGAGTTCAGAGGCCTCCATTTAGGGATAAGTGTGGGCTACGTAAACTTACTCATAATCATATGTAAAACTTGATTTTGACAAAAATTGTGAATGGATATACCATTACATTTTGTATATGAAATGCAAAGTTTCATTATTGTAAAAGTTTTAGTATGATTCCCAAATCTGACTGGTGCTAATATATCTCCAACCCTGACTTCGGAGGGTATTAAATCCGAGTTATATGCAATACCTTGTCACTTGGATATATTTGTATGGTATACTGATTGTTCATGTATTCATTTGATTAAATTAAATTGTTGTATTACTTATTTGTTGTATGGTTGAGGGAAGATCTCATTAAGCTTGTATAACTTACTCTCTAATAGTCTTTTCTTGCAGGTTGCTAGATAATCAAGCATCAGTTAAGAGCTGAGTGTTGAGTACCAATGTTGAGATGCATTAAAGTTAGAATCTGAAGGTCAATTGTAAAGCGGTTTAAATTATTACATATAATTATTGATACTATATTTAGATTTTATAACTTCTCTAAGTTTAAGATTTAGATATTTACTACCTAATCTTATCGTTTAGTAGGAGATACTAATTATTTGTGGTTCTGAGCAACTATGAATTATTAGATGTCTTTAGTTATTTATATAATAAGATAAGTTTATAAATTAAAAATGTGTAACCATAGAGATTAACTAATTAGAGTTTTGCAATTTTTTGACTTGTAAGGTAGTTTTCGTATTACAAATGCACACATATTATAAAAATTTTATGCAATCTTACTAGGTACCCTTTAGAGTTATGACAATGAGGAAGCAATTCAAAGGAAGCATTTGGGAGTGTATATTACCTTGCAAGAGACAATACCATCCCTGAGTCTACTAATGATTGTTGCGGCCTTCCAAATCTTAGGATTTGTACTTAACCACTTAAAAACATCTTTTACCACGATGTTTCACATTCCAACAAAAGATGTGGTAGCTATCATTGCTTAACCACAAGTCACCAATGCAATGGACGTGTACTCTTCCACTGTTGGTGTATGGTTGCAAAACCATTTAGCCTCCACTTGACTTTTCATCTAACAAGGACAAAGAATACCAAGCCTATTCCATTTAGCATCTAATTTATATATAGTTATGAATTTTTCTTAAGTGAATCTAATTTTATAATATTAGTTCTAATTCTACAACGGTACCATATAAATCATAGATATCATCAATAATTAAAGTTATATAATTGACCTTTGTAAGTATTTCCCTTGCCATAGCATACTTTAGTTCAAAGTATACAGCCAATACCGAAAAATAACAGTCAATAATTCTACCTCTTGCAAATGGTAACTTTCTCATAAAATATAAATCTTTCCACCACCTAGACCAAATTATATATATATATATATATATATATATATATGTATGTATGTATGTATGTATGTATATATTTTTAAGCCATCTCGATAATAAGTAAATATATAAAGTTAGAAGCATAGAGAGTAATTATTATTAGGAAATAAAGAGTACTTAGAAATGGTTATTACCGAGAATATGGATTTCATTGTTTGGTTCATAAATGTTAAGTTTATTGGAATGATGTGGATAATATAAACGAGTTGAACAATCTAACAATTATTTTTTGCTAAAATTAAAAACCTTCTACCTTATGATGTTACTAAGTTCCTTTTAGTGTTGCTTTTGTAGTAAGTTGAATTCTAACTTTGCTCAGGATAGGATTACTTCATTATGTGAAGGATCTTCCTGATAAATACTCATGTAATACCTAGAGAATGTGTCACTTATGAAGATGGGAACTGATCCGTTGCTTGTCAATGGACTTAAGATGAGTCTTAGTGAAGGACAATGCTTCATCTAGAATATATTCACAATGAATCCTTAAATGGCTAGCCTCAAACAAGTTCAACAACCCTTTGACATCTATGATAGGGGATTCATCAAACTTTCCTTCCTCGTTTATAAACTTGTTAAACATGTCTATAAGATACAAATAAGAGGAAAATATCTCCTTATTCATGCTCTCTTAATTGATCAATAGACTTTTGTAAATATACAAATTAAGAAAGTTCTTCATTTCCACATTTTTCTCTTCTCATAAAGTGTGCAATAGCCCACAAATATTAGAAAACATGAAAAGTACTTTTCTGATGGTTTGAACGATTGTGTTTAGTGTACAAAATTAATTCTCAACATTCAACAATATATTTATTTGAATCATCCAACTTTTGAAAATATACGGAACAAGTCTATCCATTAATTTTATTAAAAGTTGACACATATCAACTTTTATATTTTTTAATAATTACTTTTCTCAATGTAATTTTTTGTTATGATTGTTGGACAATTCAATAAAATATATTTTCTATTAAGGGTTAATTAAATAAATAATTGTAGGCCAATCAACACTCATTTCATGTCTACTTTTAGTATAATATTTAAGGGAAATTTAAGGGTCCCATCCTTTATTTTGACAAGGGTCCCATCCATGATCTTACTATTTATTTCTATATTTTAAATCTGAACCATTTAATTCACAGATTATTAAATGATTTAGATTTAAAGGTAATTAAATTAAGAATGAAAATGATAGTGATATTGGTCTCGTAAAAAAAAAAAAGAAGAAGACAAAATTGTAGAAAAATCTAATATTTAATGGAGTTAACAAAAGAACTGTTCCTTTCAATTTCAAATTTCAAGAACTTAAATAGAGAAAAGGGAAAACTACCATTTAATCACCAACATTCATATGCTTTTCTATTTGAATTTTTAATTTTTTTTATTCTAATTAAATAATCAACATTTTTTAACTCTTATAAGAATGAATTTTTGTCAAGTCTATAAAAAGTTCAATTTACCCTTAGTACATCTCAACTTCCAAAAGCTCCACAAATAATTTAATGATATAAAATATTATCAAATATATAAATAATAGTGCAATAGAATAACAAAAATATAAAAAATAATGAAAAGAAAAAAGTCGAGAAAAATAAATATACCCCATTAAGTCCCATTGAGCAACCCAAAGGAAAGGGACCAACCAACAGCATATGGCCATAAAATAGCCCATTGCATCTTGGCTTTATACTGGTCGAGTAAGGCTATTTCACGTAATCAAGTCACAACATAACTAGGACATATTATCCCATCATAGTAGTTGGTGGTGTAACCCACCTAAGGTAGATAGTATCAAAAGGTAGGAGAAAAAAAAAAAGGTTTTAGCTTAATCTTCTTTCTTAATAGTAAAAAGAAAGTTTAATTTTTCTATTTCTTTCCCTCTTTGCATAATTTAGTTGATCAATTTATTTTTAAACTTCATTTAATTCATCTGTTTCTCATCTTTGTAGTATCTATTTAAATCTTATATTTGGCAAAACTAAGATACCAAAAAGATAGAAACATGATTCTATGTATACTCTTCTTCTAAAATCATAAACCTAATAAATCCCTATAAAATTGAATTTACTTATCCTTTATTTTATTCATATTTACTAGAACATCAAACAAATTAACCATTTTCAACATATAAAATATATTTTTTTAAATATACTCTCTTAAAAGTATATAAATTTTTATTTCGCAACCTGACACTCCAATAATCATTTTCATCATGATTATAAAACAAAAACAGATAAGATAAAATAAGATGGTTTTTCAAATATTATTTTTCAACCATAACCTTAGCCAACTATGATCATCCTAAGGATGGGCTACAACTTTGACAGTTGGTCAATCCCTACCCAATACTAAACTGCCTCTTCCTTTGTCCAAATTTTTTTAATATATCATTTAAATATATTCAATCATTATTTCATTTGATTAATTCTTTCAAACTGATTAGAAGTTGATACGAGTCAAGGGTGATGAAACTTTCAATGATCTTGTCATAAGTCCATTTAACTAAAAATTAGAAATTATTGATAACTTAGAAATAACAAAATACCAAGAACTCAATGAAAAGAGTGGTTAAATACAAAAGATGGAATGTGTATTTTCCCCTTAAAGAGAAATAATTCAATGACTCAAATAAAAAGAATATCAAATATTAAGAACTAATTTTATACTTTTATTGATATAGTGTCAAAAGTACCGGCCAAGATATTATTTCCAACCTGAGTAATAAAATTGTTAAATATAATAACTAATCAAACTTTTGCTTGTTAAATTTTATACAAAAACTTTGAAGTTGTTAGATGCTATATGTAATCAAACGTTCCCTTATTTAATCAACTACCTTCATCATTTCCAAAAATATGTCATACTCATTGGCCATGAATACAAATGTGAAAGATGAGAAGGAAATAGTGATTTTAATAAGTAAAATCCTTTTAGAGAAGCAATGAAATGTGTAAATATAATATTATGTTAAAAATTAATGTAAAATTGATAACAAGCTATTATCATACCATAAAATATTTTAGTAGCTAAATTTTGTAGGAGTGTTAGTTATATAAATGAAAGGTTTGAAAAATTCGCTTTTCAGTGAAACAAACTCAAACTTAAATATCATATAAGATGGTCTTAACGAAATAATCCTCCAAAAGGTCGGAACAGCAGAGACCAAGGACATACTTTAGTTTCTCGTTGGTGAATCTGGTTATGTTGCGGAGGTTGAGGATTGGCTTAGAGCGTGACCTGGCATAAGTTAGTACATGTGAAAAATGATTTCCAACAACCGTACGGTCAGAATCATCAATACACCGATAATTCTAGGTGTTTGTCAAACCTAATCTCATGGCAGATGGTATATTAAAATTCTCCAAAATTTTATCGGATTTTCAAGTGCATCCCACGTGAAGCAAGAAAATGTTTGTGGACATGACAGTTTGAGGCTCTCATTGTCAGGTGTTCAATAGAAGAAAATAACATTATTGACGTGATTCCCTATTAAAATTATTGAAACACATCCTATTCAAATTCTATTTGATTTTCAGGAGGATCCCACATAAAGAAAAAGTTTATGGACGTGAGAATTTGAGACTCTCATTGTCAAGTCCTCGATACTGGAAAATAACATTGAAAACTATTCGGTTATGGAGACACATCCTATTTTTTAAAGTAGAACATTTTGATTCCTTACAAAATATTGAAATAGCAAAATTTATGCTTTAATGTACAACCAAGTTAGCTTTTTATATAAATACTAGTAAACCACGTACTAGTGTTATAGGTATAAAATAATTATTTATATAAAAGTTGAGGTTTACATGAAAAAAAATTAAGGATTTCTAGAGTAAGGTTAAAGGAGGAGAGTAACCACATGAAGTAGGGTAACGAGGTGGTGGGGAGATTAATGGTTACAAAGAAATTAAAAAGTGAGAAGTTGAGATTGTTATCACAAAAATTCAAACTATCTTATAAAATTTTTAATTATCATCTCCACCTATATAATTATCATAATATACCATATATACTTTTATAGTTATAATTTTTTTATTTATCTATTATTTTAATTGCTATTATTTAAAAAATTCACTATACTTTTGTGTCCTTTTTCTATTTTTTGCACATACAATGTAAATACATCATCCATTAATATATTTATAATTTTAAAATGCAATTTAATATTAGGTTTTTTTTTGTTATATAAAATTATATTGAAGGATTATATAATAATTTTCTAGTGAAAGTACCAATTATGGTAATTTAAGCCTCTTGGGGCGCTAGTAATCTAAATATGCACGTATATAGTCTTTTTAGATGGATTCATCATCTCAGCGGTGCATGAATTATTTAGTTGTTAGTTTGAAATTTTGATGGTTAATATACACCCAGTTGTCACTTTATATGTATCAGGAGTACGGCAATTAGTTTTTACTGTAGACAACACGAAAATTATCATTGTACGAAGCATCTACAGCCGCACAAAAGAAGAAAGGCTTGGAATACTAGAAAATACGATAGAACGATGTGACCTTTTGATCATGTGGTGGAGACAAAAACAAAACGTCCAATTCAGTCCTGTACATTGCGAATCTTCTCAGCATATTGTTACCAATGCAGAGCATACTTCGAGTTCTTTCTTCTAAAGGGAAACGTATATATATATATATATATATATATAAATAAAAAATTATGGCCATGTTACTTGATATCCCTAAAAAATATATAGCACCTAAAGATTTAAGATTTTTCTACTGTTTTATTCTTATTTTTTATGAAATCGATACCATTCTCCATCTTTCATTTTAATTTGTATTTATTTAGATCTTTTATTCTTATTATACTTTGTGCTTATTTTTTCATATAACTGAGTTTAGATTTATCAAGCTCATTTTTATTGAAAGAACAAATTAATAATTATTATAATAACTTAGTCATTATAAGATAAAAGATAGGGATAGGAGAAAAAAAGAATGGAATTATGATAGATAAAGGATTAGAATATGAGAATAAGTGATATAAAGAATATAATAGAAAATAAATCAGAGAGAGAGAACAGTTGAGTAAATGCAATGGAAACTTGCAAGATTAGAAAAATGTAATGAGAATGAAAGATTTTAGTGAGAGGTTTTGCATATATTTAGTGCTAAATATAGAATACAACAGATTTGCCAAAGAAATCAAAAGAATGGACAGGAGAGACATCGGAAGCTTAAATAGGGTAAAATTGGACAAATAAGGAATAGAGACGTTTTAGAGAAATGAAGCTCATAAAAAAAAGGGAGAAAAAGAAAGGAAAAAAAAAAAAAGAGAAAGAGTTCTCTCTTTGAGACCCTTAAGTAACAAAATAGTAACCTCTATAAACTATAAATATAAGATTGATAACAAATTTATAAATCCATATAACTTTCTTTATGAAATGATTTGTTATGTGTTAGTTTCGATAACAAAACTATTTGTAAGGGATGTGGAACATGATATCCTCAAGTTAGTAATTAGAACACAAACATTTAAATATTAGAGCAAAACCTCATTTTTGTATGACTAAAGTTAACAATTGATTTAAAGTATTTAAGAAAATAACTTGATTACGCTAGAAATTTATCAGAAACTTAATAACCTTAATTAAGAAGTTCTCGTAGGCTTTGAAGCAAAAAATATAGTAAAATATAAAGAATTAATCAAAATAGTGATGATTTATTTTATATGAGCCCCTAAAGTCGTACTTAGGGTAATTGTATCCGAATTTAGGGTTTTGAGAGAAATTTATCCGATCGAGTCTAAATTTTACAATCAGGTTAGAAAAATTAGTTGAAATGACTTAATCAAGTTAGATTTTAGGACAATATACTAATAACCCAATTTTAGCCTTAAAGAAATAATTAATTAATATAACATAAAAATCGTTAAAACCCCTAAAATTAAGCTCAAAATACAATAGGGATTTAGAGATAAGTTATATAAGCTATAAAAAGCAATAATATAGCATAATATACTTTATGGATTTATATATGTATTTTTATGAATATACTCTATATATATAATAAATATACCCATAAATTATATAATTATATATAATAAACGATAAATTTGCAAGATTAAATAGAAAATATATCTTAAAAACAAAAGACATGCTAGAAGCATGATTATATACATGTAATTATTCATTACGTGTAATGTATGTATTGGATATATATCCATATATTAATAAAATAACTAAATATACTTAAATTATCCAAAGTTGACAAAAAGTACACTAAAACTAAATCAAAACCTATCCAAAACCTGGATTTAAGTTGGAGTCACCATAACAGCATCAACAACAAAGTTTGAATGAGTCAAAAGTCAATTCCATCAAGTAAGGACTCCTACTAACACTTTTTCAAAGAAAAATATATAAATTAAATTGTCTAAATTCTTACACCCAAATCTAGTATAATAGGACCCTTTGGCTTCCAATTACTCATTTCAGGAACAAAAGATACCCAAAGAAAAATAAAATAAAATAAATAGAAAATAGAAAAAAAGGGGAATTTACTAACGTAAGATGGTTTCACCACCAAACCAAAATCTACTGTTGCACCTGACTAGCCACCACTAAAGCAGCTACTACCCAACTCCACTAAACATTAGGTTCGAAAATCTATCTTATTTTTCATGTATTTTCTAAAAATATCAATTTATTCCCAAAAATTATGAGAAAAATTATTCTTAAGTTATTTTAGATGTACTTTTATACTATGAATTTAATTTTGGAAAATTATGAATATTTTATATACTTTCTTAACAAATGTACTATTCATCCATACTTTGAAATTAAAAATAAATATACTAAATAATATTGTTTCATGCTCAAAATTTTTCTTTAAAATACATATTACATGTAGTATGTTGCTATGTATCCCAATTTTGATTTTATATATAGTTAGTATTTATTGTATTTTCAAGCCTTAAAAATGGCGAAAATAGGGTAATTTGTGAATTAAACTAATTTTAGGTGAAATAATTAATGAAATTAGAATCTATAGATGTTCCTAATGATATTAGGATAGGTTGGAATTAATTTGGTGTAAAAATCATATTATCTACTTAATTAGCTGTGATTTAGGGGTAAAATTGTAATTTTATGCATGTAGGCGATAAGCCCAATTGCATGAAATAAGTTGCTAATTAAATTCTTTATATATATTTTTTAGTATATAGAAATTTTCGTGGATTTATTTATTGATCCTAGCTAATTATTGTGAATTTTTCTATTTAAGTAATTTAATTTACTAACTGAGAAACGTTTTTAGCAATATTCAATTAAAAGGTGATAATTAATTGATTAAACCTAAATATATATGATCTAGTCAAGTGTGATCACTAGTTATTTATGTTATATTTTATAATATTATATTATATGAACTGGGTTATGATGTGCAGAGTTAGGGATAAAAAAATGCTAGTTTTATCACATTTTATTTAATTTTTTTTATAAAACTATACTTTATTTAGATAATATGATATTACCAATGGTATGAGTGCATATGTCTATTAGAATTAAAAATATCACTTAAAAATTTGTCTTTTTGAAATGAAATACATTACGTACCATCGAGTTCAAACGAACCGAATTATACTAATTTTAATAAGATTGAATAATTCTAAGTAATAAAGTGGGAATTCTATAATATTACAAAAATTATTGTCCTACAACAACTTTTCCGTAATAGAAATATAATTTGATCGATGAGATGAACATTTTGATATGACTAAAATAATATATTATAAATAATAGTGTAACTACATATATGGTTAATATTCACTAATTTAATAAGACTTATAAAGTAAAACTATAATAATTAAGTACATATATAAATATAACTATATTTCACCATTTATGAATAATATACTTCAATATATTTATGCATATCACTTCATAAATAGTATTTTTACCAAGTTATACGATAATACAAAGAGTTAGATAAAATGCTAATGTTTTCATAAATCTTACGAAAACTAAATATGAGTTATATAAATATATATATATATATATAGGATTTTTAAAAGGAGTAGAACGTTAATAATAGAAACATACCAGAGTGAGCAATAATACATGTTAGCAAGATAAATGCTTAATAGTATCTTAGGGTATTATTTTTAGAATATTTGAAGGCTTTGGTATATATTTACTTACATTTGTAATTAGCTATTTGTACATATGTAATACTTGTGTTTAAAATTCAATTTGTTGTGATGAGAGTTAAGCTCCATGTTATGATTGTTTTGTGAACAATATTATGTTTCAATTGCCTAAGCTTGATTGATTACCCTAAAAATAAACTAACTTAAAATCGACTTAACATCTAACCTAACATGCATTGCAACCTATTATGAGTAAAGACTAGGATTCTCCGGTCAAACATAGACTCCCTTTGACAAGAATAGTTAAAATGGTCTTTTTCCTACCTTAATTGAATTAAGTGACAAGAGAGGAGGTTATGGCAAAGTTGGGAGCCATGGTTCAAAAATGGTAATAAGAGAAAAGTATTCTCCATTGTACAAACCCCAATTTAGTCTCGATTTGTGAGTGCACAACATCAAACTCCTCAAGTCAAATTAGAGCGAATGTAATTTCTCTAATCTCACGATAAACCAAATAATATCGTACGATGATATTTACTTGTACACATATTGTATCTAACTAACTTGGTTGAAAGCCCTACTTATGATATGCTAAATGCATACTTCTATCTCCATCTCACTTACTGAGCAAGTTATCACTCATTTCCTTATAATTTCTTTTGCAAGTTTCAAATGGATTACTAATACTTACCCAAAACTAAAGTACTAGCAAACCGGAATGGGGAGTGAGGCTTAACAAGAAATGACTGGTTGTTGTTTCTAGTATTGATTTTCTTAACTTTTATGGAAAACTATATAAGACTCCTCAAGGGATTAGTGGTTTTTAATATTCTAGTTTAGGTACTAGTAGGATTTTGTATCACTATTTTGCAAAGTCAAATTATAAGTTTATTTTTAATAAGTTATTTCAAAAAATTATTCCACCGATTATTAACAAACATGTATTCAATTAGATGCTTCAAAGGGGAAGAGTCAAGTATACATAATGTAGACTAAGTTTAAGATATAATCTACAAGGTTAATTTCTATCTTAGAATAACATACACGGCAAGATTTTTACGATTCCATCTTTTCAAGGTGTGATAAAATTCTAATTCAAAATCATCCATTGATGAATAATACATAGATCAACCTTAGAGAATTTTTCTTGCAAATCTCCATTGGCTGAATATAATGTATATATGCCCTTGTATCATGTAAAGAAACGTGGTTCCATATCAATCAACATATGAAATAATATCAATAGCAGCCAACATATCATGCCTTGCGTGAAGGCTATTGAGACTTTATTGAAAAAAATATAACCTCCTCAGTTTCTTAAAAGTTCCACTTCGTTATCTTAGGACTATATATAATATATATCTCTCTCTTAGGACTGATGAATGAAAATTACTCCAATAAGCAACAAATTTAAATCCTTCAATATCTTTGTTCAATATACTTCGAATCCTTTTCAAATCTTTACTTGGCCATTAAATCTTCAATTAAATTTAATGTAAAATTGATAACAAGCCATTGTCATACCATAAAACATTTTACTAGTTAAATTTTGTAGGAGTGTTAGTTATACAAATGAAAAAGGAGATGCTGCTATACTAGAATGGAATGTTTTACAAGAAAAAATGATATTAATATAAAAGGTACATTCATCACACAATATTGTTTTAGACGCAACATGGAAAAAGGATTCTTTAAATATTATATATCATGTATTATATAAATGTAGCGTGTAAATATTAATAAAATATTAATGCAAATAATACATAAAATTGATAGTTTTTAAATCAATTATCACCCATGATTTGTATATATCATATATATTATTTTATTAGTATTAATACACCATAAGTGCATCACACATGGTGTATATTACCTACTCAACCATTTCTCTCGAATATGAAAGCACCACATTATGCCTATGTCACGAGGGGATTCCGTCACTCGATCTTGTGTGGCACTTAATGTTCCTGACCACACTAAGGAAGGCTAAGTCAGCTTGTAACACACTCACAATGTTTAGAGAGAGAAACTCTAAAGGTATGCTGTATTTACTCAAATGAATTATATATTACATCTGGGGGGAAACACCCCTATATATACAGAAAGCCTTTACAATTTAATGATTGAGATCAATTCGATCTAACGGTTACAATTAACTCCCAACTATCACATTCATCTACCCTATCTACTATTATACAAGATTCTGAACTTCTCTAGAACCTTTTAAAGTTTTTTATCTTCTAGAAGCTTTTAAGGACTTGGACTTTAGGAATCTCCTAGGAATGGCCCATTTTGGGAGGTCCGTAATATTCCTACATAACTTAAGATGTGTTTGTTTATTGGGGAGTCATATTGGTCATATTTTCTTGTTTTCACTAATGACTTTCAATGGCAAGCGATTGATAATGGTTGACATCACATAAAAGTGTCAATGAAAACTAAGAAAATGATTCACATATTTAAAATGAAGAAATCATTTTCCTTATTCATCGTTAGTATTTTTTTCATGGTTGTTGACCGCCATTATTAATAATACCTTCCTCCACTAGTTACTACTAAAGCCTGATTTTTGAAAATTATGACAATAATATCTGTTGATTCTAAAAATTTCGGTTATAACAAATAGAAAAAAAAGAAAGGTTGGAGAAATCCGCTTTTCTGTGAAGCAAACTCAAACTTAAATATCATATAAGATGTTCCTAATCCTACCGTAGGTCCCTCATTGGGAGAAGCATACTAGAGGAAATAATCCCCCCAAACGCTCGATTAGAAATTTACGGAGGTGCGTAGAATTAGAGGAATGGAGTAGACACATAAAGTAGGTTGATGAGGTGGTAAAGAGATTAATGGTTAGAGAGAAATTAGGAGGAGAGAAGTTGAGATGAAATATAAATCAATCAAGTTGAGAAATTTATTCATATTATAATCTATTATATTAAAAAAAATGCTTTTTTTAACTACTTATAACTAAAAATTTGATATCATATTCATTAAATAATTTCATATGGTTGTTAAAAAAAATTAAAACCATAATCTATGACACATATTTCTATGGTTACTATTCTTTTATTTGTCTATTATTTTAATTGCTATTATTATGAAAATTCACTATACTTTTTAGTTTAAGATTTTTTTTTATTTAACTTTTACATATGCAACACTGATGCATCGTCCACTAATATATTTATAATTTTAAAAAGTTAGCTTAATGTTAGTTTCTTTATTATATAAAATTCTATTAGAGGATAAAACAATATTTCTAAGGAGAAGATATTAATAAAAGTTACTTAAGCCTCTTAGAACATCAATAATATAGATATACACGTATATTGTCTTTTGAGATGGATTCATCCTAGCTGCACATGAATTATTTAGTTGGCTAGTATGACATTTTGTTGATTAATATATACCCGATCAGTTGATTAATTGATTCAATAAATTATTTCAACATCGACATTTTTTAGTTATGTAAATGTGCTTTTTGAAAAATTTAATATATGTCTAAAAAATTTTAATATTTATCAAATAGTGTCACTTTGTGTTGTATCTGGAGGAGTACGGTAGTTACGTTTCACTATAGACAAGAAGAAAATTATTATTGTAAAAGGTATCCACAGCAACCCAAAAGAAGAAAAGATAGGAATATTGACCTTTCGATCATGTGGAGGAGACAAAAACAAAAGTCTAATTCAATCCTTGTACATGGCGAATCTTCTTGACATATTCATGCTAGGATTATTCCATAATACCGTCCTTATTTTTTACATGAAAAGTATTAGTATTTATCTTACTATTGATTTATATTTTTTAAAATTTAAATTATTAGATAAATTATAAATTTAATGATTTAAATTTTAAAGCGTGAAAGTGAATGATGATTTGGAGAACAAGATAGGTTCTATTAAAATGGTGGACGAGACACTTGAATCTCTGTTAATGCCAATGCAAAACTTACTTTGAGTTCTTTCTTTTAAAGAGAAAAAATATAAACAAATAAAAAATTACAATCATGTTACTTGGTCTTCCTAAAAGATGTTTAGCGCTCAAAGATTTGAGGACAACTCTAACAACCTCCATCTCTAAAGTGGTCAGTTCAAAAATTATTTTATTTTTTGGATTTTTATTTTTCTTTAAATTTTTAATTTTTCAATTAGTTTATTAATGTACTCAATTCATACATATGTAATTGTATTATTTATTCAAATTAAATTTTTAGGCCAATTAGTTATCACCACGTGTCATTTGCGGATGGAATAATCAACAATATTAATAAAAGTCTTGGGTTGTAAATGTTTGGTAACCCTGTTGATTCGAATAGAAAAAGGAAAATGGTTTTAGGACTCCAACAAATATAGGCCATATGCTTAGATCGTAAGTTTTTTGTTTATTTATTCATTTGTAATTAATTATTTGACAATTATAATAGAGGATTCAATTGTAGTGGCTGAAAATGCATCTTATATAACGGATGAGAGGTTGGGACATTTTAAAACCGTAAAACATAGAAAATGATTGGCTTCCTTTTCTACAAATTACTTGAACGTCACAAGTTAAACGGTTATGGTCTCATCTTTTAATTTCTACGTAGGTGTGTTCTTTGTCGCTTCATTATGTCATACCACTCTAGAGCCCACACAAAGGGACCTACGAATTAAAAAAAGAAAAGTTGTAAGTATAGGTATAAAAACACAGAAAGTTGTTTTATGCATTCTATAGATATAAATTTAAAAATTTTGAAACTAACATATGATGCTTTGGAGCCGGCATACAACAAGTACCCTTAAAATGGAGCATTTACTGCAACCGGTACTATTGAATTAGCTGCTTGTGAATCAATGATTTTTTTTTCCCCTTAATCTTTTCTAAGATAGAATATGATTTATGTTTAAATCACGATATTCAAATTGTTAATAAATATTGCATTTAGATGAAATTTTTAACAAATGTGCATATAAAGAGTTGCAATAAAAAAAATAATAACAAAATACAAAAAATATATATATAAATTACGATACATTCTTGAACTTCAAAATATGAAATAGATTTACAACTTAATCAAGCATTAGCCTAAAACAATAGATTACAAATTAAGCCAACATGATTGAATTTTATTATATTTGTCAAATCAAATCATATCTGTTAGTAATATTGTATATATTACGCTCATGGTACCACACATATAGTGAGAATTACAAGATACCCCAAAACTTGAAACTTGTAATATATAGGATATGATTATAAGTATGTACAAGATAAGGTACACAAGTCCTTACCCAGCTCAATAGGTTTTTAAAATGTGAAGATAATGAAACAAGGTATTTTTAGCGTTTTTACAGTATGCAACACTGTAAAGATGTGATCTTTTGGAATTTTATGGGCAATATAACAAAAAGAAAGGTATTTTTAAGGTTTTTAAGATATAATGAAACAAGGAAATAAAAAGATATGAAATCAATCAATTGAACTAGGGAAATATTACATTCTGTTTTGATAAACTCGTAAGAATAGAAATCAATAAACGATAAATAGACTACAATATGACTCACGAAAGTAATTTTATTATCATGCAAAGAGAATTCAAGGGAAATCCATTTAATTGAATCTATTCATTAAATAAGCAAGGTTTTATAAACCCATAGGAAAAGAACAATACTAGTAAATAGAACCATTCTATCTGCTACAAAGAAGAATAAGACTCTATATACTAATACTATGAAACCCTAGCTAAAAGCAATATTGTAAATAAGACAAGCCTTAAATAAAATAAATAAAAAATATACATCGTTGCATAGAAAAGCATGTAGATGATGTATACATTCAAGATGTGGCTATGTATATTTTTGTTGCACTTACACGACATATAGGCTTGTCACCTAGCAATTCTCAATGTGAATGTATAAGGTGGGGTGGGATTGCTTTTACAAGGACATGACATGTGCATGGGCTTCTTCATAAGGCACCACATATACTTCTTCACCTAGAGACACACATCTTCTATAGGCTAATGTCCTCATCAAAAATATAGTTAAAATAGTCATTATTGTTTTCTTTACATTGGAAGCTCTTGTAAATTTGTTCTAATCTTATTTCAATCTCATTTTATGCTTGTAAGCTAGTCCCAACCTTTGAACTTTAATCAATAAAACTTATTAGTTGTTGAGGCTTGTGATAGGAAACTTTTAACATTTGGCTTACCTCAATCGCTAACCCTTGATCTGATTATTTGCCTCATGAACATTCCAAATGATGAAGAGAATTTAAGACATAGGTAAATCTCATGTACTAGATCAACTATATAATACATGAGATTTTATTGTTAATCCACATATAATGCAATAGGTTTAGCAAGTTGAAACCAACAAATCAAGGCCCTAAGTTGTAGATGAGAGGAAATTGGGAAATTTTTGTTATGTACCATTCTTCAAGTTAAAAAGTAAACACAAAATAAGTTATGTACATCTAGTATGAAATAGAATTAGCACAAATAAGATAGAGAAGTCAAAAGAAAATCATATAATGTATAGGAGTTAAGGTAAGTGTTGCGATATATAGTAGTAAGCAATTTTATAGTTTAGTTTAGCCGACTTATATTTATTTAGTCTTTGTTGTTATTTACTATTAGTTAGAATTTGTCATGTGAACTTCCTTTAGTTAACACGTGATATTTGTAACCTGTATATAAACATCAACGATAGCAATAACAAACTTAACTACCTCATTTCCACATATAGTGGTACTCTATTCTTTTATCGAGCTCCATTACAAAGCTACCCATCATTACGTATAGAACCCATAAAATTCATATTAATTATAAAATAAAATAAAAAGGCATATAAAATAAAAGGGGAGTAATACGGAAGGTTAAGGCATAATGAGATTTTTGAGGATCTAAGGTTGCAAGCCTTAACCTAGCCTTTAAAAGCTTCTTCTTGTTTGGTTACATTTACGCATTGGCAATAAAGAGAAGCTGGTTTCCCCCAAACACTAGAGCAACCTTACACGTTTTCTTAAGTTAAGACAAGTAATTCTTTTTATTTCATATGATTTCAACAATTTGACAAGCAATTAATGCTATTAGAATTGTAGACTTATAGTGTGTTCTCGAGTTATGATTGGAGAGTAAGAGTTTGTCGTAGGAAAGTGAATCAAAAGGTAAGAGGAGTGTGCTAATCAGGGAAAATTCATTTCTTATTGGATCTAATGGGATTATTTGTGTATGATTGACTTTAGCGGTGGTAGTAATCACAATAGACAAGTGTTTAAAAGATCTCTTAAAAATTCAAGGTAAGCATGAATGAATTTATGTTTAATTGAATGGATTTATGTTATTTTATTGTTTGATTACTAAAAAGGTGAAGGGGATGAGATTCATGATGGTGGAGATTGCATTCTTGATCTAGAATTAGGAGATTGAAGGTTATAGAAAGAGAAAAATAAAGATTTCCGATGTTCTGGAGTAACATGGTTAGATAGTACAGCCTTGCTGGCTGACCATAAACCCTTCTAAGTAATGAAATTCAAAGTTGTTGAGTTAGGGTGAGAAATAATTTAGGAGGGGAAGAATACGGTCTAAGCTTACAACGATGTTCCCTAACTGTGGTCTTGGAGATGATCTACGGTGAGGACCATGACCTAAGATCACAGGCATGTTCTTACCCATAGTCAATCTAGTTAGACTCTAGTAAGGAACATAACCAAGAATCATGTCAGTGAACCCTAAGCTTGTTTTCATTCAAAGTTTACATTATAAGATTAGATATGATCAACCCAATAATTTAAGATTAGCTGGTTTAAGGACTTAATATTGAATTTGTATAGACTCTAAGCTTAATGATTCTTGTTACTATAGGTTCTCTTATTGTTGATGGCTTTATTTATTTTGAATCAAGTGATTTAAGTACGCAACACATGTTTATTGGTTCTAATTGCTAGGTTAGCTAAATTGAAAATGGATTAATCAATATTAGACTATTAATTATTAAGTGTTGCTTGTGTGTGGCTTGACCTAAAGGCTAGTGGTAGCAGAACCCTTCGGGGCACTTCAATGATCTTTAGGTGGCAATATCCCTTTAGTGTTGCCCATTGAAATGATTCGAGGTAAATTAGGAATCTTGGGGTTAAGGGTAGCTATACCTGTATATAGTGCTTAAGTTATCTATTTCTGGATATTTGTTTACTATTGTGTGGATGGGGTCATGAGTACTCTTGTGTGTTGTTTGAAGGGCTAAGATTAAAGATAATAATTTGTTGTATATTTATAATTGTTGCATATTCTGCTTGTGCTATTGCATTGCTTGTTCATATGCATGTGCTTGCGTACTACATACTGAGCTCCAACTCACTCCCTTTTTTATTTTTTATTTTTCCAAATGCTAGTTTAGTTGATTTGATCGATTACAATGATTTTTGAAGACCCTTATTAATACAAATTGGGAGGTGTCATAACCTAAAGGGGTAATCAAGTTGTGGCAATACCGCTATGTAACACAGGAAAATTCGAAATCAAGCACCATTCTTAATTAGGAACCTTCAGTACACTACACAAGGCATTTCACAATCTCGACTTCCACTCAGAGACCAGCATTAAGTAATAGTAGAGCATTTAATATAAATTATACCGTAATATCTAGATTTGACATAACATAAATAAAGTTAAGGGCATAAGGTTTCCCCTGACATGAGTCATATACACCCAAAAAAAAAATAGTATCAGTAGTCTATGCTACTCAACATACTAAAAGACATAAATGAACTTAGAAAGTCTAGATAACATTTAAGTGACTACTCATGCTCTCTTCTTCTTCTCACTAACCTTTTCAAAGCTAGTAAGACTAACCTCAAGCATCCTGCGGCTTGGTACTAACCAAAGAACCTATTGTAACAACAAACTATAAGCGGCTAAGCTACAATTGCTTAGTGAGTAACCTTCATATTCTACTGACAAACAAGAGACAAGCAAGTGAATTAACATGCATATGCAATGTAAACAAACATATGATATGCAACGTAAACAAACATATGATATGCAACATCATATACACAATGCCAGCAAATGTGCAAAGCATGGTATTGTGCTCATCATTGCCTAAGTCAAGAAGTATTTAGGCACATTAGGACCCAAACCTCTACATCGATTGTCCAAGCATGTTCATCTCTTATTCAATAGACCCAAAGTAGAGGATACAGCTTAGCCTCGAGTAAAGGACGACACTCCCCATAGCTAAGTAGATCCTAAAGGTGGAGGCAAAACATGTCGCATAGTACATTATACGAAACAACAATACACATAATAATAATAATAGATCCAACATGCATGATCTTTAACTCTACTGCATAGTGTTGACACCCTGTATAGATAATGCATGAACATATAATGCATGGACTGTTTTTATTAAGGGCTAATAGTTATCATTTTGGTTCATAGGTGACCAACCAAATATATATAATCGAAAATCCAAAGCCCTATTTACTAATGCAGCATCCAATTTGTAATTTAGATACATTATCGTCTTTTAACAAGCAAGTACATCCAAATCAAACACATGCATATAATCCTAACCCTAAGCATATTCATTTCTTGTATTTACATAATTAAATGATGCTCTACACTACAACCACAAACAAGATAAGACGGCTTAGTATACTCACTGTACTATGGAATCTAACAATCCTAATAATCCTCAATTGCATTAAACTCAAAGTCCTCATCACCCAAAGAATACATTTAAAGTATATAAGTATCTTACTTGTACTAACTATCTAGGCTTTGTTACTCTAGATCTCCATTTTAACTATGTTTGTATTTCGAGTGTAGTTACTTCATTTTAAATCTATTTTTAGTGATCTTATAGTCTTTTTTCATCATTTTTAGTGTTTTTTTATTTAGTGAGGTCATTTTTGGATTTTTGGGTTAGCAAGGTTTTGGTTTGGGCCTTATAAGGTCGTAGGCCTAAAGTGTGAGCTTAGTCACTTTAAGGCGTAAGCCTAGTTTTGGGCTTTAGGCTTTACGCTTAGCTCTTGATATTAGGCCTTACACTTAATATTTTAAGCTTTCTTTTAAGTATTTTAAGTAAAATTTTTATGCCTAACACTTTAAACTTTTATCTTAGGCCTTAGCATTACTCTTATGGGCATAAATGGACTTTTTTCTTAAGTTTAAAACTTCAACTCATCGCGGGGCCTATAGTGGATGTCTTGGGTAGGTCTTAAGATTTAGTGGGTCTCTTAAATAATTTATCTTAAGCCTTTCACTTTAGGATTCAGATTTGGTCATTCTCTTATTTAGGTCTTAAACTTAAGTCCTTTGGGGTTTTTTGAGCCTAACTTGCACTTTAGGGCCTTAGACCCAATCCTACATATCCTTTTGGACTTAATCTCAATCTTAACCCTAAGTTTAATCCTTTTTATTCAACCTTACAAATCTATTCATGATCAATAAGGTGGCTCTTAATACCATTTTAAGTCATTAATCATTAATTAGGTTAGTTTAGGGTCCTAACTCATCATTAACCCACTTAACTTAATTAATCAAGTCCTACTTAACACCAAATAATCATGTTATTAAGCTAATAAATTAAAATTTTCAGATACAAGTGACATCTAAGGTAGGGTTTTGGGGGTTTCCATTACACATCTAACATATTACATGTTCTAATGCTTTTTCCCTCATCTTAGTTGTGTTTTTTACTAGCATAAGTTATGTATCTATCAAACATGAAGAAAAAGCATTTAGAATGACTTAGGGAGGTGGCAGCATACACTTGAAATAAGGGTTGTGGTGTTCCTCTTGGTGATTCCTCACTAAAACTTACTAACTATCAACTTACACCATATATTTATGTTACTACATAAACCATTTAGTTTAGTTCATACATTACTCTAACCTAGTTTTCATTATACTTTCTTAAAACACTAAGTAA
Source organism: Lumnitzera littorea (assembly GCA_024138015.1). Lineage (NCBI taxonomy): Eukaryota > Viridiplantae > Streptophyta > Magnoliopsida > Myrtales > Combretaceae > Lumnitzera > Lumnitzera littorea. The sequence goes on from JAMXBB010000001.1 coordinate 117,390,219, forward strand.
CACATGTACATAGTAATATAAGAGTCTAAAATGTAAGGAACTATCATGAATCTTTAGGAAAAACAAGAAGAAGTTCAACTTAGCACTTACTGGAGTTGGGTGTGGATGGTCCCCTTTAATGTGTGTATACCGTGAGTTTGTGTATGTGTATGAGTGTATGTGTGTCGACTAACTAGATGAGAGAGTGAGGGTGGTATAAGTCTTCATGGTTAGTGGTTTGGTGAGGTGGTGGTGATGTTAAAGTAGCCGGTAGGGATGGTGTATGGAGTGGTCGGTAGCATACGTTTGAGTGTTTTTGGAGTAAGTTTTTTAGATAGTTTTGGGAGAGTTTTTTAGAGTAATTTGCAAGGAGTGTTGTTTGTGGAAAATGAAACAAAAATGAGGGTTTAAGGAGTGTACAATGGTCGATGCAAGGGAGAGAATATGGGGTACAAAGGGTGTGTAATTTAGATAGTGAAGGACATGCTCACATTTGGGACCATGGTACTTGTTTGCTTTTTACCAAATAGGAAAAGATCTTGTCTCCCCTAAAGGGTAAGATATTTTAAGGCATCATTAATCCCCTTATACATTAGTCCTTAATCAAGTTTGACTTGTTGTTAATTGATATGTAATGAAGGTTAGTTATGGATTAAGGTTTGTTTAAGGTCATTAATAGTAATCAGGCATGATTAAGCTAGTTAAGTGTAATTAAGGCATGTTCAGGGTTTTGTTATGTTTCAACACTACACTTTATATAGTCTAAGTATTATACACGTGCACCTAGGGTTTCCTTAGGGTTTGACGTCCGTTAATAGTTATTTGATTCGCGTACGTGCTCGAAACTTAGGGTTTTAGGTGATCGATGAGTTTAGTTGCTTTTAATGATTGATTTAACCTTATGATTAATGTTTATTTGTCATGTTAGGGTATTTGGTTTTTCAATTAGGACTTAGCAATCTTTTTAGAGTTTTGTTATCGTTATAGGATTTCTTAAGTATTAGGTTTTTAAAGTGTTGTTTCTTTTAGGGTTTTGATTTAACATTTAAGGTTCGATTCTTTTACATAAGGTTTTATTATTATGTCTAAGTATTTCTAAGGACTATTCAAAGACTTTCTTATCTGACTTCACTTTCGATCACTAAAAACCCATAAGGTTTACATCCTCTCTCCCTCAAAATAAGTTTTGTCCTCAAAACTTTGAAAAGGCTTACCTAATGTCTTAAATAACTCTAAGTACTTCCACTTTACCTCATCTTTAGCCTCCTAAGTAGCTTCCACTTCCTTCTCATTATTCCTCTATAGTACTTAGACAAACTTAATATATTTGGTCCTCAATTTATGAGTCTTTCTATGTAGGATGCAGACTAAGCACTCCTCGTAAGTGAGGTTTTCCTTTAACTACACCTGCTCCAATTCTACCACTTTATCTAGGTTCGAAATGTGATTGTGTAAGACTAACACATGGAAGACATTATATAGTCCCAATAAATTCGGTAGCGAGGACAACCGGTAGGTTTGATTTCTAACTTAGTCCAATATTTCAAAAGGTCTAATGTATTAAGGGCTTAACTTCCCTTATGTCATTACTGGGTACATACTCTTTATTAGCTTCACCTTAAGGTACAAATGATCGCCAACCTGGAATTCCACTTCTTGTCTCTTTAAGTTAACCTAACTTTTCTGGCGATCCTAAGCTCCTTTCATCTTTTGCCTAATGATAACCACTTCTTGTACCAATTTAGGTCCTAAAGATAACCTTTCAATATCATCACAAAAATAGTAGACCGCCAATTTCATCCATAAAAGGCTTCATAAGATAGCATCTGAATACTAGAATGAAACCTGTTGTTGTATGCAAATTTGACAAGGGGTAAATGCATGTCCCAACTTCCTTTGAATTCTATAGCACATGTTCTTAACATATCTTCTATGGCTTGTATGGTCCTTTCAGATTGTCTATTTGACTAAGGGTAATAGGCGATAATGAAGCCTAATCAAGTGCCTAGATGCTTTTGTAGACTCTCCTAAAACTTTGATACAAATCATAGATCTCTATTGGAGACAATGTTCACAGGAACACCATGGAGCCTCATAATTGCCTTCACATAGATCCACATTAATTTCTCCAAAGAGTAGGCCATGTTGATGGGGAGAAAATGTGCTAATTTGATGAGTCTATTCGCAATCACCCAAATGGCATCAAATTCAGCTTGGGTCTAATATAATCTACTAATAAAATCCATGGTGATTTGTTCCCACCTCCATTGGGGAATTAGTAATAGCTGCAACAATCCTCTTGGCCTTTAATGTTCAACTTTAACCCTTTAGCATCTCTCACACTTCTATACATAGTCAACTATATCTTGCTTCATGCCATTCCATCAAAAGTTTTATTGAGATTTTAGTACATTTTTGTTCCTTCTAGGTATACTGAATAACCAAATGGTGAGCTTCACCCATGATTTCTTTCTTGAGGGATGTATCTTTTGGTACACATAACCTGCCTTTCATCTGAATACTCCCCTTTTTGTCAATACCCAAGTTTAAGTACCTTCCATTTGCTATCTCTTCCCTTACCTTCACTAAAGTAGGATTAGTTTGTTGGGCTTCTTAGATCTTTTCCATCACCATAGGTTCAACAACCAAATTTGATAACTCAACATTCCCTTCAGCCTAAGTGAATTTGATACTTAGCCTCTCAAATTCTTTAATTAACTCTTGTTGCTCAATGAGAAGTGAAACAACTTCCACATGATCCTTACGACTCAAGCCATTCACAATGGCATTTACTCATCTTCGGCATTAATTGATCCTGAGATGATAATCCTTGATCAATTCAAGCCATCTCATTTGCCTCATGTTCAATTCTTTCTAGGTGAAGAGGTACTTAAGGCTTTTATGATCTATATAAATTTCACATCTTTGGCCATATAAGTAGCGCCTCCAAATCTTGAGAGTGAAAACTACTGTGGCTAACTCCAAGTTGTGTATAGGATAATTCTACTCATGCGGCCTTAGTTGTCGCGAAGCATAGGCTATGACCTTCCCCCCTTGCATCAATACATAACTAAGCCCATTTCTTAAGGCATCATTCTACACCATAAAAGGCTTATTAGCACTAGGCAAGACTAAAATCGATGCAGATACTAGTTTGCACTTCAACTCTTGAAAGCTTAGCTCTCTCCTGTTAGTACATTCATATTTCACATTCTTTTATGTCAATTTGGTGAGCGGTCAAGCTATAGTAAGGAAATCTTTGACAAATTTCACGTAGTATCTTGCCAATCTAAGGAAATTACATACCTTAGTAACTATCTCCAGCCTTTTCCATTCAACTATGGCCTTGACCTTTTTATGGTCAATTGTTATCCCATCACCTAATATTATGTGCCCAAGGAAAGAGATCTCCTTTAGCTAAAAGTCTCACTTAGTTAACTTAGCATACAACTTATGTTCCCTTAAAATCTACAACACCATCCTTAAGTGTTCCTCATGCTAGTTTAGTGAAGAGTAATATAGAAGAATGTCATCAATAAAGATGATCACACATTTGTCCGACAATGCTCGAAACACGTTATTCATCAAGTCCATAAAGGTTGTAGGTGCATTAGTTAACTCGAGGGGCATCACTAGGAACTCATAGTGCCTATACCTCGTTTTAAAGGCTATTTTAGGAACATCTTCCGACTTGATTCTTAATTGGTGGTATTCGAATCTCAAATCAATTCAAGAGAAGACTCTAGCATCCTTCAACAAGTTAAACAAGTCATCTATCTACGCTAAGGGATACTTATTCTTGATAGTTACCTTGTTTAAATCTCAGTAATCTATGTATAGTCTTAGAGACCAGTCTTTCTTCTTTACAAACAACATGGGTGCTCCCTATAGCAACATACTGTGTTTGATGAATCCTTGGTCAAGTTAACTCTTCCAATTACTTTTTTAATTCTTTAAGCTCTACCAAAGCCATCCTATAAGGGGCTTTAAATATAGGCTCGATACCTGGCAGCAAATTAATGGCAAAATCGACTTCCCTCTTAGGTGGCAATCCTAGAAGTTCCTTGGGAAAAACGTTAACCACTTGAATTTCCTCTAATTGGGGCTTCTCTTTACCGATCTCAATTGCATTCAATCCGATTTGTACCTTAGCTTGGAATCATTCATTTGAAATTAACTTAACTAAGCATATTTCACCTAGCTTACTGATGGCTGATTGTCCTTTAAAAGTAGTTTTCACCCCATTTAATGTTTCAAACTCTACTTCCTTGTTTTGACAATCTACTTTAGCCCTCATTGTTGACATGCAACTCATACCTTAAATGAATTCATACTTATTAGAGAGCAAGGGAATCATCATAGGAAAGTAAATCAAAAGGTTAGAGGAGCATGTTAATTAAGGAAAATTCGTTTCTTGTTGGATTCAACGGGATTATTTTTGTATGATTGACTTTTGGTGGTAGTGGTAATGACAAGAGACAAGGGTCTAAAAGATCTCTTAAAAATTCAAGATAAGCATGAACAAATTTATGTTTAATTGAATGGATTTATGTTATTTTATTTTTTAATCATTGAAAGATAAAGGGGATGAGATTCATGATGGTGGAGATTGTGTTCTTGATCTAGAATTGGGAGATTAAGGGTTGTAGAAAGAGAAAAATAAAGATTTTCAATGTTCTAGAGAAACACAATCGGTCAACACAACCTTGGTGGTTGACCATAGACCCCTCTAAGTGATGAAATTTAAGGTTGTTGAGTTTGGGTGAGAAACAAATTAGGACAAAAGGAATACAGTCCAAGATTACAGCTGTATTCCCTGACTATAGTCTTAGAGATGATCTATAGAAAGGACTACAACCTAAGATCACGGGTGTGTTCTTGCCCGTAGTCAATCTAGTTAGACTCTAGTAAGAAACACAACCAAGAACCACGTCCATAAACCCCAAGCTTGTTTTCCTTCAAAGTTTACATTGTAAGATTAGATATAATTAACCTAATAATCTAAGATGAGCAAGTTTAAGGACCTAAGATTGAATTTGTATAGACTTTAAGCTTAGTGATTCTTGTTACTATAGGTTCTCTTATTGTTGATGGCTTTATTTATTTTGAATCAAGCGATTTAAGTACATGACACATGTTTATTGATTGTGGTTGCTAGATTAGCTAAATTGAAAAAGGACTAATCAATATTAGACTATCAATTATTGAGTATTGCTTGTGTATGGCTCGATATAGGGGTAAGTAATCGCAGAACCCTAAGGGGCACCTCAATGATCTTTGGGTAGCGATGTCCTTACAGAGTTGCCTATTGAAATGATTCGAGGTAAATTAGGAATCCTAAGGCTAGAGGTGGTAGTGCCTATATACGATATTTATGATGGGAATCAAGCTACTGAACCATTGACCCGAAGCAGAGCCTGAAGACTAGAGGGACTAGCAAAGTGAATCCTCTAGGTCTAACCAACTTTAGCCGAAGTCAAGTATCTCATTGCTGACCAACTCTGCATATCGAGTCGAATGACTGGCCATCTCTAGGAAATTATGTGTCGAGTAGAAGAATGCACAACAATAGCTACACTCCGTGCACCAGCTCGATCTTGTCCAACCCGACTACTTGCATGGCATCATTACTGCTAAGAGGCCGAGAGTCCTACCTTATATGAATCCTTAGCCACTCTCATTCAGACGAACCTATGACTGCGTGGAACTCCTACTCGGCCACTTAGCTAGCCAGTACTGCCTCGTTTACACCCTCCAATAACACCACCAATGCATTGCTACTATGTATCTGAGACCACTCCTAGAACGTGCCACTATAATCATTACTTTTTCCATGAATATTCTTTTCTATCCTTGTATACTTTGTACATTACTTATTTAAAACTATACCCTTTTATGTCTTTTCCTTTTTAGGCATGTTGCTTTAAATTCTTGGGTATAAATACCCCATGTATTTGTAACCGTAATGAGCAGATTGACATTAATACACTTGACATTTTCCTTTCATAAATACTATTTTGTTTACTCTCATTACACTCTTATCCTAACCTTTAAGTATGGCTAGGTGGTAAATAACCTAACTGGACCAATTCATACATCATATCAAGTTATATTGTGAGTCCTTGAAAGTTCCATTGGGGCGTCATATTTTTGGACCTATTCGTGGGTTTTTCTGTTCTTTTACACATTTCCTCATCATTTCTTCAAGTTTTTTGGTAAGCTTAGACCCATTCAGCAATCGGCTTTATCTATTCTTGGTCACAATGTGCACCATCTTAGTATTAGAGTGGTGGTTTTGTTTAAGTTGTGATTTGTTTTTTAAGTTCTATTTGTACTCTGTTTTGCATGTATAAAATAGAGTAAGTTACTATGTTCATCTTAGTTGTTGTGTTTGCTGGTTGTTCAATTTCTGTTTTAGAGAAATGATAGATCCAAGTGTTAATATCAGGACTGGAGATGATAATAGCGGTATCGTCCACTACGGTTGACAATCTCAGGATACTCCAAGAAGCATTGACAAGAGATTTAATAAGGTAGCTAACCTTTTAGTGGATTTAACTCGAGTTATTTATGCACTAGCTTGCTGACTAGCTGAAGCTGTACCTAATACCCTACAAACTGCTTAACCTACCAAAGGTTAGAACCCAACTCGACCAGTTTGAAGTGGAGGAGTAGGCAGATGAGTAAGATAAAGGATAGACCTGAGAGAGTTAGATGAAGAGGACAAGGGAGAGTACTTTGAAGAAGAGCGAGCCCCAGTCCCCAGAGAAAATAGAGCATGTATTTGATTGTTATTAGTATGAAAAAGTGAGAGCAACTACTGTTAAGTTCTCCGAATATGCTGCCATATAGTGAAAGAATTTCCAGGCTATGAGGAGGCAAGAGGTCTACTGAGAGATTAATACATAGCCTAAGATGAAAAGAATACTCAGAAACAAGTTTGTGCTAAATACTTACTTGTAAGATACTTTCACTTGGCTTTAGGAGCTAAGACAAGGAGGCCAAACAGTTGATGAGTATGTCCAAGAATTCTAAATACTCATGATCCAATGTAAAGTAGAGGAACCACCAGCATGAATAATCTCCAAATTCCTAATTGGGTTAAAAGGTGACATTCGAGACATTATGGAACTCTAATGATTTACAACAATGGACAAAGCCATTAGAATAACTCAACGAGTAGAGAGGTAGAAGAGAAGCCAAGTACCAACCAGGATAAGGAAGTCATTGAGCTTAGTCAAGTACTAAGTCAATCTGAAAGGTAGAAGTCTGAATTGACCAAAAAGACTTACCTGACAATGATGTACTGACCTGAACTTATGAGAAAGGGTAAGGATCTAACAAGAGCACTAGTTATATCAAGTGCTTCAAGTGCTAAGGGTTCAAACATATGGCTACTCAATGCCCGAAACATAAGACTATGGTCATCAAAGGAAACATCCCAAAGCTAAAGGTAGAAAGTATTGATGAGGAACTTGAGGAGGAGAGCATTGTTGAGAAAGAAGCTACCGAGAAGGAACTATTGAAGATGATGTAACTACTAAACACTTAGATCGGTTGGTCATGGTTATCTAACGTACAATGAACATAGAACCCTCACGATCAAGTGTATGCCCTTATTGTGAATAGTAGTAGTTGCACCGATGTAGCATCAACCAATCTAATTACAAAATTGAAGTTACCAATTGTCGTTTGTCCAAGGCTGTACAAGTTGCACTGGTTGAGTGAGAAAGGAGCACTATATGTCACTCAACAAGTACTACTGTCGATCACTATTGGAAATTACTCTAACTAGATTCTCTACAATATACTACCTATGTACGCTTCCCACATGTTACTAGGAAGATCGTAGTTGTTTGATAGGAGAGTTATCCATGATGGATACCAGAACACATACACATTTAAGAAGGATGGCAGGAAGATCACATTGAACTCTATGTTGCTAAGTGAAGTTAATAAACCACAGGCAAACTTGCTCGCAGATCGAGGAAGACTAATGATGAGTAGGGTCGAGCTCTGAGAGGTCATCAATGCTGACAAGCCAACCCTCATGTTAGTCAAGTGACTATTAGAAATGAAAGAGCAAGGTGAACTACCCAAGGAAATCAAAGAGTTGCTAAATGAGTATGCCAATCTATTCCTAAAGCAGTTACCCAAGGGGTTACCCTCAACTTAAGGCATAGAGCACTACATTAACTTAATAGTTAACGCTGCACTATTGTATAAGGTAGCCTATCGGATGAGACCCAAATAAGCTTCTAAGCTCCAATGTCAAGTCAATGAGTTGTTAGAGAAAGGCTATGTCAGGGAAAGTCTCACCCCTTGCGCTGTGCCGATGCATTTAGTGCTGAAAAAGGATAGAACCAAGTGAATGTGTGTTGACAGTCAAGTCATGAACAAGATAAAGGTCAAATATAGGTATCTTATCCCAAGGTTGGAGGACATGTTGGATGAATTGAGTAGAGCTAAGATCTTTAGCAAGATCGATCTCAAGTTTAGCTACCATCAAATCCGCATGAGGTAGGGAGATGAGTGGAAGACCACGTTTAAGACTTAAAATAGACTTTACGAATGGATGGTCATGCCCTTTGTCTTGTCAAATGCCCCAAGTACTTTCATGAGACTGATGAACCACATGCTAAGACATCTCATAGGGAAGTGTATCGTGATGTACTTTGACAACATCCTTGTTTATAGTACCGATATGCCAAGTCATTCTGAACATCTTCATATAATACTGAAAATACTCCATTTCGAGAGATTATTTAGCAATCTTAAGAACTGTTGCTTTTACCAGGAGGAAGTGGTATTCTAGGGCTACATAGTAAGTGAAGGAGGCTTACGAGTAGACGACGAGAAGATCTAAGCAATCATCAAGTGGCTAACTTCTACTACTTATGCAAATGTGAGAAGTTTCCATGGATCAGCTTCATTCTATAGAAAATTCATCAGGAATTTTAGTACTCTTGCTGCACCGCTTATTATGCTAACAAAAGAGAACACCAACTTCTAATAAGGAGAAAGGGTAGAGAGAAGTTTTGCTAAGATAAAGGAAAAGTTGACCCCCACCCTTGTATTTGTTCTACTTGACTTTAAGAAAATATTTGAACTAGAATGTGACGCGTCAACCATTTGAATAGGTGCTGTCCTAATATAAGAAGCTGAACAATTGCCTACCACAACGAGAAAGCTCGGAGGACCTCAACTAAATTACTCTATATATGATAAAGAACTCTTAGTGCTAATCCAAGCATTATAAGTATGGTAATATTATCTATGAGAGAATTTGTCATTTACACTGACCATAAGTCCTCAAGTACCTCCATAGTTAAACCAAGTTGTCCAAGTGGTAGGCGAGATAGGTTGAATTCCTTGAAAGATTCAATTTTGTGATAAAATATAAGCAGGGAAAGAGCAATGTAGTTGTAGATGCTCTTTCTAGAAGGTATGCACTTTTGAATGAACTGTAAACCAAGCTATTTAGATTTACGAGCATCAAAGGATAGTATTATGAGGATCCACATTTTGGACCCATATTGGCGCATTGTTTCGATGGAAGGATAATGGATGAGTATCATATAGAGGACAGGTAATTGTTTTGAGGAGAGAAATTATGTGTACTGACCTATTCACTTTAGGAGGTGCTGATCAAGGAAGCCCACAATGGAGGACTATTCGAACATTTTGGGGAGAAAAGAATGTGTAAATTGCTGAGTAGTCGATTCTTTTGGTCTAGAATGAGGCGAGATGCACATCAAGTTGTTGAAAGCTGTACCCTATGCAAGAGGGCTAAATGCTGAGCTGAACAAGGAAAAGCAATGCCTTTGCTTGTTCCAACAAAGCTATGGACCAAGTTGAGCATAGACTTTGTTTTCGGACTACCACGAACTATCTAAAGCAAAGATTCTATAATGGTTGTCGTAGATAGGTTCAGCAAGATAGCACACTTCATACCTTGTTCCAAGACTAATGACGCTTCGGCTATTGCTTCTCTTTTCTTGCAAGAGATTATACGGTTACACGATGTGCCAAGAAGTGTAGTCTCTAATAGAGACCCGAAGTTCTTAAGTTATTTCTAGAGGGCTTTGTAGTAATGAATGGGGACTAAACTACTATTCAGAATTTCCTATCACCCCCAAACTGACGGCCAAATAGAGGTGTTTAACCGCACCTTGAGATCACTGCTCCAAGCTACAATGGGTAAGAACTTGGCTAATTGGGACATCTACTTGCCAGTAGTCAAATTTACTTACACTAAAACAACGCATGACATTACTAAGCAAACCCCCTTTAAAGTGGTCTATAGTTTTAATCTCGAGTTAACCCTCAATCACACCCCTATACCAATGCCTCCCTTCAATACACCTACAACAAAGTCACTCAGTACATCAACCAAGCTGCCAGAAATATGCGAAAGAAGGCTAAGGATATGACAGCGAAACATTTTCAGCCGAAAGACTTAGTGTAGCTACACCTATGCAAAGAGAGGTTTCTAGGCAAGAGGAGGAACAAACCATCCCTAAGGGCTAAAGGACCTTTTAGAATTCTTTAAAAGATCAATGATAATGCCTACAAATTAGAGCTACTTAAGGACTATGGGGTTTTTGACACCTTCAACATTGCCGACCTCGGTCCATATCACTCCGACAGAAAGCTGATTAAAGACCATTTGGATTTGATCTCAAATCCAAATCAACCCAGAGGGAATGATAAGAATCAAGATATTAAACCATTAACTCGAAGCTAAGCCCAAGGACTAAAAGGACTGGCAAGGCGAATCATCCTACTCCAGCCAACTCTTACCAAGGCTGAGTATCTCATTGTCGACCAACTCTGCATGTCGAGTCGAATGACTAGCCATCTCTCAGAAATTATGTGTTGAGTAGAATAATGCCTTGACAACAGCCACACTATGCGCACTAGCTCAGTCCTCTCTGACTCGACCACTTGCACGACATGATTACTACCAAGAGGTCGAGAGTCTTGCCTTACACGAATCCTCAGCTACTCCTGTTTAAATGAACCTATGACTGCGTAGAACTCCTACTTAGCCACCCAACCAGCTAATACTGCCCCGTTTACACCCTCCAACAGCACCACTAATGCATTGCTGCTATGTGTCCGGGACCACTCCTAGAACGTGATACTATAATCATTGCTTTTTCCATGAATATTCTTTTGTACCCTTGTATACTTTGTACATTACTTCTTTAGGACTATATCATTTTTTGTCTTTTTCTTTTTAGGCATATTGCCCTAAATTCTTGGGTATAAATAGCCCTTGTATTTGTAGCCATAATGAGCAGATTGACATTAATACACTTGTTAGGTCGTACTATAGCGTCAATGTTAAGGTTGTGGATCACCAGGTCAAGGGAAATCCCTAGCATATCCAATGCCAACCACGCGACTTATCTGAATTTTCCTGCAAGAGGGCAATAATTTCATCCTTCACTTCAACTAGGGTCTCATTCCTGACTTTCATGGTTTAGTTGGGTGAGGTACCAATCTAGACATTTTCTGCTTTTTCTCCAGGCTCGCCCCTCTCAGTCGGCCTCTCCTGCAAGCCTATTTCCAGGGTGAAGACGCCATTGCCTTTATCCACCAAACATATAGCTCTCATGAGAGCTTTTGATCATACCTACATACTCTTACTCTGGTTGGCATTAAGAATTTAGCCTTCAAATGTAGGGCAAATGTGATCATCCTAAATGCATTTAGGCTTGGTGGAGGGATAATCAATCACAATGAACTCTAGAGGTCATTGTGCTACATGGTCACCACACCAAGTTCCATGTCTAGTGTAATGATGCCCTTGGCTTGGATCGTGATACCATTGAAGCCAATCAAGTTGTAGTAATACGGCTTCATCTTTATTGGCAACTTCTTCTTCATCCTCTTGTATGTGTGAAGGAAGAGTTGTATGTGTGAAGGAAGAGTATATTAGTGGAATTACAAGTGTTAACCATAATCTTCAGGACCTCAATTTTGAGATCCTCGCCCCAATCACCAGGGCGTCTTGATGGGGTGTGTCAACCCTTTAAGGTCGTCATCAGAGAAGGAAACAAAAGTGTCTAACTTCTGTCTCTTCTTCCTTACTGCCAACACTTCTGATTAAGCATTAAACGAGCTGCTAGTGCTCGACTGACTCACAAGGTGTAGGCTCCCCATGATCACATTTATAATTCCATTGGGGGTGCGATCATTATGACGATCATTGTTCTACTCCATGTAGGCATCCTTGATCCATCGCTCTCAAGGTGTCCTATCAGTGTCATCATCCAAACAGTTGTTGTTCCTCCGATGAGCCACATATTCATTAAAGAAGCTGTGCTAAACGGTATATTCGACGATGTTCTTCAACTGAAAGCACTCTTCAATCGTATGGTCGTGGTCATCGGAGAACTGACAGTATTTGCTAGAGTTCCAACGACTAGGGTTTCCCCGCATTTTCTACAGCCTTTAGAGCAAGTTTCGGTGCTTCACTTCGAAATATACTTAGGCTATGGGCCTATTTAAAGGCATATACTAGGTGTAAATGGGAGTGGGGAGAGGGTTGCACTCTGATCAACACTTCTTCTTCCTAGAGCTCTCCCCCTTGAGCCTACTTAGCATCCTTCCGCTGAGGTGATCTTTTACATGAAACTTTTCCCTGTCCTGCTTTCTACCTAACCTTTCTCAGTCGACGTGTGCCTAGCATAAATGTTGTCTTCTTGGTTGATGTACTTCTAGGCTTTATTCTATAAGTTGGCCAAGGTCTTTGGCTTGCTCTTTATAAGTGATTGGAAGAAATCTCCTAAGGATCAAATGTCGAGCTGTGTGGTACGAACAGTGACTTCCTCGTCCAGTTAAGGGATCTCAACCACAACATTATTAAACCGAGTTACGTAATTGTGCAAGGACTCACCTTTATCCTGCCTTACCAAGTACAAGGACGATGTGTCCTTGAACAGGGGCTTACTAGCCCTAAAATGGGGGCTAAACTTCCTGGCCAGCTCATCGAAGGAGCTAATTGAGTTGTTGGGGAGGTGGTTAAACCACGTCCGTACTACATTCCTTAGCATGCTTGGGAAGGCCTTGTACATTATAACATCCTCATGACCGTGAAGGTTCATGAGGGTACGAAGTAGAGAAGATAATCGTCGAGATCACCCGTACCATCATACTAGTCTAAGGATAGAAGTGTGCCGTTAGAGGGCAACACTTCATCTTAGATACCCTTGGTGAAGGGGGTTGATGTCGCCAATAAGCTTGCTCCCTTATTGCTCGAAGAGCTACCTTACCATTGCACGGAGCTCATTTAGGTCGGCATCATTTGTAGAGTGAGCTCATTGTGCAGCCAAATGAGCCTAAACTCCCTTTCGAGTAAGCTTCCTACTCATTGCCATCTAAAGCTCGGTTGCAGGTTGCCATAGACCTTGCTGGCAATTGGCACAATAGCAGATCAGGTTGCTGATCCCTTTCATTCTATTACTACTACTAGATGTTATCCTATCTAATGCGGGCATCTGAATCTTCGGGGTGGTAAGTTTGTATGCCATGGTGGTCCGCCTCATCCAAGCAAGCACAAAGCTCCCTGTTCTGCGCAGACAGGTGCTTCATGTACTCTAAGTGTTTTTCTAACACAACTCTTAGGAAGGGTTGGTTGCCCCCAGGTTGGTTGTTCACCAACTATTGATTTCCTTACTCATCATTCTAAGACATGATGTAGAAAGGCTTCAGGTGGGTTATGTGTTTGGTGTGTTTAAGATTTAGGGGGTAGGGATTTTTTTTCCCACAGACAATGCCAAATTTCGTTTCTTAGTTCTTGTTGGTAGTCGATTAAGGTCTGCAAAAATTAGACCTACAAAATAACACACAATGAGGGGATGTCGGGGGTTTGTTCAACATAGCCACTCCGAAGCTTAAGTTAGCAATAGGCTCTTGTAAGTATAGAATATGCATGGGTAATACATAGGTTTAGAATGCAGAGTGTGTAAAGAGCCTTATAGTTAGACAGTAGCCTAATATTTCTAACGAAGTAAAGCCGGCAATTGGAGATCAGTAGGGGAGAGATCTTCTCCAAAAAATGTGGAAAGTAGAGATGTCATGCCCGACATGTCCCTAATATTCAAAACGTAGCCGTTTTATCCTTATCTTGTAGATCATGGCCGTTACAGTGATTCATGGACCTAGATGGTTCAGGCCTAGGCTTGAAGCCTACAAAGTTGAGACTAGGACAGTAAGGCCTGGCGGATCTGGTTAGGCCTAAGGGGTCCATGCCTAAAGTACCCTGTCAACAGTTTGATTATTAGATGACAAATCAGCAAATGACATAATATTATTTCATTTCCAATGAATTTGGCAATGGTTCGTCTCAATGAAGTCAGCCTTTCCACCAATTTCCAAAAGGTAATTCCGTATTTTCAAAAAAGTTAAAAATGTAAGATAAGCCTAAAATTAATATCATATGGACAATATCCGTACAGATAAGCAAACAATAACTAAAAGGAATACAACACTCTAAAAATTTGCATATTGGGGCATATTTTGATTTACCCATAATTATGATTTCGAAAGTCATACATAATATGTTCCAAACTACTAAACAAGCCCTCTATGTATTATAATGAAATTGATCAATTAACATGTAGCACATGAACTATATTGGCGCACTATCTATGTATGAAGAACTTATAATATCTTTAAGCACCTATACATTAGTAAAATGATCCTCACCCTTGTATACAAAGCTACAGACACAAGCAAGATCGATAGCTGTCATAAGATTTGTTGTATGAAAGGTTATTGGTCGAAGGCACTCGTCATTAACATATTTCCATGCACATGAAATAACTTTTGAAAGTCCTTCAACTTCTTTCCCCATCATATTGTGCTTATTCATGTAACATTCCACAATAGAAGGTATGTGTTCTCTTTTTCTTTTAAATTGCCAAAAGCAAAAAACAAGGATTTATTTATAGTCAATATTTAATCATTTATACTCAAACAACATTTTGAATTTTAATTTCAAGTACTAAAATTTCTTTAAAAGATGGAAGCAAAAAATAAAAATAACTTCTATAAACTTTAACTTTAGTATGGATATATCCTTGGACTTTCTAATGTTACAAATAATTTCCCTAATTGATGAATTGGCAAATAACCTCTAAATGTTGCAAATAATCCTTCTAAACTTACAAAAATGTCCCTTGAACTTATCAATGTGTACTTAAGGCCACTTAAAGTTTGATCTTGGTGTGTTTTTCTAACTCAAAAAAAAAAAAAAGGCGCAAATATTGTCCATATTGCCAATTAATCAAATTTTAGAGGGTAACTTATAACTTTTGAAAGTTTATGAGGTAAATTTATACATAACTCAAGGTTTAGGAGGTTTTTTTGCAAAAGATGAAATATAGACAACAAATCATAGGTTAATGTTCATTGGCTTCTCCAAAGATGACTTTCTAACTTTCTTTATAGGCATTATTTATAGGAAAAGGAAAATTGATGAGGAAAAGAAAAAGATGAAAGAAAATGAAAACATGTAAATATTTTGTTATGGCTTTTGTTGGCCTATCCGAAATCATATAGGTAAGAGGGACTTGATCCATCTCAAATGAAGTCATATAGGTGAAAGAGCTTTGAAGCCAATTGGCTCTTAGGTCATACAATCCAACGATCCGTCTTTCCTCATCGGAGCATACCCCTAATGATGTTGCATCAACATCCCCACTCATACCTTTTAATGCTTCGATGAAGTCATCACTCGTTTACCCTTTGATAAGGAGAGTAAGGGATAAGTATTAGTAGTGAAATTTTTCCTCGAGCCTTCTAAGAATGAGCTTGGTTTGTAGTCCATCTACCTAGAGGGAGTTATGAAAGGCATATCTAATAATATGGCAATATGTCATAGCCTAAGATTCACAAGCACCATATCTAAATATAGGAAAGTCTAGATCTTATATGTCATATCAATCCATCTCTTCCACTCTTATAAATATCATTAGAGCCTCTCTAGATAAGGAATAGAATTTAGCCACACTTTCTTTATTACAATCTTGGTTTTTATTCTTGACCATTCCACTTATTTGAGCATTAAATTGCATGCTTCAAGGAAACCTTTGGCATCTCCCAATAGTTAACATCTACTACTTGTGTAGGCATAGTCCGCCAATATCAAGGAAAATTTAAGGTCAACTTCCTTCGTCAAGAATTCACAATCAATAAGAGGTAAATAAATACTTTGGTCAAAACTTACAAGAATTATTTGCAATTTCCTCAAAAAGTTAATATATTTAACAAAAATTTACAAATTTTTATTATTAATAGATTTTTCTAAAGATCTCTAAAGCTTGAAGTTTCACAATGGACCTAAAAATTAAATGGAGGTGATGACATTACATCTTATCGATACTTTGAAGGAAAGATGTTTGGCTTGTATAAATCTCATTTCGCATATAAGTAGAACCTTCTAATATATAGACTAATTGTGATCATCCATGAGCAAATATGTAACTAATCTTTAGTATAAGTCTATTAGGTTCCGATCAAACTTTTAATCAAGTAATTTACTCTTAGGTGAAGCAATGCTATTGGACAATCTTGGGATCATGTCTGAAGACTGAAGCATTTGTTATCTTAGGATCAGTTGTTGCCCACTCTAAAATATCTTTCTTAAGACATCTCCCATTCCAATAAATATGTAAAACTAAATGCAAGGGTATATTCTAAAATTTCTTCCCCATTTATCCATGTTTGGCTGGCTTCGTATAACCCCAATAGTACCCGTAGATCATTCGCAAGTAATTCGGTAATACTCCCTTTCTCATTTTTGAACTTGTTAAGGATGTCTACAAGATATCATAATAACTAAAAATCATATAAAAAAAGGTTTAGTCAAATTAATTTCTAAAACTAATCATGCTTAATCAAGATTATGGAGTTTCATCATTTAATATGCTTTGAAATCATAAGATGTGGGCAAAGCATAAGACAGAACCAATATCCGAATGTTGTTTTTATACTCCTCCCTAACCTACGCTGGGAATATTTTCTTATTAATAATACCAAAAACTTGTAGATTCACATTAAATGATGGAACAACCTTTTATATAATGTCAAATTTGCTTAGAAAAGGGGGGGAAAAAGAAATAGGAAAGCAAACATATTTGACAACTTACTGTCACTAAACCTTTTTTTTTTTTTTTGGTAATATACTTTCACATAACATTACATCTAAGTCAAACATATTAATGCCAGGTTCACTTTGCTGGATAAAGGATGAATAGCTATTACATTTCTCCCTCATTCCTTAAAAATAGTCCATTATTGTGTTTACTTGACTAAATAGCCATTCCATGGGATGCTAAAATCTGGCCAAATGTTGAATGCCAATTACATGGGTAAGACTCATGAATGGATAATCCCCCTCTACTACATTTTGTATTCCAGATCTGCTCCTAAGAGCCTTTTCTTTCTTGACAACAAACAATATACCCCTTTTCTTCTCCAATAGACAATAGATTCTTTTCTTATCCGACCAATGACTAAACCTTCTTCTCTAACCACCGATCAACAACTAATGATGAACAAGGAATGACCAATGAAAGGTATGATGGTTCTTGGGAACAACAAATGAAATATACCTCTTGGGAACAATGAACGACCGACAACAAACAATCTTCTTCTCCAACCTTCAAACACCAACCAATGACATACTACCAGTGAAAGGTACAATGGTTCTCGAGATTTGAGAACCCAAACTTAAGATTCAATCTTTAAATTAAGTTGATGACAATGTAGAGATCTCGAACGAGAAGTAGAAAAGAGGAGGAAGGGAAGCAAAGAGAGCATGGTTTGAAGAATATGAGAGAGAGAGAGAGAGAGAAACCAAGCATTTAAGAAAATACAGGAGAAGTAAAGTGATAGTAAGCTATTAATTTGCATTGTATTATTTTTTTTGTTCCTTTGAGTACATTTAATCCAATTGAACATTGTCATAGGTTATTATGGGTCTATTCAATTCTAAATGAATGGGAATCCATTACGAGTTTATTATATTCGGTGAAGTAAATGACTTGTAATTATTTATGAGGCCAAAGGCTAATAGGATTAACTTCCCTTTTGATGTTTAGCATTTGAATGGCTTAGTTATTAGGTATAGGGCAGCTAGCCATAGTTTTTTTATTGAGTTGTATTTTATTTTTAATTTTTTATTCGGGGAAATTCTACTTTAATCACCTTAAATATCACAATTTGACATTTTCGTAACCTGAGTTTTTATTTTTTACTATTTGTGCACCTAATTTATTCCTTATATTGTCATAATTATGTTACCCTCAAAATAAATGCAAGGAAAAAAAAAGAAGAAAAAAGAAAAGTAATGGTAAAAAATATCTCCTAAGTATTCAAACCCAAATACTCAAATCAAACAACCTTCCTTTTTTCCATTAAATCAAAACCCTAATTCCCAAATGTAATTTCCCTAAAATAAGAACTCTAACCCATTCATTGTAGACAACTCACACATCTCAATGCTCTCTCTTTCATCCTCGCTTTTGTTCTCCAACATTACTCACTCCAACATTGAGCATAAGAATATTTCAAGTCATTTATATTTTTCACGTTTGTTATGTAGGAGAACTTAAAGAATTTTCTTATTCATGGTTTGCTTAGTATACAAAACAATTTGTGTTCTCCATCATCACTCACTCCAAGAGCATCATTGTACTTGGTTTATTGAGTTTGTTGTTGGAATGAGTAACAATGGAGAGTAAATAGCAAAGAAAAAAAAAGTGTGATGGAGAATAGATGCTTGTACTAAAAAGAGAGAGATGAGATACAAGTTTTGTATGAACATGGGGCCTTTTCCAAAAAATACTATGAAAATAAGCACTCAAAAAATATATTACGAGAATAGGTTAATAAAGTTGTTTGCATTCGTGAAATCTTGTAGTTAAGGCACATGCAAAACACATAGCTTTAGTGCAAGGCTTCCTCACAACCTCAATACATTCGCATTTACAAGTAGGACATGTGGTAACCATGCAAACTAAATACAAAATAAAAACACATTGTTACCATGCAACCTCCATACAAATATATATACCCTCGGAAAACCCCATTCTACATATTTTCCCTCATAATCTCTCATAGAATTCTCTCAAATTTGTGTATATACTCGCTCTCACACTTCTCCTCTCAATAACATTCAAATATTCACTAATTGGTAAGTTCCACTCACTTAATCCACAACACTGTTACATTTATTTGTTAAAAAATCTTTGTTTCATGTCTATGCATAGAAAATCTAGGGTTTTGCATTGTACTTGAGAACCTTTGTACGTTTTCATATTTGTGTTATTTGTGTCATGAAATGCGAATGCAATATGAAATTAGGTAAATGACATATAATGTATAACATACAATAATTGTTAATACTAGCTAGGTCAATGTTCATGAAGTGTGCATAAAGTATTCGGTGAAAGTCCCCTTAATATTTTGTATGTGCAAATGACTTAAGACTTCTATAAATTTGTATGTTGAAACGTACCAAATATTGTTTACACTAACTTATTGATGACCTATGAAATAATTAAGTTGAAAATGGTTGGTTATGTAAAAATCATCATATATACACATGGAAACATTGTCAATGGTAGTGTAGGACTAGAGCATAAGAAGGAGCCAATCAAGAAGCTAAAGATAAAAAAAAAAAAAAAAAGATGCAAATTACAATCATTTTTTTTTTTTTTGTAAAGGATTTATAATAGCATTAGCATTGATAAAACTAGTGGTGAGATTATATACAAGCATCCTTCTTACTTTCAAGGTAGAGTGTAGGATGATCTTATGGGTATCAAAGATGATAACAATGTTGAGAATTATTCTTGAGATGGCAGAAGCTTTTGGTGAAGATCATAAACAACAAATATATGTCAAGACTCATAGGCAATCAAGTGTGCATTTCAAAGACAATACCATACAAGAAACACCTCAAACATTCCAAAACAATAAGTTCTATATTTTATATTATTAGATATCTAATATATATTTTTATATATCTATATATATATTCTATTATATTCTCAATTAGAAAATATTTATTCTTATAAAATGTAAAAGAAAAGAATAGTAAAATAATAATTAGTTATATTTTAAAAAAATTAGGACCCATTTTTCCTAAGATTTTTTTTTTTGATAAAATTAAACTGATGAAAACTTAAACCCAACTTTGTTTGAAAAAATTAAAACAAACCAACACATTAAAGTTTAAAAAAATTATGGAAGTCTAATATCGAAAAGTGGGTATGTAGGTACCTATGGACAACTGGCAACTTGAAATAGAAATTTTTTTATCTTCCCTTTTGTAAATGAATTTAAATTCTTATTTTCTTCTTTTTTATGTAAATAAAATCAATTTTCTTCATTTATAAATTAAAAATTATTCCTTCAAGTTAAAATGGTATTTTGAAAAATAAAATTAAGTTCGAAAGGTTGAAAGTGATACCCTCAAACTTTAGCAAATTCACAAGAATAACCAAATTGCTAATTATAATAACGATTTAGTTACATTGCAATTAGTATATTAAGATGAATTCAGTTTTTCCACTTTATTAGTGATTGAATAAGTAAAAGTTCTCTTTATGGTTGTTCTATTCCATTTTTTTTTTTGTCATAGTTAATTTTGATAATTTAGTTTATTTTTATTTATTAATTTTTTAAGTGTTTGGATAATAATAGAATTAATATTGGTCTAGTACTTTATTTAATCCTCGTGGGAATATTACTCTACCTATTCTTTATTATTCGATCGATTCAGTATACTTGTTGGTGTCTACACTTATTTAAAATTTTTATAGATTAAGAAGGTTAAGTGATGTATAAGGGAAAAGTAGTAGAGGACACTAGATAATCAAGGGCTTGGACAACTATTATCATTGAACCCTAAGTAGGGTGGTTGTTCAAGACAACTATTACTTTTCGCCCCTGTGTCTCATGTAGCAATAATTCTTTGTCACTCAAATATATCCACCAAGAATTTAAATGTTGGGAATGTGGTTCGTAGCCTAGTATTGATAGGATTCAAATATTGGGTGGTTGATGGTTTTTCTAGTTATCTGTTCTCTCCTAGAATTTTTTAAGGACAATTGGTACAGCTTTACATTTTGCTACCATGGGTGAGCTCCTTTGCTTGACTTACTTCATTCCACCTTTTAGGAATTCTTTCTTAGTAAAACTTGTAACTTCTAAGATGGTTTTAACATCAACTAGGAATTCAAAATTCATCTTTTCTTGAGCGTTACTTTAGTTGTACAGTCATTTTTTTATTTCTTCCATTAGATTAAGATGCTACCTCTTACCATTACTACCTAACATTAGCCATTAATGGGATGGTATAGGAGCAAATAAGGACTGATGTATTTCCTCTCATATTACTAGGCAACAAACTTACAAATAATTATAAACACAATCTCTAAAATTTTCAATTAAGTATAAGAGACCTTCAAATTTCAAATATTCCCATAACTTTAGAAGACATGCAAATAATCTTAAAACTTATGCTTTTAGTAAAATGTGAAGTCTAGTGAGAAAAGATACTATCTAGTAATATCAGATTATTAAAGGTTGATCTAGGGTCTATTTTTATCACATTAAAATTAAATTTCCAAAATCTTCGAAAAGTTATTATGAAAAATAGAAAATGAAGAAGGTTATTCAATAACCTCTATAACAACATATCATTGTACAAAATTCAACAATTATAGATTTCTTTATCTTTTCTTATTCATGAGGAATAAATCATAATTTTTCTACACCTTACACTACTCAACAAAATGGATGGTAGGAAAGAAAAGTAGAATTTTATAAGGAATGGAACTCTACTTTGATAGTCACCAAGCACTCAATCTTAATTCTAATTATTGTACAGGGACCCTAATGGACTCTCATTTGAGTTCTAGATGCTAATCTTAATCAAACTCATTATAATCTACAAATTGAAGCTTAGATTTGTAAGTAGGTGATTCTTACATATGGTCGTGCCTCATCATGGGTGCAAGTGGTGGCTAAAGGAGTAATGGACTTTGATAGTAGTAGCGTAATCTTAGTTAGTAGGTTTTGGTGATGGCCAAATAATTTGGTGGTCCCTGATGGGTAGAAGTTTTGATGGCATTTCCTTGGGAGTAGGTTTTCTTCTTTATTCCAATGTTAGTGGTGCTAATTATACATTTTTTCTAACTGAGGTTTGTTGTAATATCCGATCTTATCTTATTAACTTATCTATATGATTATGACCATATTGATAATTATGATTGTATGATGACCTATGTTATGAATATGTATAATGTTTTATACATGTCATTTCTTAGATCTTTAGATGAGTTTTTTTAGGGAAGAAAATATTTTATCAAAAAAAAAAATTGAAAATTTAAGTTTATGCATTACCCAAAAACCTATCACTTAGGTGCAAGATCTAGAGATAATTTTATATGTGTATCAAGAAGTTTGAGAGCTTGCAAAAAATGTTGAAGTAGTATTTCAACAATTAGAGAGGACTTTTTGAAATATATTTGAGTGATTGTTTCAAATGGAACATTGAATATCACATGTTCAATATATAAGTAGGGATGTAAATGAGACAGGTCTACTCATAAATTACTCGACTTCGCTTAACATTTACTCAAATTCGACTTGGCCATAATTGAGTCAAGCTTGATCTCGAGCTACTTGAGTAGCTTTTCGAATTGAGCTTTGTGATACTTAACTCCATATACTCGTAAGTCTAATAAAACTTAAGTTAAGTTTAAAAATTAATCGAAATTGAGTCAAGTTTAAATAGTATTATTATTTTAATTTAATTTATAATGTTTTTTATAATTATCGAGCCTGAACAAGCCTAATCGAGTCAAGCCTGAGTTTATCGAGTTTCATTTCAAGTCGAGCTCCAACTTTATAAATTAAAGCTCAATCGAGTTCGAGCTAGTGCTTAATTAATTAAATAATTCTCTAAACTTGATTTTTGAAAGTAAAAGTGAGAAAATTTATATTTTTATGTAAGGGTCATTTTGATAAAGAAACATAATGGCAAGATGAGTTTTTACATGAAACTCCTATAAATATATACCATAAATAAATGGATTCTAAACAAATTTCATTTACAGTCCTATTTACTTCAAAGTCGAATGATAGAATTCTTTACCAGGTCTTAGGTTTTGAACAAGTTGTGTATTTCTTTTTCTTTCTTTTTTTCCTTTTCTTTTTTTGAGATACAAGAAGGGAATTATTATACCGATCTTTAGACATTAATTTTTAAACAAATAATTATTTATTTTACAAGTCCCATAAAAAGGCTTAATCAAGTACATAAAAGAGTACTCTAATAACAATTAGTTTAATGTGGTTAAACTCATAAAGCAACTAGCTCAACAAGTAAAGAAGTAAAAAAACCCTTTAGCTTTTTATTTTTATTTTTTGGAAAAGTATGACTGTCTTCACCTTTATATAAGACGTCTATTACTCTCACGGGTCAGAAGATGGTGGGGGAAGGAGGAGGACATTGAGCAGGATCTATCAACAGTAAATTATGAGGATAGGCATAGGCAATGCATTTGGACTAAGGTATTCTTCATTTATATCTTTCCATGCATCAGTGATTTGCTTGTGTAACTCTTTTTTGGGTGTGTCTTCTATCACGTTATATTGTCTCATGTAACATTCTATAGTTATTGATACATCATGTATTTCCTGCTCAGATTGAAATGGAAAGAAATCCTAGTTAACACTCTATATGTACATACTTATGCATGCCTCTATAGCTTAGGTGGGGGTGCACGGAGCTGTAAGGTAAAGGAGGAGCATTCTGGTTCAAAAACCAATAAAGGATAAATGATTTTAGTAATGCCTAGCAGAGATAAATGTAATTAATAATGGCACAAAAAAAAAAAAAGATGTTATTAATGGCTATTTGGTATTTCTAATGTGGCATATGCTACATTGGTGTCCAGTTTCACATTAACTTACCTGGGGGATTCACCAAACTTTCCTTCCTCATTTATAAACTTGTTAAACATGTCTGCAACATACAAATAAGAGGAAAATATCTCCTTATTCATGCTCTCTTAATTGATCAATAGACTTTTGTAAATATACAAATTAAGGAAGTTTTTCATTTCCATATTTTTCTCTTGTCATAACATGTGCAGTAGCGCCTACAAATATTAGAAAACATGAAAAGTAATTTTCTGATGGTTTGAACAATTGTGTCTGGTGTACAAAATTAATACTTAACATTCAATAAGATGTATATTTGAATCATCAACTTTTGAAAACATAATGAACAAGTCTACCAATTAATTTTATTAGAAGTTCCATTAAAAGTTGACACATATCAACTTTTAAATTCTATAATAATTACTTTTCTCTATGTAATTTTTTGTTATGATTGTTAGATAATTCAATAAAAAATATTTTCTATTAAGGGTTAATTAAATAAATAATTGTGGGCCAATCAACACTCATTTCATGTCTACTTTTAGTATAATATTTAAGGAAAATTCTACTGTCCCATCCATTATTTTGAGAGGATCAGTCCGTCCATACTCTCACCATTTAATTCTATATTTTAAATCTGAACTATTGTATTTATAGATTATTTAATGGTTCAAATTTAAAAGTGATTAAATCAAGGGTGAAAATAATGGTAATACAAGTCCTATAAAAAAAAAAAAAAAGACAGGACCGTAGAAAAATCTAATATTTAATAGAGTTAACAAAAGAATTTTTCCTTTCAATTTCAAAATTCAAGAACTTAAATAAAGAAAAGGGAAAACTACCATTTAATTGACAACACTCATATGCTTTTCTACTTAAATATTTAATTTTTTTATTCTAATTAAATAATCAACATTTTGGAACTCTTATAAGAATGAATTTTTGTCAAGTCTATTAAAAGTTCCATTTAACCTAGGCATGTCTCAACTTCCAAAAGCTCCACACGATAATTTAATAATATAAAATATTATCAAATATACAAATAATAATGTAATTGAAAAATAAAAATATAAAAAAATAATGAAAAGGAAAAAGTTGAGAAAAATAAATATACCTCATTAAGTCCCAATGAGCAACCCAAAGGAAAGGAACCAACCAGCAACACATGGTGGTAAAATAGCCCAATGCATCTTGGCTTTGTAGTGGCCGACTAAGGCTATCTCACGTAATCAAGTCACAACATAACTGGAACATATTATCCCATTATAGTAGTTAGCGATGCAACCTACCTAAGGTGGATGGTATCAAAAGGTAAGAGATGGGAATATAATTCTATTTCTTTTCCTCTTTACATAATTTAGTTGAATCTTGTATTTGCCAAGAATAAGATACAAAAAAAATGGAAATATAATTCTATATATACTCTTCTTCTAGAATTAAAAACCTAATAAACCCTTATAAAGTTGAATTTATTTATCCTTTATTTTGTTTATATTTACAAAAACATCAACCAAATTAACCATTTCCAATGTATAAAAAATATTTTTTCAAATATTCTCTCTTAAAAGTACATAAATTTTATTTCACATACCCCTGATGATGACAATAGTACAAGTATAAGTTGATGACAATGTAGAGATCATGAAGGAGAAGAAGAAAAGAGGAGGAAGAAAAGTAAGAAGAGCAAGGTATGATGGTTTGAAGAATATGAGAGAGAGAGAGAGAAATGATGCATTCAAGAAGGTACCAAAGAAGTAAAGTGAGGGTAAACTAGTAATTTGCGTCGTATTCTTTTTCTTTATTCCTTTAATACATTTTATCCAACTAAGCATTGTAATAGGTTATTACAAGTCTATTCAATTCCTAAACAGATTTATTACATTCAACAAAGTAAATGAGTTGTAATTATTTATAAGGCCAAAGGACAAGAGGATTGAATTCCCTTTTGATGTTTAGGATTTGAATGGCTTAGCCGCTACGATATGGGGTAGCTATCCATAGTTTTTCTATCGAGTTGTCTTTTGTCTTTAATTTTTTATTAGGGGAAATTCTACTTTAATCGCCCAATTTATCACAATTTTACATTTTGGTAACCTAAGTTTTTATTTTTTACTATTTGTGCACCTAAGTTATTCTCCATAATATCATAATTATGTTACCCTCAAAATAAATGGAAGGAAAAAAGAAAAAGAAAAAAACTAAGGGTAAAAAATTTCCCTAAATACTCAAATCAAATAACCTTTTTTTTTTCCATCAAATCAAAACCCTAATTACAAAATGTAATCTCTCTAAAATAAGAACTCCAATCCATTCATTGTAGAAAACTCGCGCATCTAAACTCTCTCTCTTTCATACTCACTTTTTCTCTCCAACGTTACTCACTCCAACATCGAGCATAGGAATATTTTAGAGTTTTGTACCTCAATAGAGCCCTTTTCAAAAAATATTACAAAAAGAGGCCCTAAAGGAAACTAATTATGAGAGTAGGGTAAGGAAGGTATGTGCTTCCCTATTGCCGAATCTTTTATATTGAAGGCATGCACAATTCAATAAATGAAAGTTCTGGTAAAGAAAGACGCATAAATGCACCATACGTTTAAACTAAAGGTGCATGCACATATTGCACCTTCATTTTAAAAGGAAGGCACATTCATGTATTACACCTTCAATTTAAACAGAAGGTACAAAATAACTGAAGGTGCAAACAAGCTTTACGCACCTTTGCCACCCCTATATATATCCCAATTTATGTAACTAACCCTCATTCTATCCTCCTTCACTTTTTGAAATCTCTCTGACTCTCTAATTTTCACTCTCCAGCCAATAGTGCATCCTTAAACTTACATTCATAACCCAATTTTCTCTACCGATAGGTAACTAAAACTAGTCCCCTTCTTTTTTCCATAATTATTTTTGTAATATGCAAATTATATTGTTAAAATCTAAGATCGCACATTATACCCAATCTACCATTAATGGAGTTTTCAAGCTTGTTTAAGCTTAGTTGAATATAAATTGGACCTCCCATCCCCAGTCCAATACCAAGTACTCATTAATCACCTCTCAAATTTGTCTAAACACACATACTCAACACTTTCTCTCTTTAAGAATTCGACTGAAGTCCTCTCTTCCTCTCTCTCGAAATTTTTCCATTTTTTGGTTGCCACGAGAAAGTCATTCAAGCTTAGGGACTCAAAATCACCCTTTGTCATAGCCTTAAATGCCTCCCCAAACACCACATCCATCAACACCCACCTAAACCTTAAGCGCCACCTCAATCTACACTTGAATACCCCTTTCTAACCTTAATCGACCACAATACTCTCTTCGCCACACCCAAAACACCCCAGCCCAATCATTAGTTTTTCCCCAACTAGTTAGGACATGACCACCCAACCACCATCACCAACCGCTCCGTGCCTAACCATCTCAAACAACAACCAAATGTTGTGACACCTATCCCAAAACCCCTATCTTTAATCCAAACCACATGAAAATGCCTTTACCCATTCAAAATTTATGCTAGAATCACCTCTTGCAACACTACGTAGCCATTGCCATCCTCTCAAGTGCATGACCTACATTTAAGCGACCCGACCTAAAGCTTTGACCTGTGTATACAATGTCTAAGCTTGACCCTTTTCTTTTTTTTTTTTTAATTTCCGTTAGCTTGTATTTTACTTTGTTTTTTATTATTGTATCCTTTGGTAATTAAAAAAAAAAGAAAATAAAAAAAAAGAGGGAAAGAAGAAAAAGAAAAAAAGAAAAAATATTTATTTATTTTATTTCTTAAGTACTTTTCAATCAAAAATTAAAGAGAGAGAGAGAGAGAGAGAGATAAAAGAATAATAAAAAATAAAAATAAAAAATTAGTGTTTTATCACTCAGAAAAATATTTTTTAGAAAAAAAGTCCAATTAATAAGACACTTTCCAAAAGTAATATTTCCTTAGAATTTTTCAAATCAATAAATACTTAATCAATTAGGAATTTTTAGAATTTTCCTTAAATAAACTCAAATTGAAATGTAAACTCAACGGATTTTTCAAAATTAAAATAAATCCAACACATTAAAGTTTTATTAAATGAACTACGAAAAGTTTAATCCCTAATAGAGGGTTTATGTGGTGACTTAAAATAGGGAAATCATTTTATTTTCCCTTTTGCAGATTTTTTTATTTTTTATTTTTTGTGTAGATTGGATTAGTTTTTTATGAATTTATAATTGCTACAAAGGTATATTGAAAAGTAAATAGAAATTTGGAAAGTTAAAAGTAGTACTCATTAGAGTTTAATAGGTTAGCCTCCGAACTCAAATATTTGGTTTCAAAAACCGTTTTAAAAATTTATTTTATCAAAAAACCAATAACTAAGTTATAACTAATCTACCCAATTAGTTATAGTTATAACTTAACTTTTTTTCCCAACTCCAGTCAAGTGATGACTCTAAACAATTTTTTTTTTTAAAAAAAAGAAAAATTCTTAACTTTTAGTCGAAGGTTAGTATTAAACACATACTAATCATGTTAAGGAAAATAATAAAACTGAAAAAAAAAAATCAGGCTCGATAACTTGGCAACTCTACTAGGGACGTCAAGAGAGCTAACCACTTAAAAAATTTCCAAAATTAAATTTATCTTTCAAAATACTCATGTTATTTATTTATTTGATTCATTGCATGTAAATATATGTTGTTTGATATATTCACATATCACAAGCATCATACTTGAGATTTTAGGAGGAATGATTACATCAAGGATACAAGGTAAATATAATTAGACCCAGGCCATCTTAGGACCCTAAGAGGGGAGCTATTGTGTAAGCTTCGGATGTTGTAGGATAACCACCTTCCAAGGTTGATCGAACTATCTCACTTAAGCTTTAATGTCATCAATGAACCACTTTCTTGAAAGCATATGAGATCACAGAACTTAAAGACCTTTAAAACCTACTTTGATTACATTCATGACCCTTTTTCCCAAAATTGGTGAATTGATGCAATGTGGCAAGACCAAAAAAGATTAACTATGAAGTTTCCTAATCTTTTCCCTATAAATTTTTCTTTTCTTTAGAATATCGATGTAATTCTTGTGTAAATAGGATAGTTCTGATGTAATTTTCTTTCCATCTTTTCTTGTAGAAAATGGTTATGTCTTCTCGTAGAAAATGGTTATGTCTTCTCTCACACCAGTTTTTTTCAAAAAAGTCCATATTTACTATCCTCTAGAGCCCAAGGGAATACTCAAAAGTTGGTTTCGATTTTTCAATTCAAACCAATAGAAAGTCGTTGAAGACAAGATTAAGTCCATCATCTTAGTGCTCAAAGTTTAAACTAATATCACTATGGTACGGGCTTTAGTTCACTTCTAGGACCCTTGGAGTCAATCTTTTTGTTTTAGGCCATGTCAACTAAGCCCAACTGTTGAAGAATACTCTTATCTATGAGGAATCACCTTTGTCGAGAGTAGAGGGTATGTTCTAGATATCACGGCTAGCCTTGTAAAGATTTTCAATAGACTCTTAGGCCTTTGTGAATTTGAAGTATGTAAAATATGGGCAAATCCCCACAAGAGAATCATTAAGATGGACGATCTCTTGACTTGGTTTGTGACCCCATCCAGCTATAACTAGAAACTCTTTTGTAGTAACTTCAACGATTAGCAACAACTTCAAATCAATGCTTATAACTAGGCAACATTTGGGATTGTTTTATTTCCTAATGGGGTATTTCACATACGTCACAAGATTGCAGAGCTAATGACCCGATTTTTTGTAGGAAAATCTTACATCCCTACGTTACTAGCTGCATAAGTCAAATAGCTCGGTTATCTCCAAGAAGAGAAAAATGGAGAATTAAAGACCAATATGGCCTTACTCATGGTTTGGTTTATCAGCCATGCTTGGAGCCATAAACATGACTTCCTTCATAGGAAAGGCATTCAAAAGATAAATCCCATTGATGTGTTTACTGTTGTCCCATTGATGTGTTTACTATTGTCATTGAACTCCCTAACAATGTTGCTATTTATCATTAGGTCAAAGCTTTTTAGAATTTCACCACTGAAGATATCTCCTGGGTTACCAAATGGATCAAGGTAACTGAGCTAAAGGAAAGAAAGAAGATGGAAGAGAAGCCAAGACACCATAAGAAAAAGAGGATCTAGACTTTAAGGATTATTTGTAATAATTTTTTGAATAATGTAATTGAAACTTCAAAGATGTAATAAAAATCATTTTCTTGCCATACTATAGTCAATTTTTCAACCCCCCCTCTCTGCATCCACATGTCCTTGTATTGCAAATATTCATTGTTAGCTTATATAACTCTATGAAGTGAGATAAAAGAAAAAGAGAGGCATTTCATCAATCTAATATCTTTAAAATAAATGGGTTTTTAATTTTTATCCTTATATATTTCGATCCTAGAAGTAAAAAAAAAAGGGGTCAAGGAGCTTGAATCCATCATCAACTCCCATCAAATCATTCAAATTACACTCACCCAAATTCTTTTTCTCTGTATGCCTGGACTCCTTTTCTCTCTAGCAAATTGCTTAAGCTCGAAAACTTTCAACTAAACCACTGCTTTGTCTAAGTTTCTCATGTCCTAAGCTTTCAAACCCAACTCATTAGAAGCTCTACCATGCCCTTTAAGCACCTCAACTACCATTCGCAACACCAACCCTCAACACTCCTTGAACAACACCATGTCCACCGTAACTTGAGCATAAATCTCCCATGCCAAGATGTCCAAACTCACTCAAACCCTTGATTGACACCTTCCTAACCTTTGAAAATGTTCCTAAGCGACTACCCCACCTATTTCTCTCCCTACCACAATTGACCAACTTCAACTATCACCCTAACGACCACCGTTTATCAAGCCTAAACCCCCATTCCCCAATGAGAAACACATAAAACTACTTTTACCAACTTGAAAATCACCCAAAAACCACTTAGATCGACCCTAGCCACCATTTGAGAATCATCCCCCATCCTCACATGCAATGCATGTGAATCGAACCAAGATTCAACCTGAACTCGTACGTCGACTCGACTTCCCAATTCATGCCTAACTCCTAGTTTGGCCTCTTACTTTTTATTTATTTATTTATTTATTTTCTCTTATTATATTTTGTTAATAAAGAAAAAAGGGGGGTTTATTTTATCTTTTTTTTTTTTTGCAAAATGTTTTTTTAGATTTTTTTCAAATAAATAAAAAAAATTAATAGTTTTTTTTAATTAAAAAAAAAAAGAAAATGTTTTATCACTTAGAGAAACATGTTTTCAAAAAAATAAATTAATAAACTTTTTTTTCCTCAAAATTAGGGCATTTTTCTTTTAGAATATTCCAAACACAAAAGTAAGACCCTTTTAGGTAGTTTTCCTTAAACAAAAAACAAAATGGATAAAAATGTAAACTCAATTATTTTCTAAAATTAGAAATAAACACTCAAATTTTATTAAAAATGAACTACAAAAGTCTAATTCTTAACAGTAGGTAAGAACGGAATCGTACACAATTACGAGGTGACTCTCTCTTTTGTAAATGATTTTCATATTTTTGCATCTTTGTAAGTAGATACAGTCTTATTTATTTGTTCACTTGTAAATACAAATTAAAAGGGTATTTTGAAAAATAAAATTAAACTCGAAAAGTCAAAGTAGTACTTGTATAGAGCTTAATAAGATAGCTCAGAAACTCGCAAATCTAATTACTTTAAAAAAATTTCAAAAAGTTTTCAAATGCAAAGATCGGTGGCTAAATTAGAATTAATCTACCTAATTAACTATAATTTAGTCACCTTTCTCAATTTTACCGGGTAATGACTCCAATATATTTTCAAATAAAAAGGTTGGGTTTTCCTTAATTTTAGTCAAGGGTTTAAACTATATAGTCATAAGATTTAGTTTAAATCAAATTAAGGAAAATGAAAAAACGAAAAATTTAAGCTTGATAATTGTTCATTGGCATATAGTGCAATGGGTTTAGCAAGTTGAAACCAACAAATCAAGGCCCTAAGTTGTAGATAAGAGGAAATTGGGAAATATTTTTGTGTACTGATATTTAAGTTAAAAAGTAAACACAAAATAAGTTATGTACATCTAGTTTGAAAGTAAATTAATAGAAATTATATAGAGAAGTTAAAAGAAAATCATATAATATGTATGAGTTAAGGTAAGTGTTGCAATATATAACACTAAACAATTTTGTAACTTAGTTTAGCTTACTTATATCTATTTAGTCTTTGTTGTTCTTTACTATTAGTTAGAATTTGCCATGTTTACTTCCTTTAGTTAGCACGTGATATTTGTAACTTGTATATAAACACCAACAATAGCAATAACAAAATTAACTACCTTATTTCCACATATAGTGGTACTCTATCACTTTTTCATTCTCCATTATAGAGCTACCCATCATTTTGTAAATTTCATGAATTAACTACTTCAAATGGTACCAAAGAGAGGCATTTCATCAATCTAATATCTTTTTTTTTTTTTTTACTATTTCAAGTTGTTTAATTAGATTGAACTCCAATTTTGTTCAGCTGAGTCATGGAACTTTGACCAATAAATTTAATATATAGTGATCCTCTATACCTTTTCGAATATGATAATCCAGGTTTTGTTATTGATAGTACGATAACCCATATGATTATAATCCCAAAGGATTGTAAGAGAGGAGTTAGATTGGTTTATAAGGCTAAAATAATGAATCTTAAGTTAACGTTCGCTATAAACTTTTAAGCTAAGTAATTAACATGGGTCCATTAATGTTTGTTGGTATATCTTCTAACTATTTTTAGCATAGGACATCACAAATAGTATCATATTCTCTACCAATAAGTAGATAATTTAGGGAATGTTTTGATCGGTTTAGAGAAGAGGTGCGAAGAGGATGGGGAGTATTACAAGATTGTGACTCCAAGCGTGCTTCTAAGATGACCTATTGGTTAAGGATGGTAAGAATGGATGGAATTGTATACTGAAAGGGGAAAAAAGAACTAAGTCCAATCATAAGGTCTTGCAGGAAAAACTTCGTGTGTTTAAAAAAGAAATGAAGGGGAAGAGGGCAGGGGAGGAGAGGGGGATGGGGTGGGGGCTGCCTTATATTACTATAATCTCTCGTGGATTATGGGAGAAGAGTTGTATTGGTTTATGAGGCTTAAGTAGCAAATATCATGTTAATATTAATTAGAAACTTTTTTGCCAAATAATTGAAATAGGCTTATTAGTATTTATAAGCATGACAATTGACTACTTTTAGCTCGTGACGTTAAAGCTAGTTTAGTCTTTAATGGAACAAATTTCCTTAAACGGAGTATATCAATCAAAATTACTTTAGGAGCTAAGGCAAACTAAGTTTATAGATTGAAGTTATATAAAACATAAAAATAATTTGATTAACATACAAAGGTAGATAAGA
Organism: Lumnitzera littorea; assembly: GCA_024138015.1. Lineage (NCBI taxonomy): Eukaryota > Viridiplantae > Streptophyta > Magnoliopsida > Myrtales > Combretaceae > Lumnitzera > Lumnitzera littorea. The sequence goes on from JAMXBB010000001.1 coordinate 117,423,597, forward strand.
TACGATTATGTAATATGTTGTTAAATTTTAAATTCGATGTCAAAGGAATTATCTAAAAGATTTATGTATGCTAAAATCTACTAAGCAATTATATGATGACATGTGAACGATTTGAACTAGTTCTATATTATACTAGTTGCAAAATGAGATTGCAAATGTTAAGCAAAGGAATGTCATTGTCATAATATATTAAAATAAACTAAGGAAGCTTTGGGATGAGTTGAGTAGTCTTAGTGGAATTCTAGAATATGTTTGTGGTACTTTGGAGAATTGTACTTAAGAAGCTCGTAGATATTGAAAATAGAAATAAACTTAAAGCAATTCCTTATGGGTCTTAATGATGCATGTGAAAACATAAGGAATCATATATTATCATTAGAACCACTTCCTACTGTAAGTAAAGCTTATTACTTGAAAAACAAAAGCAAGTGTCTAGAATTCTTACTCATACTAATGTTTTTTCTACATATAATGTTAGAGCTCGGTTCCAACCTACTAGTAATGATAAGAAAAATAAAAAGAATAAGCTGGGACTAAGGATTTCTTATTCATATTGTAAGTAATCTAGTCATTCAATTGGAAAATTGTTTTGAACTTGTAGTCTATCTAAAGTGGTATAAGGGTTCAAAAGAGGGGAAAATAATAAAATAGAAAAGAAGGAATTAGATTTACAGCACAAATGGTTGTTACAACTGAACAATGTGATACTCCTCTTAATGAAAATTAAAGGATTTGACTTCAAATTCTCAAAAATGAATCTAACTTAATTTCAAAATATGTCATGTAAAAATGTTGAAAAGAAAGCAATGTAGAGATAACAATGCACATATCTTTGGCTAATTTTGCAATTTAGTGCTTTTCTAGTTCTTTGCAGCTTTTAATCATAAAATTGGTAGTATAATGAGTGAGTAGATAGTAGACATAAGTACTTTAGATCATACGAATCCTTTTAACATCTTCTAGTTAATAAAAATTCACTAAATACTCCCATTTGCATTAAACTTCCTAATGAGAACACTAAATCTATCATAGGAAGAGCTCCTTTAACAAGTCACATAACACTTACTTGTGTCTTGTATGTTCTAGATTTTAGCTATAACTTGTTATCAATCCCTTAGTTACTTACTTAAACCAATTTAATTGCCACATTTGTTTCATGAAATTGTTTGTTTGAAGACCATAGCTATAAGGATGTTGTTGCGAAAGTTGATGTTTGATATGGACTTTATGTAATAGAATCTAAGGCAAATATAATCGATGATTCTTTAAATGTTCCTTGCTCTTGTTCTTCTTGCGATCTTGTTTCACATAAAGCTAATAAAGTGTTCATGGAAATGTTATATAATAGACTTGAGCACATTTCTTTTTCACGTCTAAAACATGTTCTTGTTTATGATACTTGGAAAATTTGTTATATGACACTTGTCAACTTGTGATCACACAAATTACCTTTTCATTCTAGTAATCCTTTTACTTTACATGTATTTGAGCTTATTCATGTTGATCTATGAGAATCTATAATATACCTTCAATTTCTGGTATTAAATTTTTTCTAACAATAGTAAAGAACATGAGTAAGTTTACATGGACTATATATATATGTATGTATATGAAAACTCCAAAAGGTTAATTTTTAGCAACTTTAGATTTAAGTATACAAACATGTTAAGTCTCTTTATGGACATAAATAAGCATATAGATAATGGAATCATAAGGTTACATAATTTGTTATTTCTCTTGTTTTCATACAATCCAGGAATGACTATTCACTTTTTATAAGGTGTAACGGAGATGAATTATTTAGCAACTTTGGTGTATCTTGATTTCCCGCTGGTTGAGAATTCTTTGTCCGACATTACAAATGTTAAATATGCTATTGATCTCTTTTTAGGGATTGAAGTTTCTCGTACCCCACTAGTTTCATGCTTTATCAGCGAAAATTTTTGTTGGATAGTCTTGAAGATGCCAACTGACAAGTGCTGAACCAATGCGGGTTCCTTTTCCACAGCATCTTGAACTTGATAATGTTTTCGGTGCATTTATGCTTAATCCTTCTTGTGTTTGACACATTGTTGCGCATTTATTTCTTACAATAACTCGATTAGATATTACATTTGTTGTTTACAGTTGGGCTTACAACAGTTTTTAAAAAAAAAAACTATGTTTTCTCATTTTTTTTTTTTTTGTACTTTTTATGTCAGTGCCATTTCTTTTTCGATTAGGTAACCTAAGCATTAATATTTTTTGCTATGCATACTTGTATATTTCTTTTATTTTTTTTGGTTAAATAACTTAATTTTTCGTGCTTTCGCACTTTGTATATTTATATTTTATTTCTAACAAAGTTTTGATTGAGATAATGGGAGAAAAAAAATTATAACACATTGTACATAGTGGAAAAGATTGAAATCTCACATTATGTAATCGAAAAAGAAAAAACCACATAGTTATGCATATCGAACACAAAGTCCAAACTTTGTTATGTTTATGTAATTAATTATTATTATTATTATTATTATTATTATTATTATTATTATATAGACAATTACGTATTTCAATATCCGACAATCCCTCCACCCACTTGGTATGTAGTTCCATTACTAGTTAGCCTTGTTAGTATACCATATATATAATAGATATATCAATTTAATGAAAGACAATTGTTTTCAAGTTTTCTACTAGGATGTTGTCCATATATCATATCATATTTCTAGGAGAAAAATCCTCCGCCAAGAATCTCATGGAAGAAATTATTATGTACTCCCTCCATTCTAACTCATAAACCCTACATGGTAAATTGGTCCAATATGATATGTAATATTCCATAATTATCAATAGTGTGAAGAAATAATGAAACCTTGAAACATAGCAAGTGACAAATCTTTCTTTCTTGGCATTGTAGAAAACGACCACTTAAATCTTGTGGTCTCACCCTTTCCAGATGGATGCCTCGTCCATCACGACTACTCTTTCTGAGCCCACATTGCACTTAATTGTATTGTATCGCAATATAAGGTCCGCTTCAACTTTAGTTTTTTTTTTTTTCTTTTTTTCCTATCTCTAAGCATATGGTGGATCTATACTCAAAATTCCGTACAAACACTTTAAGGAAATTTTCTTTTCAGAACATTTCCGCGGTGAGGGGTGGGGGCCGGGGTTGTTTTTGGGGGTTGTGGGGAAGTAAAGAAAAGGAGCAAGTCTATCGCTACAACAATACTCACTTTATCTAAGAAAATATCTTATCATATTAAAGTAATTAGTTGTCGCATTAGACGTCACGTAGAATTCCTAATATAAAAATATATGAAATTATGCTTTGTCACATCTCTTGTAGCAAATAAGACGTCATATTGTCGCTCCTAAGTAATAAAATTCTTTTTTTATTTCTGGGAAAAATGATACATTGCTTTTAAGCACGAAAAAACTTTTTAGCTGCTAGTTTCCTTTTTTTAATAGAAAGAAATATATAACACTAATGGTTTACAGGTGTTCCATTAGTACTCAAGAAGATTAATAGGACTAATTTTTCATCAGTTGGGCTAGATAATGACTTCACTAGATCTAAATGCAGAAAAAAAAATAAATAAAATAATAATAATTTTGCTGATACACCCAAAAGAATCAAGATGTCAACCTGTAGTCCAACATAGTATCATATGAACCAATTCATGATTTTTGGACAGCGATATAGATGTACCTAGAACCTAAAGCATGATAAAATTTAATTAATGTATATCAATTGTTGAGACATGCCAAGGTTTGCTATTAGGCACCATTATCCATGGGCACAAACTAAGTTTGTCCCACACCCCGATATAAACCTATTCTGTTGAGTCCTAGTGGATTAGGACCGTATAGATGGATCAAACTAAACGACAACCTACTTAGGCCCAAGGCTGGGGCATGGATCGTGCTCTAGGATGCGGTAGATCGGGTGTTGTTCCATGGGTCTGTCGATACTTTAGCCCAAAAAGAAAAAAGAAGAAGAAGATAAAGCTACTAAAGGCAACGGCTAGAAAATGCAACCTTTATCATTTCAATTCTTTGCCAAATAGTTAAAAAAAAAAAAGAAAAAATGGTGATATACTAACCAAAGTTCTGCAAAATGGCAAGTTTAGTAATTGAGTTTTCAAAAGGCCAATAATTTCATACCTAATCAAAGTTTTCATCGGTATTTTAATTATTTGCCTTAACTCTTTTAACTTGCCATCTGCTGAGGTTGATAAATGTTCTATCATGAAACAATACATGTCATTAGGTATTATTTTAACAATAAGGGAGGCCAAATAGATGCTAGATAAACCAAAAATAAAATAAAATAAAAAAGAATCATTGGAGGAAAAGGAAAAAAAATGTAACATGAACCCTAACTTTCTTAGATGGATCAAAGTAACTTTAACCCTTATCAAAATAAACCACTTTCCCAAATCAAAATTACAGCACCAAAATTTCAATATCCTAACCTAACCCAATAATATTAGAACCCTTACATTTATAACAAAGACTAAGAACCATAATGAAGAATCAAGTAGAGCTAAAGTTTGAAATCGAGAGTCAAGGGCCTAAGGACCATTAGAAGACCATGAAACCACAATGGAGACCAAAGCTAGAAGTTTAAAGAAGAAAGATGAAGCAGCAAAAAGATTGCTTGACACAATATGAAAAGGGAGCTACACTATCAAAGATCATTACCACTAAAACATTGAAGTTGTCGAAAGGAGATCGATGTTGAAAATCAAAAGGGCTAAGGAGAAGAATTAGGATAAGAAACTACTAGAATTGAGGAGACAACAAGGTATCCTATCACCTAACTTTCTTATGACTTTTATTTTTTCTTTTCTTTTTTTTTAACATTTTCTTCTTCTTTTTCATCCTTCCAAACCATTCCCTACTTCACATATTTGTATTTATACATGTCTAACTCTAAATCTTAACTCTTCATTTATTTTCATCATCTCTTGTATACATTTTCTTTTTCATTTCTACAATTTCATACACATGCATGTTCTTTAACTCTAATCCATATATCCAACTTACTCTCCCAACCTTCCACAAACATCTCCTCTTCAGCATTTGAAGATTGAAGCCATTGTTTAAAGACCTAAATACTATAGAAAAAAGTTGAAGTAGAGCACAAGCAACGAAGTTTGTTAAAGAGATTAAAAGAACCAAACATATTGAATCAGAACTTTAAAAAAAAACAAGACCAATTGAAGAATGAAGAAGAAGACTAAATAAGATAGGTAGTAAAAAAAACATACTAAATGACACATGTTGCTTCATGATAGGTTATATATCTACCTCAGCAAACCTTAAGTTAACAGAGTTAAGATAGGTAGTAAAAATGCTAACAAAAACCTTAAGTTAATAGGTTATATATGTAAGCCCCACAACCAGTCATTCAAGGTTTCGATCGGCTGAAAGATCCGATCAAGCCTAAATTATAAGTAAAGTTAGAAATATTAATAAAAATGATCTCGTAAGTTTGAATTTTAGAAAATAAGCAATAAAATAAAAGAATATAAAAATTTCAAATTTTAAATATATAACTCGTTATTTATCGAAAATGCGTAAAATACATTCCGATAATTAACGAACCACTAGAGACAAATTATATATATACTAAAAATCATAAAATGATCTAAATAATATTTAGAAATATTTATTTGTACTATATATGAATTTACATTTATGTAGAAATATGCGTAATTACTTAAAATACGTAAAATGTACTAAAATAATAAGAAATAATTAAAGAAAATTCATAATTAATTAAGAAAAAATCAGGAAAAATATAAAAAAATGAGGAAAAGTCCAGAAGTGGGGCGTGGCAATCTGATATTGAAGAAAAAAAATCAACCAATTAAAATGCAACAAATAGAAAATGGAAAAAAGAAGAGATAAGGCAATTGTCTTGTCTCATTAATGCACAATAATTTCCCTAAAACTCTATAAATAACAAGAAAAATTCAAAAGCTCATTTGAGCAGTTTAGAGAGTGAGAAAAATAGAGAGAAGCAAAATTGAGAGAAAAATTAGAGTTAGAAAAAAAATAGGAAAAACTGTACAATTAGGGCCTTAAAAGAGAACTCATACCAGACGAGCACCTGGAAGTGAACGGCTACCACCACCACCACACAGTGGTGGCAGCGCCCAGACCAGTTGATAAGG